>CM058040.1:94702778-94876860 GCA_030169165.1 Centaurea solstitialis | reverse complement strand
TTGTCCAATGCATCTTGTGATGTGGAAAGGCTTTGGCTAAAGCAATAAAAGGTAAATTCATATAGGGTCATTTCATGTGTTATGTCCTTCTAATAAGGTGATTGTCGTATTCCAAGATGTGTGGATGTTGCATAAAATCCAAAAATTCCAATTTCAATATTTATTTTTGTGACAAAAGAACCATACATTATAATGAAATAAGTCTTCTAAAATGTCTAGCTATACTTGGTGACCGTAGAATACTTTATAAAATAAGATAAATAACCTAACAAGTTTTTAACAACGAAATTAGACGACCTAAGAGACTTGGATAAGTAAATCCTTCTAGTGGTCTTATATATAATACTTTTGAAAAGTTTCCTCTTAATCCTTTTAAGAAACTTATTTTATTTGACAATATATAAAAAGTCTAATGATCAAGAGATTTACTTGTATATTTCATTAGATCGTTGATTTTTTTTATAACTTGTTAGGTCCAAAATTTTGTCTTAATAATTTGTTATAATGTCATCATATAAAATACATAATTGTCATTGCTGCTATTTATTTTATCTAATTTCAATTTTGTTTTTCAAATACATGTTTATACGTGTTTTTCCTATGTGGAAGTGTGATTAAATCTTTTTATAAATAATATATTCTACTTTTATCTATGATCTACAATTGAATCTAACCAATCAACTACTTAAGTGTTATGTTTATGATTTAAGTATGCTAAATTAGTTTCTTGAAATCTTAACATCCATATTGACAATTCTTCATCTGAAATGACATAGTTACAAACTTGTATGTAAATTCCGAGAATGCTTAGTGGGAAGAGGATTGTACCGTAAGACAAGCAAGAAGGTCAACCTCTTTCAATGATTTTTTTTCAATCTTTTCGATCTTGGTTCCATAGGAGTAAGCCAGAAAGTAACTTATTTAAGTTCTTGATAGGGTGGGTTCAAATAAAAGCACAAATCTAATTGTAAATATGGGGACTGTCGAATAATACAAAATTATTCAGACTGAATGTTCATGTTTTATTCATGGCGAATAATACAACGTTCAATATTATTTAGTTTGAATGTTGCATTATTCACCATGAATAATGCATAACATTCAGTCTGAATAATCAAGTATTATTCAAACTGAAGGTGACATGTGGCGCGCTCTCAACCGTCCTCACGTTCACAATTAGATTTGAGTTTGCAGTCGAACTTTCATGTATGTATGTATATATATATATATAGAGAGAGAGAGAGAGTGAGTGTGTGTGTGTGAGAGAGAGAGAGATAATCATTTACAACCCATATCTATCGTGCAACCAATGAAATCCTATAAAATTCTATGAAACGTTTCATAGAATTTCATCTGTTTGCATCGGTTTCACGTTAAATATGGGTTGCATAATAGGAAGACTCTAAGAAAAATGAGAGTATGACACATGTTTCCAATTATTTACATTCATCATGGATAATGAAGGTGAACATTCATGAACCATTTATAATCCATGATGAATGATACATCATTTGTGATGAATAATTAGTGTGCATGTATGGAACACACATGACACACTCTCCATTATCCTCTAGCTCACAACCAAAAGTTAGTTTGCAACAAAATCCGGCCCAATGTATATTATGTATATATACATAGGATAGCAAAAAAACCGAAACCAAACTTTTCAGGTCGGGTTAGAAGACCTCTTATATAGGACAGGGTCTTTTAACGAGGGTAGGGACAATGATCACTAGCCGTACCGAGCACAATGTGTGTTTATATATGTATATATATGTTAATTTATTTGAAACTTTATATATATATATATAGTATTAGGTTCAAATGAGAAGTAGAGAAGTGATCTCCACCACTCATCCGGTCAATAAAGGCGGCTTTGATTGGGTCCCCTCCTTTAATAATCTCTACCCTCCCATGAATCGCGTCAATCCCCCATGATCACGTCCTCCGCAACCGGTCAAAACCACCTTTATTGACCGGATGAGTGATGGAGATCACTTCTCTACTTCATATTTTTTTAGCATTTCTTATTTGAACCTTTCTCTCCCTCTCTCTATATATATAATAAAAATACATTGACATTAAAGTTTACAGCTTTTACTTTACCTCAACAAGCAAATAAACCTCACAAAAGAACCTATTTTATTTGTCTAATTGTAAAATTGTAAAATCTGTTGGATAATATTTCTATGTACTTTTATATCGTAATTTAAGATATTGTTCGTAAATGGTTTGATTATGTTTGAGACATAAGACTTGCATGTTTAATAAAACCGTAATTTACTTTTAGTTGTAAAAACAAATTTTACAATCTTTTTCAGGTGGCTTTTGGTTTTGGTTTCGAGTATAATCAATGGTGAACGGAAATTACTACCTTTAACAGGTTCCTCAACGAGAATCGGGGAACCGCAGGGACCCGCTGTGGAACCCGATAAGATACCTAACGAGGATCAGGGCGGTTATGGGGACGGTTTAGGTTATCGATTTTAGGGATGGCGATATCAATAACCAGCCCGAACCTGACCCATTGCCATTCTTATGTGTATGGGAAACTAATCATTAGAGAACCCATGAAATTGTCATAACCCTGAGAATTGGTGTATCATGTTCAATTTCATATCCTTGTTTATTTTTCATTTGATGTTAGGATGTAGGATATTGATTGACATATATTAGTTTCACAATGTATTTGCTTGGCATGTATTTGTTTCACAATGTGAACCTTTTTGGCCTATTTGTGAAACAAAAGTTACTAGTAAAATATTTCGCATTGTGAAACAGATACATATGAGTCAAACACATTGTGGAACATCCCCATGTTCGAATTCAGGCTTCTGCCAAAGCCCTTGTGGCCATCAAGGTTCACCTATGATGATTCCAAGCCATTCATGGTAACCGAGGATTAGTCGATGCTCCCAAGCTGGCCCATAAACTCACGGTTACCGAAAACATACATTGTGAAAAAATCTTATAAATATATTAAATATTAGCCTTTTATGGAATAAAATGAAGTGAACCAATATGTAACGCCCCATTTCCCAAAGTTAGCTATTTAACGTTATTGTCAGGATTTAGTCAAGTTAGTGTCTATTATGTAAATTTCAGGTTTGGGGACTTAGTTGTCATTATAGAAAGTTGGAGGTCATGTATATAAGGAGGGTTGAAGCCCTAAATTCCTTTCATTTGTGTTTATGCGACTTTGAGAGAGAAAGGGAGCAAGGAGGCGATTTTGGGTGATTCGGAAGAGAGGAATCGTTCATTTGGAGTAGCAAGTAGCAAGCAATCGTCGTGGTGGATTCCTTAAGGTAATCTTGATGTTGTTCATGTCTAATCGTTATATTTGTAAGCTTATTTCAAGGTTTAGGGTTTTGAGATGAAAGTAGCGAAATTGGTGATCTTTGGGTCACCAATCAAGTGGTTATTGATGTTATTTGGATGCTAAAATGTAGGTAAATGTTTGGGGATGCTTTGGTAAGCATCAATTTGAGTTTTCATGTTAGAAATCGATGAAGAAGGTAGAAATCGCAACCTTGGATCGAAATTCCGTCGAAAATCAATTTTTGGGTTCTGGAGATGCTTCGTGCCGCGAAGGGGTAGTTCCTCGCGTCGCGAAGAGTAGGCCCTCGCGCCGCGAAGGAAGGCCCTCGCGCCGCGAAGAAAGGCCCTCGCGTTGCGAAGCAGTGCTGCGCATTGTTGCGAAGCTTCGCGCCGCGAAGCCTGAATCCTCGCGAACGCGAAGACTTGTCTGTTCGAATTTTGAACTTTTTGGTCGAGTCTCGTTTGGGGTTTTCTTGTGTGGCCTTTCCCTTGGGACTTTAGTACAAGGCCTTCGGTAGAGTTTGGGACAGATTGGAATGGTCTAGCTACGGCTAAGGCTTGGGTTTCGGTATCGAGTGTTAAAGTGTCATTTTGAATGATTGTTTATGTGTTCTATGCATTTATTTATTATAGGTGCTGATTTGTGAACGTGTGTGGTGTGTTGATACTTCGATAATTGTGAAGCGAACTAAGGTGAGTACATTAACCCTTATACGTGGCTTATGTGCAAATTACTTGATATGCGTATGTGGTTACGAGACTAGCATGCTTATGTGAAGCCGTACTCATCGTAATGGTGGTGGCCATCGTGAGTATTGGTAGTGTGTAAATCTGATATCAGAGTGTGTGATCCTTAACGGAGTGACCTTAAGGACGCGTGTGAAAGTATGCCTAGTTCTCGTTACGTTGTGGTTTGTGATATAATGTTATGTGTTTGTGGTTTGTGCTCACTAAGCTTTCAAGCTTACCCGTCTGTGGATTTCTCTTTTAGTTGCAGGTTCCTCTGGGAAGGTTAAAGGGAAGGGCTTGGCTTGAAGCTCCGATCGACTCCATGGCTCAGTTAAACTATGTCAAAGAGTAAACGAGTGTTAATGATGGGAGTTTGGTTGTTTAATTTTATAGTGAATTATCAGATACATTATATCTCATTTTAGAAGGGTTGCGATTAATTTAAAATGTTGGTTGTTTTCTTAATGAAATTCGAATTTAAAGTTTGAACCTTTTATTATTTCCGCTGCAAAGGTTACTTTATTTACTTTCGTTAACTATTTCCGTTAAATTTAGAAAATTGGATTTGAGTTGTTACACAATACATTAACGTAAAAGCTCTCATGGTTATCACAATATATGAGGTTCTCATTTGGTTATGCCTCCATTTAATATATATATATATAGAGAGAGAGAGAGGGGGGGGGGGAGGGAGTTCAAATGTGAACTCATCTTTCGTTGTAAACATGAGGACCAACAAAATCGCGCCATGTGTTAGTCTGAATTAGCACCTAAGCTTTATTCGTATGAATATTATGCATAGTGAATAAAACTTTTATTCAGACTGAATAAAGCATGAATGTTTAAACTGAATATTGCCACATGACGCGATACTAGTGGTCCTTACATTCACAATGAAAGATGTGTTCACATTTGACCTGACCCTATATATATACATATGAAGACTCATGTGAGAATAGGAGTTAAGATGAGAAATGTAAGAAATCACATGGACCTTTGATCACCTTTAATCCCATACCCACCCATGAATTGCACTTTAGAAGAGAATTGATCCAAGTATCTCATTAGTGTGAATGATCATGTTATCTTCAATTAGGTTCTTATTATTCTCACCATAACTTTCATCCTAATCAAAACCTGGCCATATATATATATATATATATATATAGGGAGAGAGAGAGATGTAGGATCAGACGAGAACATGTTCAAAATAAAAGAACATGAATGGTCAAATCAAATGTGATTTTGCACTGAAAGCACATGCAATTATATATGGAGCACAATTAATGCATGTGTCGTTCAAAAAAACGATTAACGCAAGTGTGCACGACCGACTAGGCCCACGAGTAATGACATGTGATATGTACATACATATATGGAACATTTAGTTACAAACCTGATTTTTACTAAAACTAGAGGACAAATAAAAGCTTGCACATGACCCCATTCATTATGAATATTTGAGAAACATAACATACTTCCCTTTATACTTGAATTCATATCGGAAATTAGGATTATAAGAGCATCTCCAAGAGCATTGCTATAATTTCTCTAAAATAGAGAAAAAAAGATCAAAATCTCTAAAATCATATCTCTCCATCTCCAACAGCTTTTCTATTTTAGAGAATCTATCATCACTTATATTATTAAAATATACACTATATTTATTATCCCAATAAACTTTTTATAAAATTTTAAATAACTAATTATACCATTGGTGGAATTGATTAAAATAATATTTCTCTCTCTTCATATAGAGATTTTAGAGAAATCTCTATATTTAGAGAAAACTACAATTTTTTCTATTTTAGCAATTGGTTTAGCAATGCTGTTGGAGCACTTTAGAAAAAAAAAAACTCAAATTTTTCTATTTTAGCAATGCTGTTGGAGATGCTCTAAGAGCATCTCCAACAGCATCCCCAAAATGGAGAAAAGTAGGGAAAATGGAGATTTTGGGGTATTTTAGTGCTCCAACAGCTTCTCCAAACCTATCCCCAAAATGGAGAAAGTTGGAGAGAGAAGATTTTTTTCTCCATATTTGGAGATCACTCCAAATATGATTACACTTTGAAACAACCAATGAAAATCCATGAAAAATAATAATTGAGAGAGAGAAACAATTTTTTAATTGATTGATAAATATTTTAATACAAAAGTCAATGTTGAAATCTCTAAAATGGGGAAGCTGTTGGAGATGGATGCAAATTATTTTAGGGATTTTAGTTTTTAATATTCTCCATTTTAGAGAAAATTTGGAGAAGCTGTTGGAGATGCTCTAACTAAACTAACTCAAAATAAACAAAGGAAATTTTTTTTAGCAATAAAGACCGTTAAGCCATTGAAAGACGATATTGTCATATTTGAGAAGCTATTAACCTCAATTTACTTTCCTAAAAGAAGATGTCATTGTCATCAGTCATAGTCTATGTTTATATATTCGTTAAGTATTTTCAATCTAATCACAACATTACCTAATTTTTAATATGAAATTTAAGTCAAATTTCTTCCAAGAAAATGGTTTATAAATAAATAGTAGTTATGTACACGTGTCATGTAAAATTATATTGTCCATTAAAAATGAAAATCTAATGAAATCGTTCGTTAAGAAAGAAATCCAAATTTTATGTTCAAAAATAAATGACAAATTTAAGACAAATATTGTTGTGCATTGTATATTTAATATGCTTTAAACAAAAGTTTAAAATGATGTAAGGTATAGCGTGATAGCATCGTCAAATCTTAACCTTATAGGCCATGACAATTGACAAGAACATAGCATTTTTCAAAACGTGATATAAGACGACCAATTTATATGTTATATATAGAATTATACATATAAATATATGTTTTGTATATGTTATTATTATAAAAATGGTTTATTATTATAAAAATAATTTGATTGAATATTTAAACTAGAACTTAAAAAGATAATTTCACAACTTGGTTTTTAATCACAAATATATAAACACTTATGAATTCATGAAAGTTTGAGAGTTTATGATTAAATAAATCTAGGTATAATTTAAAGTTAAAAATGTAAACACTCAAAAAAATTAAAAATCAAAAGTTAAAAAGTTTTTTAAAAAATGTTTTTTTTAAGTCGAACCAATTATTTCTCAACAAATCAAACTCTTGATGTGAACCTGATTCATATATTGAATGCTTTATTATACAATAAAGTATAATTTTGAAAAATTAGGAGTTGTACCTATATATTATAAGCTTGATAAACATATATAGGAATTAAATACAGTTAATTTTAAGACAACCCAATTTTTTATATAAGGCCGTGCGTACCGTAGGGCTGGATTCAGTGGGCTTGAACCTGCCGGGCTCAGTGGGTTCAGCAGGTTCGAGAGGCTAGATGGTTTCCCCGACCGCTCACAGGGTTTGTGTTGTGTGTGTTGTGTGTGTTTAATTAAATGAGAGGGTTGAAAGAGTTGGGTACTAGTCAGAGAGGATTCCAAAAGTCTAGTTGTGGGGCTGGGGAAATTATATAATATGACAGTGGGGTTGGAAACGTTGGAAAAGTTAGGTACTGATAGCCTAAGAACATGAAGTAGTTAATTATGAAAAACAAGGTATATACATACAAACTTTCAACGAGAACTATTATTACAAGTGTTATTGACAATTACCATAAAATACAATTATTTCAAACAAAGTCTTATTATAGAATTCATAAAACAGCTCCTCATTGAAAAAATAAATAATAATGTGCTTTTTATTACAAAAAGGTTTCAAACATGCATCTCATGTACAATTATTAAATTTTGAGTCCTTTTTACTTGTTAGGCCAAAAGATGCAACAAATGTTTGCACTTATGAACACATCTTATGAACCTACAACCATTCTCTCTTTATTTTATGTGAGAAATGATTTGGAAAGTCTCACTAAAAACAAAACAAACATATAAAAGAAGCAATTAAAGTGAAAAGCTTTTTCATGATTAGAAAAACAATATTCCACAAAAGGTTTTGTGTGAAAAATTGAAACATTACTTGAATTCATAGTTATTTAAATAGTTACAATCATATATGTTCCCAAACAAATAGTAAAATATCTTTTTTGTTTATTATTTAGTCATTAAGAATTTGAAAATTGGAACATTGTTAAACATACAAAAAAAGTAATTACGACATTGTTTTTTAATTAACCATGAGCAAATTCAACTAGACCTCGTAAAATTATTGGTATAGAATTCATCCACAGTGAGTATATACTTCAAAATAGATTCAATTTTCACCAATGAAACTTTTAATTTATGCAACTTTTCAAGATTTTAATAAATTAATTATTGCATAATTAATTAATTATAATGTTAAAATAATAATAATAATAATAGGGGGTCTAAATGTCAAAAGTTCTAGCTAATACAAATTTTAGATATCACGACCTAATTTTGTATAAAATAATTGTAGCATGTATAATAAAATACTTATGAAATTGATTCACACTAGTTCATGCATCTTCAAATCCAAGAATAACAAAAACTAATACCCTTTTCTTACATAAATTTGTAGATTATTTATCCAAAAAAATAGTACAATATCAATAATTCAAGCTAAATTATTGGGTTCATTGGGTAAGTAGTCTACCATAGTAAATGGTCTATGAATAATAAATAACAATAAAAAGACTTGAGAACCATTAAAAATCAACAATTATAGATGTAAAAAAATATAATATTATTTCACAATGTGAAAAAATACATAATATAAAATTTCACAATGTGAAATAACGTAACATTAATTGGATCTTTCGCATGCAATAAAATAACATATAGTTAAATAGGTCCTCATGATTCTCATCCATCTTGTGGTTGTTTTTTTTATTATTTATGTGTATACATACATATATATATACACACATATATAGATACACAGGAAATTAAGTTCAAATGTGAACCACTTTTTGGTTGTGAACGTGAGGACAGCCGAGAGCGCGACACGTGACGGAGACTAGTCAATAAAGGCGGCTTTGAGTGTGCCCCCCCCCCCCCCTTTAATTCAATGCCCTCCCATGAATCGCGGCTAGTCATCCGCCACGTGTCGCGCTCTCGGCTGTCCTCACGTTCACAACCAAAAAGTGGTTCACATTTGAACCCACCCCTATAGCTACATATATGTGTGTGTGTGTGTGTGTGTGTGTGTGTGTGTGTGTGTGTGTGTAGGGGCAGGTTCAAATGTGAACCACTTTTTGGTTGTGAACGTGAGGAAAACAGAGAGCGTGACATGTGGCGGATGACTAGACGCGATTCACGGGAGGGCATTGAATTAAAGAGGGGGACCACACTCGAAGCCGCCACGTATCGCTCTCGGCTGTCCTCACGTTAACAACCAAAAAGTGGTTCACATTTGAACTTTCCTATGTGTGTATATGCTAAAGAAATGATACGACAAGGATGAAGAAGGTTCATAAATCTGAAATTATTGAAAATTTTATTTTAATTAATTAATAGTGACTAAATTATGGCGTGGAAAGACCACATATACAATCACGGGGAGAGAACCAAAAGAGTCAAAAAGTCAGAATATTTTAATTGCAATATTTTTTTAAAAATAATAATGAATAATAAAAAGCTGCAGCTGGTTTCAAATTCCTATGGTTTTTGTGTTCCATATTTCCAATTCCTTTCGGTGGTCCATGGTAACGCGATGCAGGGTAGTAGGGTGGTAACAATGTTCGCAAGAAATCATTTAAGCCTTATTATAATCGACTAATTATAGTAATTAGATCATCTTAACATCTAAATTAAAGATGTTGATTTTGGAAAGATAATCTAAAATGAATTAGAATTAACCAGATTTATTCCAAAATCATTCAATTACCATCCAGTATTATATAAACCCAGCCATTTATATAAGTTAAGCAAACCTAAATCAATCAGGTATAATTATTTTACTTTCTGTTTTGAGAGTTATTTCGTCATTTTAATGTTAGCAGTTAGCGTACTACAATAAAATTGAGTTTATAGGACCCTTAAAATAAAAAGAGTTCCAATAGAGTGTTTATAGGACGCTAGTTTATAAGAACAAATACAAAAACGTCATATCTAAAAGTGTTACAATAAGTTTATAGGACGCTTTTTGGGCGTCGTAACAAGTTTTTAAGGACATTTTCAAATAAAACGTCATATTAGCTAATTTTATAGAACGCTTTTGAAAAGTGTTCTATAAACCCGTCGTTTTATAGGACACTTGTGTTTTTAGGACTTTTTTTCAAATATTGTCATATAAAATAGTTAATAAGACGTTTTTTAATGTTGTAAAAAACCTTTTGCGACGCCCAAAAGTGTTTTTAAAACATCCGGTTTAAAAAATATATGGATTGTTTCCTATTATAAATTGTTGATCATAATTAATAAATTCAAATCATTTTTTATAAATATTCAAATCATAACAAATGATCCATCATCATTTCCAATTTTCCATATATAAATATGAGTAAACTACAATTTTGGTCCATGTGATTGCCATCAACTATCAAGTTTGATCCCTATTACAAACTAATTACGGATCAAAACCCTCTTAAACAAAGTGATTAAACTCAAACTCCGATCTGAAATATAAATCAAACCTTTGTCAATACATAATTCAAAAACACAAAAATCTTTTTCTTTTTCTCAACACCTTAACCTGGAAAACCCTTGTTTCCTCTAAATAAAAAACATAGATCATTGAAGCTGCCATGGAGGTGGTGCTCAACTGATATCCATCTACTAAAGAAGATCATTTGCTGAAGTTTTCTTCACAAAGAAGAATATCCACCAACTAAAAAAATGCATTTGCAACTTTGAATAGGATCGAAAGCAGTTAGAAAATGGGGTATCCTTTTCCCAATAAGCAAATAAAAGTTGAAATTTGTAAATATCTAACCCAAAGAATGACGAAGTTTCAGGAGTGATTGTTTAAATCAAGTAATCGTAAGAGATAAGGCAATAATAATCAAATCCTAAGAGAGTTAGGAGTGATGTGGTCTCCTCTAAGATCACCTAGTTTCCATTGCAACATTGAGTTTTTTTTAATGTCACAGTGGTTGTGGTGAGTGGAACCCTTAGATACACATTAGGATGAGATGCATCAGATTAATTCCCTATCAAACGTAATTCATCTGATAAGTTTGAGATTAAAAATGATCAACGTCCTGATCCCTTCTTACTCTTTCAAGGATAACTCTTCTAAGGATAACTCTTCTTATCACACGATCCTTGATCTATATTTTATATAGGGAGGTTGCTATCCCCACCACGGTGTGGATAGAAACCGCCTTTATATATACACATACATATAAGGTACTACCTAACTGGACAACGTGAAACTCCAACAAGTATTAGGTTATCCCAAATGTGAAACTCCTTGGATTGGTGAATAAATGTTAACTAACTCAAATTCTAGATGAATGCGATTCAAGTTCAATGAACAAAACCTAACATTTCTCATAGTATTCGGTGATACTACTTTCCATTGATTGTCAAACAAATGCTAATAAAGCCATTATCATATTCCATTATGGTATCTTTTTTTGATTTCTAAATGAATGTTAGTCGGATCAAATGTAGATTTACTTGGATTCGGATTTAATAAACAAAACCTAATGTGTTCTTTGATAATGCCTAACTTCCTCATTCCAAAGATGGGTTTTGGTTCATTAAAATCTATAAGAAATTCAAAGTAAAGAATCTTTTTTGCCTCCATAATTGACCCTACTAGAAAGATTTGGAATATGAAAAGCTACTAAGAATTAAAGAAAGATTTTTTTAACAAGTTATTTAAGATTGGAAATCGAAAAGGAGATTCAAATTAACATGTGATTGAATCAAGAAAGAATCATATTCTTCATTAGATTTCAACTTCTAAAATTTTCCCGGTCTTTAATGTGTTACTATTTAAGATCTTCTAACTTTGAAGTCGGTCGATATTCTATTCAACATAGATGCACATTGCCTCTTGTCAACAAAGAATATTTGGCACTGTCACTTGGAATACGAATAGCTTGTCCCGGTGGAAACATGCCAAATCACAGATAAAAGCCAATATTTCCTATTAATTTACGGTAACCTAAAAAGTTAATTTTATGAGGAATTTAGAAAAAAAATACATTTTTGTCATTGTGATTGTTATTTACTATCAAGTTCAGGTCCATCTTTAAATTGATTACATTTTTTATCATCATGGTTGTCATTTTATTTCATTATTGGTCTCTCTAACAAACTTTAGTTAAGAAGTTAGTGAATTTTTTTGTTGTTTGTCTTTTTTTTATATCGATTTTTCATTCTTGTGATTGTCTGTTTCTACTCTTTTTCTTTTTTTACCCTCATTTTTCGTTTTATACTTCATATTGTATTAGTTTATTAATAGTAACTTTAACTAAATGGCAAAAGACAAACCATGTGAACGAAATTTGAAAAAGACAAACCCAATGGACGAAAAGTGGTAATTTGCTCTACAAAGAAATCACAAAAAGTTAGAGTAAACTTCACTGTTGGTTGCTATGGCTAGCTCATAGTCTAGATATGATCTCTATTTTAAAATAAGTACACTGGGGTCCCTATGGTTTGCATTTCATTTCATGATGGGTCCCTCTTTTGGAAAAAGATAGCACACTACACACCCATGTGAGACTAACCCCGTTAAATCCATTTCGTTAATTCATGAGCATTGGGTGAGGGTGAGGGGACCATGATGGTAAAGATGGGTTTTTATTGTTATTATGCAAGTTTCATGTATGTATACATTTGTTTATATTATAATCTTTTAACTTTAATTTAAAAATGATACAAAACTAAAAAGACCCATGAGTTAACAGAATGCATGTAAGGGTGTTAGTGTCACGTGGATGTCTAACATACTTCTTTTTAAAAGAGGGACCCTGCTTGAAATGAAATGTAAACTATAGGGACCCTTGGTATACTTATTTGGGTTAATTGCATGGGTGTGTATCGAACTTGTCACGTTTTATCATTGTATGTACTCAACTTCTAAACTTACCATTGTATGTATCGAACTTGTCCAGTTTTATCATTGTGTGTATCGATTTACTTGTTACCTACAAAAATGCTGACGTGTACAAGTTAATTATATCTGATGTGGAATTTCTTTTTTTTATTTTCAAAATGAGTAAACTACAAATTTGGTCCCTGAGGTTTTCTTTAACAAAAATAAAAGTATAAGGGTTAAATTGTAATAACCCTTATATATGTCTCTCTCCTATCTCTCACTTTTCAGAAGAAGGTCACCGCCAAGGCGACGTCTCCGGCGACGTTTCCGGCCACGCCTCCGCCTCCATCCCTCCACCCTCCGGTGACCTATCCCCCCTCTCTCTATCTATCTATCTCTCTCTCTCTCTCTCTCTCTCTCGTTTATCAACCTCATTACCATCTCGTTACCATCTCCGGCGAGTAGATCCGACGAGCAGATATGACGACCTCGTTACCATATCCGGGGACGTCTCGTTTGGGGGGTTTTGTAGCAGTTCTCCGGCCACTCTTTGGGGATGAAGACGAAGTAATTTGGGGGATGAAGAGTGGCGGAGATGGGGGTTTTGGACCATATCTCCAGCTGTGAAGATGGTGGTGGCGGAGATGGTGGTGGTTTGGGGGTTTTGGGGGTTTTGGATCGATCTTCGGCTATGAAGATGGTGGTGGTGGCGGTTTGGTGGTGGTTTGGTGATGATGGTGGTGGTGGCGGAGATGGTGGCTGTGGTTTGGTGGTTGTGGGTGTGGTGGTGGTGGTGGTTTGGTGATGATAGTGGTGGTGGCGGAGATGATGGCTGTGGTTTAGTGGTTGTGGGTGTTGGTGGTGGTGGTTGTGGTTATGGGTGTGGTGGTGGTGGGTTGTGGTTGTGGTTGGTTGGTGGTTGGTGGGGTTGGTATGGTGTGGTGGTTGGTGGTTTGGTGGTGGTGGTGGTGGGTGTGGTGGTGGTGGAGGTGGCATTATATTAATATGCCAAAACAGGTCCTTGAACCTTATAAGTAAACTAGAGGGACGAATTTTGTAATTTACTCAAACATAAAATGAGTTGGCATCCTATGTGGTTGCCTATGTGGCATTTTGACCGGTTACCTTCTTAGAAGGTAAATTGATACACACAATGACAACTCTAGCAAGTTTGATACATACAATTGTAAGTTTAAAAGTTGAGTACATACAATGATAAAACGTGACAAGTTCCATACACACCATGTAATTAACCCTACTTATTTTATAATAAGGAGCATACGTAGATTCTTAGCTAACCATGGGGACCAAAGATGTAATTTTCTAACAATTTGTTAACTAGATAAATCAAAATTATAATTAATTTAAAAGATAAATCAAACTTAATAGTGGTTTACAACAACAAGGACCAAGAGTGTAATCTACTCTTTTATATATTTTCAAAATATAATTATTGTCTCAAGAAAACATATTAATTGTGGGCGGATTCCTTTTTTTAATTTTTCAAAAATATTTGGTTCTAAATGGACATCTCTTTATAAGAGTATAGTCAAGCTTAATATTCTGTAAATTATCACTTCCACTTTTAAACAAAAATTCTTTTTCTACACGTGTGGAACACGAAGACATGGATTGTTAACTATTTCATTGCTTTATTGATACGCAAGCAATGACTTCATTTATGTGGTCATATTTGTTTTCAGAAAATAAGCAAATTAGATTAGTTTTTTCAAATTAAAACATGAAAATATAAATTAATTTTAAGGAAAACTTGAAGGATAGTTTTTATAATATGATACAATGGAAATATTAAGGTTATAAATGTTCAGTAAAGTGTGACGGTGTGATGTGGTGATCAGGGCCATCTACAACTTGGGTAGCAACACTGGATATCACAACCGGAGAGCCATCAACTCACAATCTAATCCATCACGACCCTAGGTTTATCTCAACTTTTTTTTTCAATAGTCTAACACTCTTGGTTTTTGCTTTCGGTTATTGATTTAAGGTCTGGTTTTATCATTTGATTTAAGGTTTTTGGACTCCCTAATGTGTATATCTTTTGTTTTCTAGCTTTCATGTCAAGTTGTCCAATGTATCACAAAATCTTTGTAATGCATATTGTTTTGATAAAATAAAACGTTAGTGGTTGGAAAATGAGCTGCATGTGGTCCGTGGTGAGTGACTTCACATGTTTATTTCATTTGAAAACTGTCACTTCATTGGTAAATCATTGATACCTTAAAAAGTAGTTTGTTTTTGTCTATTTTTAGGT
This sequence comes from Centaurea solstitialis, assembly GCA_030169165.1. Taxonomy (NCBI): domain Eukaryota; kingdom Viridiplantae; phylum Streptophyta; class Magnoliopsida; order Asterales; family Asteraceae; genus Centaurea; species Centaurea solstitialis. The sequence goes on along the minus strand of CM058040.1, from coordinate 94,861,598 downwards.
TGGGGGAATTATTTAGGTTTTTCCTGCAGGGCATGAAAAACTCATGATTGGTCCTTGTATGGTAGTGGCATAGTCTCAAGTGGTAGGAGTCACCATTTGTACATTTATATTTTCTAATGTTACTCACTTATATTAAACAATATAGTAATCATATAAAAAGAGAAAACCCATATTGTCTATTGATATCTTATATAACACAATGTTATATCATCAAGAAAAACTACATAAAAAATTAAAAAGAAAGCAAACTTGTACAGGAAAAAAAAGTCAATTAAAGCTTTTAAAAGAGTCATGTCATAACCTCCATCAAGATGCCATTACACACGTCACATCTTACGCAGTCGCCACGAGACCAATGTGGTTCCTAAAGGCATATGTCTCAAGCCATAGCATGCCATCAAGACCACCATGGTAATCGTTTTAGAACCATCTTGAGTGTTAGTCGGTATTCTAAAAGACTCGCTACAATAGTTTTCGTGACGCCCTTGACTTGATGCTTGTATCTCAAGCCATTTAAGTCTGGCATTGTAATGCGTTTAAGGTGATATTTCATTTTCTCGACCTTCTAATATGTTATTTGTTAGTTTAATATATGACATAACTTAAAGTGTTTAATATCATTATCTTATTAAGTAATAGTAGAAATTATATAAATACATATATAGAGGAAAGTTCAAACGTGAACTCAATTTTGGTTGTGAATATGAGGACGAATCTCAGCCACTCATCCGGTCAATAAAGACGACTTTGACCGGGTCCCCTCCTTTAATAATCTCCACCCTCCCATGAATCGCGTCAATCATCCGTGATCACGACCACCGTAACCGAAGATGTGTGGCTGAGATTCGTCCTCACGTTCACAACCAAAATTGAGTTTACTTTTGAACCTAACCCTACATATATAATATTAAATATGATGTAAAAGTTTTCGGCCATAAACCATACATAAAAAAAAAAATCATGGCCTCACCATTTATAACTTAGGACTAATTTCTTGACAATAAATTTTGAATTTCTATATAGATAATCGGTTCAAGTCCCTCCTAGACTATTAAGGATTTTCTTGATTGCTCTAAAGCATCGACTATATGCATACAAGTCTAGTGTTAAAAAATACAAAAGAATCACCAATAATTAATTAAATTAAACATATGAAAAGTAATATCTACCAATCAAATCAATTTGTTACTTAGGAAAAAGCCAAAACAAATACATAGGTTTTGTATGGGGACATGTTTTTGATTTGATAGTATGTGGGCAACTTGTAAACTAGGGGCCTATGAGATCTTGGATGAACAAACCCGCTTACAATTTCCTCATAGTGATTTTTTATTTTTTATGCTTTACAATTTTAATATTACGATTTTATATAAAATTATTCTGTTAACATTATTTAACACTTTAATAATGGTATAATGGTATAATGATAAGGAAGATATGTCAAACAACCTTTAGTATATGCTAAATAAACATTCCTATAGATTTATTATTCATATGTATTATATATAAAACCTTCAATTGTTTTAAATAATAAACAAAATCTTAATAAGGGGATAATATTGAAAAAAATTCAATTTAAGATTTAACATAATATAGAGTATGGATATGCAAAGTAATAAGCAATTAAGCATTGTGATGTTTTAACAATAACCTAAGTTGACATAAACGAATTCTTTTACGATACAATATTATTCAAAATTTTATTTTCATCTTAATTTTCCATATTCACTTTAAAGATCATGTTTTCTATTCATAACCTTTTATATTTTAATTTGTAGTCCAACCTTGGCATGTCAACATGTTGTGGAATCCAATATATTTCATGCCTTTCTATCTTTTGGATTCCATTTTCTAATTGACCTTATGTAAACACATAACAACCCCAACCTCTATATATATATATAGATAGAGAGAGGGGGGAGGTTCATACAAGAACAATCCATTTTGCAAGAACAAAGGAACCATGTAAATCACATGTGATTTTGTACTAAACAAGAAAAAACGAGCGTAGTACACTTGCCGACAAGGCGCGTGGGTCGGTATGAGTGGGCGAGCGTAGTACAAAATCACCTGTGATTTACATGGTTCCTTAATTCTTGCAAATTGGTTTTGTTCTTGTTTGAACCTAATTCTCTCTCTATATATATATTGTGTTTTTAATCATATGATAACACAATATAGCATAATAATCGTGAAAATTATTAGCATGAGGCATTGTTCACATGACATTTTTCTTATCTAATTCTAGATTTAATATATTTATTAACATGTATCTTTTCAGAATATATTTGTTTCATAAATATTCGGTCACAATGTAAAAGTTTTCAGTTGTATTTCTTATTCACAAAAATATAAAAATGTTCATGTGGTACGTGAAACAAACATATTGTGGAATCGGTATGTGTTAATGAATACAATAAATACAAGTTGTAGATGGAAAAATAGTTATGTGAAACAACACATGATACAGTACCGGTTCTCAAGTTTGAGTACAATTTTGTGGACTTTTAAATAAACCCCCCCCCCCCCCCCCCCCCAAAAAAAAAAAAAAAAAAACACACACACACACACAAACACTTATATATATACGTGCACATTAGAAGTTATTTATCATAAAATGTTGTGCTCTTTGTCCTTCAATTCACTACCTAAAATCAGCTACAATCAAACTTCTCTTCCTCTTTGTGTATAAAAATAAAAGTAATACAAGTAAAGACAAATATGCATTATTTTCCTTGGAGAAGAAGGTTGAGTAGGTACAGATTCTTATAGAAATGCAATTGTTTGATTTACATCCCTTGGTCAAGCAAATATGTGGTCAACTCCCATGTTCTTCTTTGTTGTAACTTGCACAAAACAGGGAAAAATATTGATTTTATAATATACATATCTAATCTTTAACTTGACATATAATGCGTGGTTGCAATACTCATTTACAAGTAATTAATTGTGATTAGAAAAATACCAAAGAAGAAAGTACTATATATTTTTTGGGATTTATAAACGTACATACTTATATAGTGTTGGATTATTGTAAGATCCCTACTTTTTGAGAGACTAGTATGAAACTTAGTTCAGTTATGTAAAGGTTTACTATTTTTCAAAAGAACGTTTAATGTTTTTCCTTTGAAGGGTGGAAAATTCAATATTATTCATATGAAGGTTTGGTGTGTTTTTTGTGAAGGTTTGATGTATTTTTTTCCTTGTAAAAGATCAGTGTAGGAATTATTGTTGTATCAATGGTGTGATAGAAAAACGCATCCAGGGTTTCAAAGATGGTCTAACAAATCTAACAAAAATTGGATTGTTTAACATGATTTGAAATCTATATACATGAGAAATGTTTAATATTTTGGGATGGTACTAAAGGTAGATACAAATGTAACATGTATTTATTATTCATCAAACACAGAAAAATAATTTGACTCAAATAAATTCTGTTTTTTATAAATCACGATCAAGACACGTTAATTACTAAATTACTAAAGTACTTACTAACATCAAAATCAACTAATACCAATTATCAAACTTTATTAACAACCCATCATTGAAACCTTAAGAACGGTTAAGTTTTCTCGTCTTCTACAATATAAAGACATTTATTCTTATTTTATAATCTTTGACAATATAATAATCAACGTTCTATTTTCGACAGCAGAAATCGCAACTATCTTTTTTTTTATGATTATCACATATTTTAGTGATAAGATAAAATCCATCTCACATATTTTAGTAACAAGATAAACCCAACACTTAAAAAAGTATTCCATCTAAGATTTGGTGTTAATAATTCCAACCAAATTCTTAAAAAGAGTTCCAACCACCACCTAACTTGAAAAACTACCACTAATAATACTTAATAAGTCCATTTTTTTTTATTTAATTATTTATTAGGGTGTCTTGTTTGTGGGCCCATAAATATTTTACTTTAAAACTTTAGTTTATATTGATTGAAAATTGAAAATGGAGTAAAACACATAGTGTTTGCCTGGATATGATTCATCTGGGCCCATTAAAGCCCAAAGTGCTCTACCCACTTTCTCCACCACCCCCTAAAAAATCTCCTTTTTGCACTCGAACCCCTAACTTTAAAATTTTCTTTCTTTTTAGATCTTCATGGCATTATTAAAACTAAAGTGTGGACCCTAGGAGTGCTAGGTGGATCCATTGCTAACTTCATTTGGTTCTCACAATTTGCCATCTTTTTTTCTATTTATAGGAAAGTGACAATAAACAATTTGCAAATACAAAGGTAGATTTATTTCTTTATCAATCAACGTCTTTAACTGTCTATATTATATGTATCTATCATTCATTTGTCCACTTATAAATAAGAAAAAGATTAAGACGGACTCATCTACACATACACAAAAAAGTGCTAAAAAGAAAGAAGACTGATTAAGATTTTATCATATGTGCTTGTTAATATGATATTCTGAGCTGGTTTGATAATTTTCAGATATCTATAGCTCCGTTTGTTTTAGTTGGACATGTCATTATGATGCTTTAAACGCTATTGAAAATGTCATGTCAACTGAAAAAGTGTGTACTTCATGTTGGTACTATCCCACAATTGCCAAATAATAAAGCATTTGAAGTTTATGCATCTACTTTTGCTAATTCTCATTAATCATAGATGGTATGATTGATTTTAGTGCGATTTGAAGTGACCATTTTAGATTATGCACAAATCTATTGGAAATAATTAGAGTAACAAAAAGCATAAAATAGGTTGAGGACACATATGGGAAAATTAACTACTTTAAACAACCCATAAACATAAATATGGGCTCACATATGAATGTCAATGAAACAATGAGACTGTATATAAGTTGAGGTCATTGGATGCATGTATCGTAGTTACTATCTTCATTTGACCTTGTTTATTAGTCATTTTACAATTTGTTGTAATGTTGATTTAGGTTAAATGTAAAAATGTACATTTTTGTTGTAAATAGCTAGCATACTTTAATTTCTATTCAATTAATCTCAATAATTTGTCTAGAATCATGAATAAAAAAAAGTTTAATACATACTTTTGTCTTGCTTAAAATATCGAAAATATGTAACCTTTAATTGGAAACTAAAGTACTATATTATATCACTTCAAGTAAATACATTACATTAACTAAAATAGGATTGGCTTAAGGTACATTGTTATTGTGTGGAGTTAAATCGTACTCATTTTTACATAATGTTATTGTGCATAGTCAGTTCTTGTCATAGATAGACAATTTCTAATATATTTATATGTATTAAAAAAATACAAATATTAAAAGTTATCCTATTTTAAATCTATAAGTTTTTACAGGTTCTTACGAAAGAGGGGAAAATATCAGTGCATGACTTTGAGGTACATACACTTGCATGTCTTGAGACCATCTCCAATGGGGTCACCAAATCTTACACTAAATACTAAATTTGGTGTAAATGTTACACTAAATTTAGTGTGATGAATAGTATCACACTATATTTGGTGTAACATTATTTTTTACACTACTTTTCAATGTAAAAAGAATTTGGTGTATTAATAGTGTTATCCATTGGAGAAGATTTACTAGTAACACTAAATCTTACACTATTTCTTACACTACTTTTGACATTTGATGTAAAAAATAGTGTTACCTATTGGAGATGCTCTGACGTAAAGGCCACAAAACCGAAACAAAACCCCAATTCATGAATACAAGAAATGTAATAAATCTACATGAATATTCTTAAATATAGTATACCAAATTGATAATCACTATATTTATATGAAAATTCTGATATGATGGATATTCTTCCACCATTTATCAAAAATGAACATATCATGAAAGGTATCCAAAATAATACCAATCTAAGCAAGAATTTGGATATGATTTGATAAGATTAGATCCCTCCCACAATCCTACCCTGCACCAATGACTACCTATATATATATATATATATAGAGAGAGAGAGAGAGAGAGAGAGAGAGAGAGAGGTTTCAATTAGGCTATCGGTAATGCAGCTTACTGAACCCATAAACCCACTCTGCTATATCAGCACCACATCAGTTTTACCATAAACCCAATGTATATATATTGGGAATTTCTTTTGTGAACCATAACTGTAGTGTGAACTTGTTAACCGAAGCCAAAAAGACGATTTCATTGGTTAAAACAATGAAATTGGTTCATGAAATTGTTTAATATGATGAAATTATATTATATGATTCATTTTTTGTTTCATACTTCGGTGTTTTATACGTAAAATTAAAATGTTTCATACATTTTTTCATTCTTATAGAAACTGTTTCATATATTTTTATAAAACCTTTTTATATTTACGTAAAAAACACCGAAATATGAAACAATTTCATGAATCAATTTCATTGATTTAACCAATGACATCATCTTTTTAGCTTCGGTTCACATCAAAGTTATGGTTCACAAATGAAATGGACTCTCTCTCTGTCTCTCTGTCTCTCTGTCTCTGTCTCTCTCTCTCTCTCTCTCTCTCTCTATCTCTCTCTCTCTCTCTATATATATATATATAAAAGAAAAAAATGAGAGTTTGTAAGAGGGAGAGAGAACAGTTTGAGCGAGTTGTGGAAACCGCCCCCATACTGCCCATCCTGTAACCTAACCCCCTTGAGCCCGCTTGAAACCACCTGTCCAAACCGCTTGAGCCCACAAGGCGATACCGATAACCTTACGAACCATGTAATGCTAAGAAACCATACAAATCATTATATTTGAAAATAATAGCGACGGTGATATATATGAAAGGTGATAATATTCATTTTCATTATGATCATGACTTTAAATTAGGAAAAAGAAATGAAATCAAATATTTATTAGATTAGATGAGCGATTATGATTGGTTTGTATTGTTTGTTAGAATAACCAAATGATATGTAATTTTACACTAAACTCGTGTGTAAAATCACATCTGATTATGTGTGATCTTCACCAAAACCTAAACCGTAGGTGAAGCCGCCTGCACATCCTTAACCCTTGTGTTAACCGTATTTTGCAATTTATGTGATTTTAATGTAGGATCACGTATGGTTTTCTACTTGTCTTATATTGTAGATGTGAATTTCCTAAGTCTTCCTATAACAATTTCAATGGTAAATAGTAATTATTAACACTAGATATTGGTATAAAAATACTACAATCTTTTATCTTTTGATAAAGTTATAGGAAAAAGACGGCACCACAAATTAAAAAAGATGAGATAAATTAGTTACTCAATTGTCTTCAAATTATATTCTATTTTTTGGAGAATAAAATCATTTGATTTTTAATTATAAAGTTGACAAGAATTATTCTAGATTTGATTCTAGCTAATGATGAAAACTAATTTCGTAAACATGTAAATATTAAAATCAGGACTAGAGGGTATAGGTTAAACTTTAGAAAATTAAAGTATTTTTGTTCATGTTTTTAAAAACATTAATGATTATCAGATAATGTTTTTAACAATTTGATTTGTGATTTTGCTTAAAGACATGCTTGTATTACATTCTCTCTCTCTCTCTCTCTCTCCATACATACATGCATGCATACATATATATATATATAGAGAGAGAGATGAGTTCCAACGAGATCTAAAAGAAAACAAGAACTAATGAAATCATACATGATTTATGTACAAAATCATATATTGTCAAAGGCATCTGTATGGCCTTTTTCAAAATTTAATGCAAAATCATATATGATTTTTTTAGTTTTATCCTTTGAAATAGATAGCATTCTCTATATAATAATAAAACTTTGATATCGAGTCAATTTCTATGATCTCTGTGATCACGACATCTATTAAATAAAATTGTACCGAGCAATCGTCTAATCCGGTACTCAAAAAAGTGATAGGGAAGATTGTCAGTACGGAACAATCAGCCTATGTGGAAGGAAGACAGATACTAGACGGCCCGTTGATGTTGAATGAGGTGTCTAGTTGGGCAAAAAGAACAAAAAAGAGAGTTATGCTATTCAAAGTTGATTTTGAGAAAGCATTTGACTCTATCAGCTGGAGCTATCTGGATTCCATTTTCGAGCAGATGCATTTTTGTATTAAGTGGCGATCTTGGATAAAAGCTTGCTTGAATTCTGCTCGGGCATCCGTTCTGGTTAATGGCTCACCTACACGTGAATTCCCGTTGTCTAGAGGTCTTAGACAAGGAGATCCCCTTTCCCCGTTCCTCTTCATCATCGCAATGGAGGGTCTTCATATTGCTATGATGGAGGCCACTAACAAAAACATCTTTCAAGGTATAAGCTTACCGAATAATGGTCCTCTGTTATCTCACCTCTTCTTTGCTGATGATGTAATGTTTCTTGGTAAATGGTCGGCCTTAAATGCAATCAACCTCAAAAGAATTCTAAATTGCTTCCATCTAGCGTCAGGACTCAAGGTAAATTTTACCAAAAGTAAAGTGTATGGCATTGGGGTTCAAGAGAATGAAATTGGCCATGTGGCATCTGTGCTTAACTGTGAAGTTTCAAAACTTCCGTTTAATTACCTCGGTATCACAATTGGAGCAAACATGGGACTGGCAAAAAACTGGAAAGGTGTCATTGACAAGATTGAAGCGAAATTATCTATGTGGAAAGCTAAAACTCTTTCTTTCGGAGGAAGAGTTACTTTGTGCAAATCTGTCCTAGGAAGCATTCCTCTCTACTTCATGTCCCTATATAGGGCACCCCAAAAGGTGATCGAGTCGATTGATAAACTGAGAAGAAAATTCATTTGGGGTATCTCAGATTCTGGTAATTCGAAAATTTGTTGGGTGGACTGGTTGAAAACAACGGCGCCAAAGCATCTAGGAGGACTTGGCATCGGTTCTCTAAATTCTGCAAACATTGCTTTATTGATCAAGTGGTTTTGGAGGTTCAAAACAGATAATAACTCATTATGGACCAAGGTGATCAAAGCAACCCATGGTTTATCAGGTGGTGAATCAAACGTATTGGCAAAACCGAGATGTACAGGTACTTGGCTAAGCATTGTAAAAACAGGTTCTTCCCTCTCATCTTTAAATTTAAATATCGATGACTTTTTTACTCGTAAAGTCGGGAACGGGTATAATACAAAATTTTGGTCAGATCGTTGGGTTGGAAATACCCCGCTTAAGAACTTATTCCCGGAGTTATTTGCACTCGAAAGCGATAAAACATGCTCAATTGGATCGAGATTTTTGCACTCCAATAGTGATGGGGCAGCTTGGACGTGGTCATGGGTAAACACTACTGAAGCCGAAAGACTTGCTGATAAAGTTGAAGATTTGGAAATTTTACTAAAAGACGTGGTGCTTCAAAATGGCGTCGACAAATGGTGTTGGGAAGGAGATTCCGATGGTGAATACACGGTGAGTTCACTTCAAGGAATCATCGATGGTGTATTAAACCCGCCCAATGATAATATGTGTTTTTGGAATAACTGGTTGCCGCTAAGAATCAAATGCTTTATGTGGAGGCTATTGTTGAACAGAATCCCGACAAGAACCAATTTAAGCAAGAGAGGGGTTACACACCCTCCTTATTATGCCCGCTTTGCAACTTGGAAGAAGAAACAGTGGATCATCTTTTTTGTTCATGTTCGGCCGTAAAGGATTTATGGAAATGGATGTGTGATTGGTGTATGATCAAGGTTGAGCAACCAGCTTCACTTAATCAAATGCTACTCAAGATTTTAGAATTTGGGAAATCAATCAAATGGAGGAAATTCTTGGAAACTGCGGTAGGAGGACTGGTATGGTTTATCTGGAAAGCCATGAATAATGCAATATTCAAAGGTGCGGGTTTCTCTGCTTCAGTGGTGAAGGATGAATTTCTTGCCAACCTGTTCTCATGGATGAAATTTAGAGCAAATTGTAAGGTTTTAGTTTGGTCATTGTGGTGTTCGTGCCCTTGTTTTTCTTTCTCTTAAGTTTGTACTCTGTTTGTAATCGCTAGCTTTTTTGCTAGCTTTGTGTTTCAATAAATTTCGGGGTCTCTGTTTGGGGGTGATGGCCGAGCCGAAGCTCCCTTCCGATTCCCTTTTTGCCGTTCAAAAAAAAACATCTATTAAATAAAATGTATTATTTGGCCTAAAAAACTCCAATGAAAATCTAGTAGGGAATAGAAATATAAATACAAAGAGCAATTTCAATACAAACCCTGTAAATACTACAAGCAATCTAAACTATGAAAGTAATATAAACCGTGAATATCTAGTTTGATAAATATATTAGTTAATCAAAATGAATTAACATAGATCATCTCGATTGATATATATTGTTGTGTTTATTTTTATAAGTTTTGGTATGAAAACACTATTGGGCTCAGTATAGCTTATTAGCAGCCCATACATATTGGGTTTTATATTTGTATTATTAGTAAGCCCTGGTCCAATAGGGATATTTTTGTAATTATGCTCTGAAGGAAAACTGATTCATACAAACAAACTGCAACATTCCGGCTGAATACATACAGACTGGCGCCGGTTGTTCGAAAAGGTGTTTGTTCAAATTCTGCAGCTGAACAATCTCTGTATTCTCCTCTTGCTTTTTCATCGGAACTCGACGAGGTGATTTTTTTTATTTGGATTTTTAATGTAGTGTTATAGATTGTGATATTGCTTGAATTAAAAGGTGCATTTGTAAGTTGATGATGAATGCATGCTATAAACGTGATCGTTAGAGGATCCCGGAGATCAACCCCTGAGAACTCGTTCGATGTGATTTTAGTATTCTTAAGTGTTTTTTTGGTTGATTTTGATGAATTTTTAAGCTCCAAGGCTGTCACACTATAAGGTTGGTAGCCTATGTACTTAATCTAGCAACAATTACTCTGTTTCTTGGAGCTCCAACTAATGAGATTGGGTTCAAGACAAATACAATAACTAGTAGTAGTGCGAAGATCATCGGGACAACCTGCCTAATCCGCATCAGCATACGCATGAAGCGTAGTCGTGGATGATCACTGAAAAACTAAGGCATGGCCCATGAGCACTCCTTACCACTCAAATATCGTAAAATGCTTTTGACCGCTATCCAATGTCTATCAGTGGGATGTTATAGAAACTGAGAAACTTTGTTAGAGTTCTCCTATACAACTATGCAAGATATATCTTGATAGAAGTGTCTCTTGACAATTTGGGTTGGTTAGAAAAAAGTCAAAGGGGTTGTTAAACACCATATATTTTCACCATTGTGACTATGAACAAATATCCATTCACCTTGGAAACTTGTTATCTCTCACTTTGTCCTTGGATCATACTTGTAATGAAACATGTGATACATACGGCGGTTCCCTTACGCGTATTCACTCACACAATTGGGATACAAAGTTACAAACAACATAGTACTTTGCTCTAGCCATGGTTACATGCCATAAAGTGATTGCACAAATCCCCTTGTCACGATGCCAGGTGATCGATCTCAAACACCAGTATTCTGACAGTTTTCTTGCACTATGCTTACTGCAGGAATTGCAAATGCGACAAAAATCTTGACAAGTCCAGCGGCATAATCTAGAAGTTACTCTGCATTAGCCGCTTTTGGGCCATCGAAGAGCTTGTGAATTCTTTTATATCAATTGCATCTCAGCGCCATTTTTCACGATGGACTGGCAAACCTGAGCTTTGTTTTTTGGTTTGATATATAAAATAACTTGGGATTATGTTGATTTAATGGATAAGTTATTGCAACCATTGGTTGATGAAGTGATGCTGTCAGGTTATTCTTGTAGTGAAAAAGCAGGTGTTTGAGACCAGAAGACTTCTTATAGGGTGGTTAACGGATACATTCGGGTATGTTCTTTGGTCTAATTTTGTTAGTATTTAGCTCTGCTTGATAGTTTTTTTTTTTTTTTTTTATTACATGACAACATCTTCATCTCAATTATAATATTTTGATAAGAATTCTAGTGATCATCCATCGCCAAATACCTAAGGGGAATTCATGGACTAAATTGTAAATCTGAAATGCATGTGGTATAAGGTGAATTGTGTTAACTTGTTCTATGCAAGTGAAGTTTATGCTATTATATTTGGTCTCAAGTTTTAGTTGGGATCAATTGTGCTATCAAGAATGCATTCGATTTAATACGCAATGAGGATATAAAAAGGGATGATTTCAAAATGATGCAAAGCGATTCAATAAGAGGATGAATCGGTCTATACCTGTTATGTGCCTGAACGGCCAAATTTCTAAAAGATATGAAATGGTGTTTGGTGACGATTGAGGTTTGAAATATTATCCTTTAAGTTATACTCTTTGGGGTAAAGGTCAGGTCTGCCTACATCTTACCCTTCCAGACCCCAGCCAATGGGACATTGTGTTTAGTTTGGTTTGGTTTAAGCAAGACGCTTATAGTTTTTGTTTATATCAATATTTGGGACGGTCAAAGAGAACACCATATAGACGTTAACTAAATATCTAAATACCCTAATAGTGGAAAGTTCAAATGTGAACCACTTTTTGGTTGTGAACGTGAGGACAGCCCAGAGCGCGACACGTGGCGGATGACTAGGCGCCACGTCGGCTTTGAGTGTGGTCCCCCCCTTTAATTCAATGCCCTCCCCATGAATCGCGCCTAGTCATCCGTTGTGGATTTGACGTGGCGCCTAGTCATTCGCCACGTGTCGCACTCTCGGTTGTCCTCATGTTCACAACCAAAAAGTGGTTCACATTTGAACCCACCCCTACCCTAATATATATATATATATATATATATATCTGACTCATTCCAACAACCTAGAAACGAAGTTTACATACATGGTACAAAGTAGATAATAAGACAACTACAACATGCATATGTTTGTTTTTGTTTTTGCAAGCTGGGGTCTTCACAAAAACAATATTTTCATCTTTTAAGGTAGAGGTAAGATCTGCGTACATCTTCCCGCCCTTTTCTCACCTCCACGCTCAGAGAAAAGATTATTGTTGCAAAAGATCTTTGAGGGTGTTCACATCAACACCATTGTTCTCCATAGAATCCAATAGCTTAGATAGTCTTTCTCCTAGATTGTCCCCTTCTCTTCTCAAGCTCTTTATGTAATTGCATGTCTCATGTAGAATCTTTGTTGGCGGCACCTTTTCAATTAGAACGATATAAATCAGTTTAAACATATTTTGCTTGCAATGTAGATCTTCAAACAGATATTGAAGAACGACTATGTCTAACACACGAATGCCTCAAGATCTTTCAAAAGGTCGTGCATTTAAGTAAAACATCGTAACTAACATACCCTTGTTTTATTGGCACTAGAAGTTGAAGGCGGTAGCAATGCTTGTAATTTTGAAAGAAGGCGAACAAGCTCATTGTCGTTGTTCCTTGACGGTCTCGTTTTTCGGCTAGACATGAGGTATGGCTCTCTCTCTTTTTTTTTACTCTTGGAATATTCGTTTTATGGTGAGTAGAAAAGTTTGCAAAAACTGAGTCTTGCTTAAAAAGGCAGAGAAATTTGTAGCTAGGAGACAAATTTAGTTAGAAAAATAGGCAGCAGTTCTGTCTGCTGCTGACTGATAATATAATCTTGGCTTGGGTCCCACATGTTTCTCTCTACTGCACTTTATGGACCCACATTCCAGTTAAAGGTTGGTGTTGAGGGGCCCATTTTGGTTGATCCATTTGATGTCATGTGGACACGTGTGTATTGTAGATTGAAGGTTCATCATAAGTTGATGTTAAGAGCAGTCATGAACTTTGGATAGTCGACATATATAGAAGAGAAAGTTCATTTGTTTTAGGCATTTAAAGTTAATGGTCTGATTTTCTAGGCAAAATTTTGTTAAAATGCTCAAAATATATTGAAACATGTTTAATCTCTCCGCCAAAAGGGGTTTGTATCACCAAGGGGTGAGTACGGTGCGGTTTTTGGCCAAAACCGAAAACCCAACTGTTCGGTTTTCGAAAATCCAAACTGTTTGGTTTTCATTTTTTATTTTCGGTCCGGTTTGGTTCTAAAACCAAATGGTCGGGTTATCGGTCATCAAAGAGAGAGAGAAAGAGAAGTAGAAAACTGAGAAGTCAAATTGTGTGGTATGTGTTTTAGTTTAGGTTTTTGTTATTTTGAAAAAAATATATATATATATATATATATCCTAAAAGTTTACAACTAGTATAATACACGTCGGTTCGGTTCGGTTTCTGGGAATTTTTTAGTTTCGGTGTCTCGGTTTTTTCGATTGTGGTTCGGTTTTTGCTCACCCCTATATCACCTCCGCCAAATTAACAATAGAATGGTTTATTGCTAAAAAAAAGGTCACCTCTGCCAAAATGATTCGCATTGAGACCATTGATTTCCCTCCCCTCAAAATCATCTCCGTCATTGGCGGATCTGATGGCTATTTTTGGGCATTTTCATAAGATTTTGGCTACAAGGTTAAACCACTAATTTTAAATGTCTAAAATAATGAAATTCTCCTATTTTTTACCATCTACCATATCAAATTAGGGAAATTGACTCAGATGGCGAAAGTATACTCTCGGCTATTTTTCTTTCACTTTTATTCAAATGTCATTATGGAAACGTTTTATTTAGAAACCACGTAATTCTAAGAAACTATACAACCAATCATATCCGTTCATCTAGTCTAATAAATATACGATTCCATTTTGTTGACTAATTATGTGGTTTGTAATTGTTACCTCCTCATTGTTATATCCGCAATATCTAGGTTTGCAATATTGCGGACCTAGCTTTAAAAAATTGGTCAGATTTTTCCTCAAAAAAATGTTCTATAGAAAGAAAAACTTTTCTTGGAGAAATATTGGTTAGGTTCGTTTTTTTAGCTAGGTCCGCAATATTGCGAACGTAGTGATAATTGGGTAAAAGTGGGAGAGATATGGCTGAGAGACCAATTCCGTTGCTTACTTTTGACCATATGAGTCAATTTCCCATTGGATTATCAATCATATCAATTCATGTTTTATATTATGATAGTTAGACATTACTTATTGTAGTTAAAAGATAATATTTTTTTTAATTATTATAATAAAAGTCATGATAATTAAAATTATACTCTCTCAAATCCAAAATTATTGTCCATTTTTAACTTTTTAAAGTTTTTTTTCCGACTTTGATCTTAAATATTTTTGTTTAATTAAAAACATTTTTGACGTCTAATCCCTAAATGACCCAATACCAATGCCCATCTCATCTAAATCTAATGCGTTCACTATGCAGACTACCATCCCACCTTTCATGAATTCTTACTGGAAATTTCCTCTCTTATTCAATTTACTAAACACAGGACAAGCAATTAGTCTAGGTTCAATCATGCATTGTCCCATTAAGCCTATGCATCAAATGCTATCTAAATTAGTAGGACTCTTTAATCATGTTACTTATGTCTAGACTACATTTTTTTCAATTTGGTAATTAAGTTGTGGTTGTCTGAGACTAAGCCTTGCTATAGGATGCTTGCGTTTGGAAGCAGGGATGGAGCCGGAACATTTTTCAAACGGTAGCACCATATAATTAAGTTTTTTTTCCGTTTTTCTCGAGTATTTTTTCTTCTTGGTCGATTTCGAGAGAATTTTTTGGTTTTTTGGTCGATTGCAATAGTTTTTTTTTCCCGTTTTATGGTTGATTTCGAAATAATTTTTTGTTTTTTATGCACCCTTTGAAGTTTAAAAAAATAATAAGGTGGCACCTTCAAAATGATTCGGTTGCGCCTTCACACCTCTCGTCAAACAAATAATACGGTGGCACGTGCCATTGTGAACCCCAAGCGAGCTCCGTCCATGAATTGGATATTCCACCACATATTCCGAAACCTTTTGCCGTTATGCCACCACCCTTGTGGTTACCTAGACTATTTGTTCATGGACTCCGTCTGAAAAACCTATTAAAACGTCTATTTGCACTGGTTTAATTCCTACCATCTATTAAAGACACTCAAAAGCTTGTTATGACCTCTTATGGTTAATAAGTCTCACCACGTAGCCGATTGTAGCATAATCGGTCCCTCTTTTCTTAACTAACCTCTAGCTCTAATGTCAATAAGTATGATTGGTCCTCAAAACTTGATCTATTGATCATTGAGTGAGCACCATGTGGCAATTTAGAAAAAATGGTTTATATAAAGTTCTTACTTAGATAGCTACATATTATGAATCCTGATTTGGATGGAGGGGCCCCTACCAATTTCCACCTCCACCATCCACCGCCACCTCTCCTTTTACCACCCACCCATCACAACCATCTCCACTCACCCATAGCCGACCAACCACCACCATATCTACTCCACTCTACCATTTGCCTGGTAAATAGGGGATTATGTTCTTAACCATTAAGCACTTATCAAATTATAAATGTTTACCATCAATTTATGTTAACAAGAAATATCACCTTATAAAGTAAGAGTGGTTACTATTGCCGGTAAATACTTATAACGGTTGCCTGTTAAAAAAAAACTCTTTAACTCTTAATAGGTCAGGCATTTTTACATTCAGACCGTTATTTTCTATAGATATTAGACCCTCTTAACTCTTAAATAAATCTGAAATAAGAAGTGACAACCTAGTATTTTAAACGCATCTTAACAGTCGTTCAAGTTCATAAATTGTTTCCTTTCTCTTAAGACAACCTCCAAGTTCATATGACCTCCAAATTGGTGGCAGTGCAAATCGGGATCAATTCCAGTCAATTTTAAAAACAACTTGAAATCAACTCAGACGTTACAAAAACAAAGTCCTATTAATTCATATTTCAGACTTCAATATCGTCTCTTATTAATTAGAAGTGAGATAAGACTTTAGACCTCTTAAAAACAAGCAGCGCCTAAGTGAAGTAAATGACCTTGTATTCTGGGTAAGCACTTATCAACAACATTTTTTTTATTAATTGAGTATGGCAACCTTTAACATAATTGTTGGCCTTTAAAAAAAATCAATTGAGCATGACAAGGACTAATACACTTACCCCCGATATGAGGCGAGACAAGGACCAAAGTTTCCCACTAAGGGCTTCTGTACGGGATAACCTACAGGCTCGGGAGGGCTTCGCGGGCTGCCATACGCCCCCATGCAGGCTTACCTGCTGGGCTCGGCCACGGGGTTGGGAACCCGTGGCTACCCGCTTGTCTCTCCCTCTCACACTTCTTTCCTCTCTCTTGAAAAATATATATAGTATTCGGGATTGTGAGTAGCGGTACTACTATTGAGGGCTTCGTGAGGGTTTGTGGGTAAAGTTGATGTGGCAATTCGCGCTTGTGGGCTTGCGGGTTGCGCTATCGAATACCTTAGTGGGAAACGACCGTTATCCTGTAAATGATTACCGGGTTTAAGATTTTTACCACTAATGCATTTTTATAGCTAAAAGTATTACCCAGTAAGAATTTAATAAAGGGTTTAGTTCCTAAAAGTGTATCCAATTTGTCACGGAAAGTTATTGTATGTATTGAACTTCTATTATTTCCATTGTATGTATCAAACATATCAAAACTACCATTTAATGTGTCCAACTTTATCAAAACCTACCACGAAAGTGTATTCAACTTGTCACAAAAGTGTATCCAACTTTTAACCAAATACATAAAATGGTAGGTTTTTATAAGTTTGATACATACAATGGAAAAAATCAAAGTCCAATACATACAATAACTTTTTGTGACAAGTTGAATACACTCCCATGAAGTAAACCCTTTAATAAACGACTTCCAAATCTTTCAAATTATGCATCTAAATTCTTCCTGTCAACAAACCTTAATTCTTAAGAATATTATCACGTTGTCAAATAATAAAGGTTTTAGTTCCCAAAAATGTATTAATCTTGTCACATTTTGCTATTGTATGTATCCAACTTTAAAAATTACCATTTAATACATTAAACTACCCAAAGTTACCATTTCATGCATCGTGACCTGCTATCAAAGGTTACCAGCAGGTCACCCCTCTCCGGCGACTTTTCCGAGCATCCGGTCATCTTCTCCGGCGAGATTCCGGCAACTGCACTATTTCCGGTGACCCATTTTTTCCAGCGACCTCAACCATTTTTCCCGACGATTATTTTTTCCGGTTTTTTAATGGCGTCAGCTACGGCAGTGGCGGTGGCGCTTGCTGCTGCCGTCATCGCAAGGCCACCGGTGACGACAATGGTGGTTATTTTCGCCATTGTTGTCGCCGGCGATGGCGACATTGGTGCTCCGACCGGTGACGACAATGGTGGTTGTTTTCCGGGGTTTTTCTCTCTGATCGGTGCTCTTTCTCGAGGTCTCGAACACATCGGTGCTCCTCCGTGGGGGATCGAAGTGGTGGTCGGTACTCCTCCGGGAGCTGCTGTGGCGGTGAGACGGTGATTTCTCGATGATCGAGATGAACTTCTTGAGGTGGTGGATGTATTCGGGCCCCCGGGACACCGGAAAAAAACAATCATCGGGAAAAATGGTTGAGGTCGCCGGAAAAAATGGGTCGCCGGAATCTCGCCGGAGAAGATGACCGGAGATGATGACTGGAGGAGATGACCGGCTACCTGCTAAACAAGTTTCATGATGCATGAAATGGTAGCTTTTGGTAGTTTAATGTATTAAATGGTAATTTTTAAAGTTGGATACATACAATAGCAAAAGGTGACAAGTTGGATACATTTTGGAGAACTAAACCCAATAATAAATTGCTTAATTCTTCCTGTCAATAAACCAATTCATGGGTCGACCTTCGGGCCGGGCATGAACGAGGCTATGGGCCGGTAACAGTTTCTATGGTCGAGAGGATTAGTCGGGTGCCTAAATTGATCCCGGATACCTTTTCGACTTCGATCAAAACGTGTGTGTGTTTAACTGCCGTTAAATTTTTTTTTTTGCTTAAATGAATATAGGACCTTGAAATATGTGGGCATGCGAGAAAAAAGGGAAAAGTACAAAAAAAAACAACAAACTATTTAGTTTTGAATGATTAAGTCCCTAAACAATTTTTTTGAATAAAAAAACCATTAAATTTTTACATTTTGATTGATTAAGTCATTGAACTATTATTTTGAATGAAAAAACCATTTAACTTTTTCATTTCGAATGATTAAGTCCCTTAATATTTTTTTCAATAAAATAAATTATTGATTTTTTGAAATTGACTAGTTATATTCATTTAACTTAATCTAATATATTTATATTTTTACTTTAAAACATTTTTAGTTGGTTACCAATAATTTTTAATTTTTGTTAGGAGGATACAAGTAACCAATTTTTGAGAGTTTGATGGTTTATTTATTCAAAAGAAATTGTTTAGGGGGTTAATTATTCGAAATGAAAAGGTTTAATGGTTTTTTTCATTCAAAATGATAGTTCAGTGACTTAATCAATCAAAATATGAAAGTTTAATGATTTTTTCATTCAAAAAAATAGTTTAGAGACTTAATCATTCAAAACTAAATAGTTCATTGGATTTTTTTGTAGGGCTGTGCATAACCCGACCGTACCCGAAAAACCCGAAAACCCCGAACCCAAAAACCCGAAAATAGCCGACCCAAATGGCCCGAAAAAACCGATCCCCGAACCCCGATAACCCGAGCTATTTTTATGGTTCGGGTAGGGTCTTTAAAAAACACCCCCGCCCCGACCCGATACCCGAAATATGTTTTTTTTTTGCATATTTTGGGAGTTTTAAATACTAATATTAATTGATTGATTCACTTGTGAGTCTTGTGATAATTATATATATTAAATATTAGTTGATAGTTCTTTATGAGTTGTGACTCCCAAGCCTAAACCAACAACAATCGTAACATAATGTGGTTGAAAAAATGTAGATTGATTCAATTTTGTTTTTTCTGTGGCAAATTGGAGACCCGATCAAACCCGTACCCCGCCCCGCCAACACCCGAACCCGAACTCCCCCGAACCCGATTTAACCCGACACCCGAACACCATATATGGGGAATGTTTCTCACACCCGAACCCTGATCGGGTTTGTTGTTTTCTCCCCCGCCCCGCCCCGCCCCGCGCACAGCCCTATTTTTTTGTACTTTTTTCGAGAAAAAACTGTTATTTATCTGGGATTTTGGTTACCCCATAAAACGTATTAAATTTAACCCCCACGATTTAAAAGACGTGACATCCACTTTGTTTCTATTTTATATTCTTATTCACATTTTAAAATATTGTCAAATTGTTGACAACAGGTGGAAACATACCTAAGCTAAAAATAAAAAAATAATATGATACAAAAACCGTATTGGTCTAAGTTTGAGAAATAAAAATTGTTCGATTTTCTAGTAAAAACCAGTTTTAAACTAACATAGATATAAAATGAACATAGTTTTGGTTCTAGTATTAGTTCAACTAGTGTGAAACCCGCGCGTTGCGCAGTAGCGAATGATATTAAAAAAATAGTTGTTCAAATTCAGATAAAACATAATTTTTCGGTTAAGAATTAATTTTATCTAAATTAAAATGAATAATATTTTCCATAAGTTGTATGCTTTTGTATATTTATAATTGTCTCTTGTTACAAAGAGTTGAAGATGCATCGTTAACAGTTTTGTTGTTATTTTTCAAAACACTCATATAACCTCACTATTATTGTTATAAAATGTTCGACTAAAGTTACTCAATCCTTTGACTTGCAACAATTTGATATCCTCGCGTATTTTCAACTTATAAAATAATTAACCAAAATAAGCCAATAAATGTTTGGTGTATCGACCAAAAAGACCTAACTATGTTCGATTCGAGGATCGACCAATAGTAATCACCCCTGATGAGTTTTCCCAAATGTACCATTACTTCATTTATATACCAATAATTCGTTGTCAATTTTTGTCCTTCTATCAATATGGGATAAAGTCATCCACAAATCAAGAAATTAGGAATACTCATTCTTTATGATGGCATCTCAATCTTTATAGGGATTGCTTTAATATATATACTATTAAAATTTTATTTTGTACAATTAACTTTTTTTGTTTAAATACAATTAGCCAAAATAAGTCAACCAATAGTTTCGTCACTTCGTGTATCCGCCAAAATGAGCCAACAACAATTATTTGGATGATCAACCAAGAGTAATCAACCCTCATAAGTTTTCACAAAAGGCTCCACAATAATGAGGATCAACCTTCCTTTATATACTAATAATTCATTGTCAATTTTCATCTTTCTATCAATGTGGGATACCGCAAACTCAACCACATATCCAGAAATGAGAAATATCGCTTATGATATCACCTCATGCTTTGTGGGTTTTGCTTTATCTATATAATTTTTTTATGCCATTATTTTTTTAGGATGTTACCTCATCTTTTTTTGTGGGTTTTCATTTTAATACATGTATAGATATAGATTTAGGCTTTTAGGTTAGACGAAATAAGCAACATGTTAGTTTTGAGGCTCATCCAAAATGAAGCAACAACATAAGTTTAAGATCGGCTATGATGAGCCAACCCCTTGAGTTGCCACAAAGGCATCTTTAACCCATTTTAAACACATCTTCATTTCCTAATTTTTCATCTTCCAACCAATGTGGGACAACCAAAACAACATCAATCTTCCATCTCTTCACTAACTTTATCCTTTTTTATATAAAAAAATCATGAGATGCGAAATTCTCAATCCTTAGTATGTCATCTCATTTGCAATAGAGATTTCTTCTTAATTCCATATATTTTATATACATATAAATTTGAGTTTAGCTATATTTAGCTTAACACCATATCACCTCTTATGGACAACACTCTTCAACCCATTTTATACACATCTTTATTTTCTAATTTTTCATCGTCCAATCCATATGGGACAACCAAACAACATCAATCTTCCATCTCGTCACTAACTTTTTCCCTTTTTATAAAAAAATTCATGAAATGGGAAATTCTCAATCCTTAGAATGTCATCTCATTTGCAATAGAAGTTTTTTCTTAATTCATGAAAGACTTCTTATATATTTACATACATATAAACTTGGATTTAGCTATATTTAGCTTAACACTATATCACCTCTAATGGACAACACCCTTCAACACAATTTATACACATTTTCATTTCCTAACTTTTCATCTTCCAACCAACGTGGGACAACCAAAACAACATCAATCTTCCATCTCTTCACTAACTTTATCCCTTTTTATAAATAAAAAAAGTCAACATTATAAGAAAATAGATAAAGAGCAATAAAAGTCTCTCATGGTGTCATGTCATCATTTTGAGGTATTCCTTTATATATATATATATATATATATTGATTGTTTAATTGTTAAATTTACATATACAAAATTTATTGTTACTATTTTTGTATCTCCACCAATGTGAAATATAACACTCAACTACAATTCACAAAAATAGGAAATTCTCAATCCTTAGGATGTCATCTCATTTGCAATGGAGATTTCTTCTTAATTCATGAAGGACTTCTTATATATTTAGATATATATAAACTTGGGTTTAGCTATATTTAGCTTAACACCATATCACATCTAGTGACAACACCCTTCAACCCATTTTATACACATCTTCATTTCCTAATTTTTCATCTTCCAACCAATGTGGGACAACCAAAACAACATCAATCTTGCATCTCTTCACTAACCTTTTCATCTTCATTTTCTAATTTTTCATCTTCCAACCAATGTGGGACAACCAAAACTACATCAATCTTGCATCTATTCACTAACTTTTTCCCTTTTTATAACAAAATTCATGAAATGGAAAGCTTTCAATCCTTAGAATGCCATTTCATTTACAATAGAGTTTTCTGCTTTAATTCATGATAGACTTCTTATATATTTACATACATATAAACTTGGGTTTAGCTATATTTAGATTAACACCACATCACCTTTTATGGACAACACCCTACAACCCATTTTATATACATCTTCATTTTCTAATTTTTCATCTTCCAAATAATGTGGGACAACAAAAACAAAATCAATCTTCCATCTCTTCACTAACTTTATTAATACGGGATAACCAAACAACATCAATCTTACATCTCTCCACTAACTTTTTCCCTTTTTATAAAACAATTAATGAAATGAGAAATTCTCAATCCTTAGAATGTCATCTCATTTGCAATAAAGATTTTTTCTTAATTCATGAAAGACTTCTTATATGTTTACATACATATAGAATTGGGTTTAGCTATATTTAGCTTAACACCATATCACCTCTTATGGACAACACCATTCAACACAATTTATACACATCTTCATTTCCAAATTTTTCATCTTCCAACCAATGTGGGACAACAAAAACAACATCAATCTTCCAACTCTTCTCTAACTTTATCCCTTTTTATAAAAAAAATTCAAAATTATAAGAAAATAGATAAATAGCAATGGAAGCTTCTCATGGTACCACCTCATCAACCTTGGTTTTTGCTTAATTCATGAAATACTTCTTATATATTTACATATAGCTAAACTTGGGTTTAGCTATATTTAGCTTAACACCATATCACCTTTTATGGACAACACCCTACAACCCATTTTATATACATCTTCATTTCCTAATTTTTTATCTTCCAACTAATGTGGGACAACAAAAACAAAATCAATCTTTCATCTCTTCACTAACTTTATCAACACGGACAACCAAACGACATCAATTTTCTATCTCTCCACTAACTTTTTCCCTTTTTATAAAACAATTAATGAAATGAGAAATTCTCAATCCTTAGAATGTCATCTCATTTACAATAAAGATTTCTTCTTAATTCATGAAAGACTTCTTATATGTTTACATACTTAGCTATATTTAGCTTAACACCATATCACCTCTTATGGACAACATCATTCAACACAATCTATACACATCTTCATTTCCTAATTTTTCATCTTCCAACCAATGTGGGACAACCAAAACAACATCAATCTTTCAACTCTTCACTAACTTTATCCCTTTTTATAAAAAAAATTCAAAATTATAAGAAAATAGATAAATAGCAATAGAAGCTTTTCATGGTGCCACCTCATCAACCTTGGTTTTTGCTTTTAAGATATATATTGATTTCTAGTTTTGTTGGCCCATTGAGTTGTACACGTCATCATTATTATTAAAGTGGTTCTATATTTAAAGCATTGTTTGCTGTTTAGATATGATAGGGCAGAAGAGAACTGGATATTCAGGTTTTTGTGGGACATTTATGTTTGTTTTTGTATATAAAAGTCAAGATAAATATGAAACAGTAATTTATGTTTCTATTTTGTCATCTTTGGTGTATTACTGAAACTTGAGAAAATTGGTATTTAGGATTTTTTACTGGTGAGGGTATGCGTAGCAGGACAGGCGGGATAGCGGGTTGGAGGCCAGCGGCATGGCAGGCTCCGACGGGTTGGATAGCCAGCTAGTTTAGCGGGCTGCGGAAGGGAGCGGTTATGCCACACCGCTCTACATACTTTATCCAGATACTTCAAAACAACTTATTGCTTTCCAAATACCCCTTTAAATTTTTTTAGGCTATGTTTGGCAAGCGTAGCTTATAAGCTAGCTGGTAGCTGATAAGCTAGCGGATAGCTGATAAGCTAGCTGTTGATTGATAAGCTTGCTAGTAGCTGATAAGCTAGCTGTTGAACAAATTATGTTTGGCAAAAACTAGCTTATGAGTATGTAAAATGACCAAAAATGGTATATTTGAATTTAATAATTAATATTAATAAGGGTATAATTGGAAAAAGCTACAATAAGCTCCTCATAAGCTACTCAAAGTAGCGTTTCAAAAAGCTAGCTTATAAGCTAGCTTCCTGGTACATGTTTGGATGGACTAGCTTATAAGCTAGCTGATAAGCTAGCTTATGCTTGCCAAACACAGCCTTAATGATATAATCAGAAAAAGTATTGGTATCAAATAAAATCTCTTTTAGGCCATGTTTTCGAGTTTAACAAGGGAAGATGATAAAGAATTGGTTATTTTTGTGCGCCACAACCAATGTATTTCAGAACGTGATCTAGACGAGGTTGAAGTATCGAGAGATACTCTTTATCAAGGCAATTCAAGATAATCAATTATAAGCGAGCCAAGCCAACAATAACATGTATAATTTTACCAATTCAAAACCAAAATATAAAAAGAAAATAACATAAAACCACATCTTTAAAAAAGAATTAATTACAAACAAAAATATTACATTCAATCATCATCAGTGGCAATTTCGTCATATCTCAATGCAAATGCATCCCGACCTTTTCCAGTAAACTTCCAATATTCGCGAGTATTGCTAAGCTGTTGCTCATGTACATATTCGATCTCTGCACCCTCGTTTTCACTTCATCCACAGCCGTCGATCCCATCTCCTCCAATCCATCCACACACGTCTCTTGATCCGTCATCGCCGCGCTAATCCACGTCTTCAGATCCCCCAACTTCCCCTCCGTCAACACACCGCCACCGCCACCACCGCCGGCGGCCGCCATCGACTCCACCGACCGCCTGAGCTGACTCAGCGCGTCGTCGAACAGAGTCGCGCAGTCTCGCAACGCGGAGCCGGTTCGCAGATCGTTCGATCTCGAAATTAGGGTTTTAGGCAACGACGAGACGTTCGCCAGCTCGTCGGCGGCGAGGCGGAGCGTGATGTTGAAGACGACCTCCGGATCGTCAACGGCGGCGGCGGCGGCGCTGTTATCGTCGTCGGAATGGATAGAGGAGACGACGTCGGTGAAGCAGGAATCCGGATGCGGCGTGACCGCACACACGGCTTTAATGGAGTTAATCGTCTTCACCGATGGCGGTTGAGATTCCGATTGCGGTGGTTTGTGGCGAGGATGATGGACGACGGTTGCTCCGATTATGGCGGCGATGGCGATGAGGATGAAGAAGGCGAGTGTGAGGACGACGGCGATAGATTTACGGCGGTTGGACGGTGGAGATTGGGCGGTGGTTTCGTGGTCGTCGTTAGGGTTAACTTTGCCGTAACCGTTGACGAAGTTGAGGGATTCTTCTTCCATGAGTGAGATTTTGGTGAGAGTGTCGTGTAGCAGAAGAAGCAAAGGATGATGACGACTTTATATAAAGTGGTAAATGATAATAATAAGGTTAGGTCAGCTTTTGTTTTCAATATTTCTTTATTAGTTTTCCTTCTTTTTTTTTAAGAAAGAAAGGAAAAGTAAAGTAAAATAAAAAATTGAGGATGAGCTTTTTGACTGTATACTTGTTTTAAGAGACTTGTTTTAAGAGACATGGGTTTTGGAAAACATTTTAGAATCCGAGAATGGGGGTTGCTATATGCACCCAAAAAGTGTATCGGGAATTGAAAAAGTAGCATCGGGAATTGAAAAAGTAGCCTTTGATATTGACATGTGTGTATGACGCATTTACTTTTTGGGTGCATTTGGTAAAAAGTCGGGTGTATTTAGCAATTGCCTCCGAGAATACATCAACCTTTTAATATTAAAAGGCTACCTTTAAATACTTTTTTCAAAGAGTTAGTTTATAACCTATGAGAACCACAAAACATTTAAATGTACAGAGTTGTTATATAATGTGAAACAAAAACGTACAAAAATAGTAAACACTGAAATTATGATATTCTCAGACAATTTTATTTTTACTACAAATTGTTTCACATTGTTTTTTTAACTGTAAATAAACTTATACATACGTTTCAAAAGTATCCAGGATCCATTTGGGAACCCAATTAGCCCACGTCGGTCTCAAACTGTCCCGAAACCTAGTTTCACATTGTTTTTGAAAAGCATATAATCATATATAGTAAGCTATACAGACACAAAAACCAAACTAACCAAAGGAATCTATGAGGGACTAATCGCCAAGCAACCAAGGAACTGAAAAACGAAAACCAAACGGAACAGGAAACAACCTAAGAACAACGTTAATGACCCACAAAGAAAGGGAAATTTAACATAATTCAAAATAAACAAAATCAGAAAGTAGCGAAAGTTGTAGATTTTATCCAAGTATCCTACGAGATCGAGGAAGAGGGGTATCTAGATGAAACGAAACTCAATCAAATGACCTTGATTCAATATCACCAAACATATCAGTATTAGGGGCAAGACCATTGAAAACATGAGAGTTTCTATTCTTCCAGAGGAAATAGGTTGTTGTCTAAATAACTGCTTACCAAAAGACTTTAAAAGCACTAAAATCTGATTACCGCTATCGAAGTTAAATATATCGGAGACCAGGACTGACATAGTGGGATTGAGATTCCACCACAAGATACATTAATAGCAACTTTTTGCAACCCACTTAAGACTTCAGCAAGGTCACTGATAACCCACCCTCAAGACTACACGACCAATCCTATATCCGTCCACTCTCACACTCCATCATTTCAAGCCCTAAATGCAAAGACTTCAACATCCAGATTAACATTGAGCTAAAATAGCCTAAAAAAATGATAAAAAAAATTGTCATTTTTCGTTTATTTTTTGAATTTATAAATTCTTAAATATTTATTTGAAGTATATTTTAAATTACAAATTATAATAAAATACAGTTTTTGTACACTTTGCTTAATAAAACTTGAGGGAAGTCATTTTACATAAACGTGTCACTAAAATTCGTACAAATATTTATTTGATTTTAAATGTTAAAAGTTGAGTTTACTCTAAAATTCGTACAAATAAATTCATGCTATAAAACAAAATAAGTATGAAAATGTATATTGGCTAAAGAATTATTTTTTTAAGTTAAATGAATACGAAATTAATATTTTATAGTTAAAGTGAAATGAGTAGATAAAACAACAATCATTACTCAAGAATACTTATTCATGAGTATTGCTTTTTTTAAACGGCTATTCTATTATTGATTTTCTTTAATACGAAAACCCCATAAATAAAATAGAGGTTAGAAATCAAGAAAATGTCCACGTTGGGCTTGTCTTCTTTGTATATTCCATAAATATATTTAGTCTTATATTTTATAGAGTTTATGTCAAAGTATCATCTTAATTTAATTTGGTTTTCTTTATGTTCTTTAAAGGTTTTTGTAACTATAAGATGTGATATTCTTAAGTGGTGTTATGTGTTTTAAAGATTGCATTGAAGTTTAAATTCTTTTTTTTTAATTATGTTGATAAGAAATGATGTTAAAATGTGAAAATAGAGTCAACACTATTGTTATTTTTGTTAAATAATAAATGTCTAGATATATGTAAATGTATTTCACCATTTAGAATATTATAATATTAAAATTACACAATTTCACCTGTTAATCCATCATTTATGTTTGGTAAAATTCTATACGTACAACGACGACTTAGAATCGTAAGATAACTTATAGGATCGTAATCTAGTATTAAGATAAGGTCCTGAGATAAGTCATACGTACCCTCGAACGAACTCAACTCACGATCGAGCGATTCCATCAAACGATTTATCCCGATAACGTACGATGTATCCCGATAATGTATGATGTCTTACGTTATAAAGCTAACGGTAACATTCCTATTATTTGAATGTATTTATTGCAGATTAAATATAAAGCAAACCAAAGAATAAGCTTAACTAAAGACCAAAATTCAAAGTGCATTTAAAGAGCTCGACCGTTACACAAGTTATAATCATCAATGGTCAAGATGTTACAACGAACACTATAAAGGGAGCTCTCCTCAGACGAAGGAGGGGACACATTGACTACACTCGGCTACAAATAATTTTTCTCTAGCATTTTTACTTTTGATCACTTGTAATTTATATTTGAGTACTCCTTGTATTTCGTTGTATCATATGACACACACCTGTAACCCTCGGACATCACCCCTAATTGGTGATACATAGTGCAACGTCGGCTATCCCTTAGTCGGCCGCAGGTTTTTTTCCTCATTCCTGAGGTTTTTCCTGCGTCATCAGTTGCCTTGTCTCTTTTTCTATTTGTTATCACACGTTTTGTCGAATAGTGTTTATTTCTCTCGACGGTTTTGCCTCACAAACATCTTACGGTATAACTAGTGGAATTTTTTACATCAACAATTTACAAAATTTACATTTAAATATATAAACTAGCAATATTTTATAACCTAAATATACCAAGTTCAGTTTTAAATACATTCAAAACTCATAAAAATACATTAATTTAATCAAAACACAATAAAAATATATACACAAAGTTTCATAACAACTATATGCAACATATTCAACCATGTGCGGAGAACCAATATTAAACTCCCAAACACAAGAACAATCATACAAATGTTTTGTTGAATTGCCATAAAGAAACACTCATGATTTTCTTGCTCTTCCTTCAATCAACCATGTGATAGTTGTACCAAAACCAACTACTCCCTCTTCCAACAAATGAGTTCAAGAAGTTAGTGATATATTTTTACATCAAATTATATGGGTATTTGTTGCATGAAAATAAAAATTTATTGAGATTTTTAGCTGGTTATAAGATATTCAAATATGGATAAAGAGAAAGGCAAAGCTTAAATAGAGTTCTACTTTACTATGTACTGTAAAGCTAGACTACTCATCCCACCTATAGATGATGCATGATCAAAGTTAATCTATATAACATAAAAAAGAATTAAGACAAAACCCAACATGTACCATCAGAAGGTAGGGCCTGTAGAGTGGGATGTACACAAACCTAAGTTATACCCTAAAGAGTACAACATTTTATGAAAGTTATGGGAACTCAGATGTTAATCACATGAAAGAAACTAGTGAGAAATAGAGAGAAACTTATTGATGTCAATGTGAACAACCCGTATATAAACAAACCAGGTATGGTAGCCATCACAATGTTATAAGGAACGAACCACGTGTAAAACAGTAACTCTATAATCAAAGTGGCATTATAAAGTAATGAAAGTTCAAGATTTTATCCAAATATCAACAAGACCGGGAAAGACATACATCTAGAAGAAACCCAACTAAAAACCGTAATTAAATATAACCAAAAAGATCAACACTAGAAGCAAGACGACTTAGAAACACAAGAGTTTTTGTTCCTCCAAAGAAAATAGTCTTTGTCCACAGGGGCGGAGCTAGGATTTATGTTAAGGATGGTTCTTGACACCGACAAAAAATAATGAAAATTTTGCTAAGGTTTTTATATACCAACATATATTTAATGAGATAGACGAACTTATAACTCATTACAATAAAATTGCTAAAATAAATAAGTTTCTTATAAGGTGTTTAATGAATATATATAATATTTTCTAATTTAACATTTTAATTTGAGATGTACTAAAAACATGTTAGCTAAAAAAACTATCCTATAAATTACTATTGCTTTCAATACCAAAGAGCATATCTCTAAACAATATTTTATGTATAGAGAGAACGTATATAGGTATGCTATCAGATAGTGAGACTTTTATTTTTAAATAAAGTAGTGAGGAATTGAATTACGTGTATATATATATATATATATATATATATATAACTCCAGAGAAAAAATCAAATACAAACCACTTTTTTTGTAAAAACTATAGGACCAATCTAACACCTTTAAAGAGTTTTAATCAAAGGCTATTAATTAAGATGATTGGTTTGTAGTTTTATCATTAATAGCCTACACCACACTAGATTATTACCCAAAAAGGGTATTTTTGACATTTTGTAAATCCAAACCCATCAGATCTAAATTCCCAACCACAACAACATCAACATCAAACCTTACCTCCATTGGAAGAAAACCATTAGACCTTCACTTTACCTTCAGACCTCCATTGACGCTCCACCGCCACGACCGTCACCGGCGTTCTACCGTCGCCGGCGCTCCACCGCCGTCGGCGCTCCACCCGCGTCCACCGCCACCACCAGATCTGCGTTCTTCATCTCCTACATCAGACTCTGCCACCAGACCTCACTACCAGAAGTCCACCACCGTCGCCGGCCTCCACCGCCATATCCACCACCGTCGTCTACCGTCGCTGGCCTCCACTACCTTCGCCGACCTCCACCACCATTCATACACTCACTATTATTCCTTTCACTCTGATTATTGGTTGCTTTTTAGATGGCCGGCGTTCTCGAAACCCTCGCCGTTCTCGAAACCCTCTCCGATCTCTCACCTCTCACTTCGCCGGACCTCCTTCCTGCCGGAATCCAGAAACGTCAACTCAACCATTAGTTCCTTCCGATCGTCTGGATCTATTAAATTGAGGTCCGTAGTGGTGGATGAATCGTCTGTGAAGCTCAGGATACAGCTGTTGAAGGTGGGAATCGTTTCCTTCCTTCTGAAATGGTGCTTAATCGCCTGTATAGTTAGTTGTATACATATACACTCTCTAGACCTAGATATTCCTTATACTTGTAGTCATGTACTGTTCTTCGCTTTTTCTTTTTTAAGTATGGATGATAACTGTAGACCTAGATCTGGTCCAAAGAAAGGTTTTTCGTTTTGCTTTTTTGTTCGATGATCGTTACATATTCGAAATTGTTTGATTTCGTTTTTAGGATTTCAACTTTTGATTTCAGATTTATGTACAATTTTGATGTGAAAGATGTGGTTGGATGAATGCAGTGAAGGTGTTTGATGAAATGCCATAGAAAGCAAATAGTTATTTTACCTCTTATCAGAGAGCGATAGACATTTACTTGATTGATTGTGTTTTTATTGTGTTTTTATCCGGTGAATATGAATATTCATATGGTGAATACATGATAAATATGAATATTCATAAGCTGAATATGAATATTCATATGGTGAATATATAGTGAATATGATATGGTGAATATGAATATGCATATGGTGAATATGAATATTCATATGGTGAATATGATGGTGAATATATATAATTTTTTATCTAGTGAATATGAATATTCATATGCTGAATATATGATGAATATGATATGGGGAATATGAATATTCATATGGTGAATATGATAGTGAATATTCATATGGTGAATATGATAGTGAATATTCATATAATGAATAAACTGCAATTTTCAGATCAAGGGATTAGATTATTCCTCAAGTTTTTTCAAAAAAGTGAATATATATATATATATTGTAAAAACCACATATTTTGTAAAAACCTCTTATTTTGTAAAAACTTGAGGAATAATCTAAAATGACGATCATGCCCTTTTTAGATCAAAGGCTTAGATTAGTTCTAAAGTTTTTACAAAAAAAATGGTTTTTCCTTGAAGGCCCCTCTATAACTCCATCTATATATATATAGAGGATAGTTATTTTGTTAACCAATGAATTTGTGTTAACCGTGTTAACAAAAAATGAACCAATAGAATTTCTTTATGTTCCCTATTTTCCTGCATATGTGGGCCAACCTCCTTTATATTAGGATTTAATTAACTTCCCTCTAATTTAGGAAATCAATCTTAACCATTGATTGAAATGATCAATGGTTGTTATATGGTTAACACGGTTAACACAAATTAATGAGTTAACAAAATAACTTAACCCTATACATATATAACAGAGAGAGGGAGGGGTGGGTTAAATATGTGAGAGTGAGAGTGTGGGACACTTGTTGATGGCCTGTGATATGTGAGACACTTGTTGGCCATTGAGCCTTTAAATGGATGCAGTAAATATAAATTAAGATGCTGACCATATAGATATATAGTTAAACTGAAAGTCTTAGGCTGGTCCAGTGCTAATACTGGGCCAATGCTGGCTCCGCCGGTGTTTGTCCAAATTACTGTTTGTCAAAAGACTTTAAAAGTTTTGGAACCTGTTGCCATTGGGATCTTTTTTTTTCGACAACATTCTCTAGATGTAAATGTTGATCTTCCTTGATATAAACTTGTTCCACCTTGTTGGGGTAAGGGTATTTGATGACAGGAAATAAATTTTAAATACTCCATCTTTATGTAGAAACCAACAATGTCCTTGCCAACAAAGATTAATAGCAACTCGGTTAAGACTTCCGGATCTACTCCTTCATTTCAAGCCTAACTCTCAAAGACTTTGGCATCCAGATAGACATTGAGCCGAAAAAGCCTAAAAAATCGATGACAGATCCTCGTCTTTTGTTTATGTATTTTTTTAATTTATAGAATACTAAATATATTTATTTGAAGTATGTTTTAAATTTTTATATATGATAATCGAATTCGTTCTTCAAACACTTTGCTTAATAAAACTTGAGGGAAGACATTTATATAAACATTGTCGGTGTCTTATGAAGACAAAAAAGGACGTGATTCATGCCCCAATATGAAAATGTCTTTGTAAAAAAGAAACTTTTATGTATTAGCTAGAGTTAAATATATAAATATTTGTTGATATTAATCCAAATAATGCGTAAGATAATTGATAATTTATAACAGTTAATAACTTAATATGGATTTTAAAATTTACCTTATTTTTATCATTTACTAATTGTTTATTCATTTTAAAAGTTAAAGAGTAAACTACAGATATTGTCAGTATGATTATATATATAAAAATTATTGTCTGATTCATAGTCACATAGTTCGGGGTACGATTCGGTACGGGAACGGGGTTCGGGTTCGCGATTCGTGGGGTTAAGGTGTACCCGGTACGAGGGGGGTAGGTTCATTTCGGTTCGCGACCGGTACGACGTACCCTTAGACAGACCAATCACGTGAAAGTACGCATCTTGTCGTCTTATTCATTCAGATGAGAGAGAAGCCACAACTTATTACATACAGACAGCTATATATATATATATATACATATCATCAATGGCAATTTGCCATTATTATTATATATAAATGCTACCATTAACACACACACAGCAAGTAGCAGCAGAGGTAAACAGAGCTTGATTTCCTTTTCTCTGACTTGAAGCTCTGTTTCATTTGTCTACTTTATCTGGTAAACAACAATGGCTCCTTTTCTTTCTCTCTCTATCTCTAGAATACTACTAGATTTCACTTGATTCTATATTGCTATAAAAGTTGTATATCTTTTTGAGGATTTGATTTTTATGAATTAGTTGTTGAATCGGAATCAATCAAATTGTTCAAAAAAAGGAATAGTATTTAATATCGATATTCTATATGTTTATCGCCAATTTTGGATTCGCTAAAAATCAATTAAGTATAAATCGTATTGGAATCGCCAATTGAAACGCCAGAAATCGAATTGGAAGTCGTTAATTTTGGAATTCGAATTCGCCGCCGATCGTTGATTTGGGCCGCTTTGGGTCGCCGATCCAATTCGCGATCGATCCCGATTGGGATCGAAATCGAACAATTCGAAGTTCGCCTGATTTTTAGCGAATCCTGTTACTATGGTCTGATTCCCTCAAATAAAATAACTATAAGCAGGATAATTGCGATTTCATTTTTGTTATAGATTAGATCTTTTGTCATAACTCTCTTGTTAACTGTAACGCTACCCGTAACGCCGGTCTATGCTCGGCGGGCTGGAGAGGACGGGCACGGCGAGCTGGAGAGGGCGGGCTCGGCAAGCTAGAGAGCGCGGCGGTACGAAGCAAGTGGCTTGGCAGCGGGGTGGGCTTGCGGCTTCCCACACCGATGAAGCCCCAGCTCCATCTCTCTCTCTATCTTATCCTTTCTCTCTATCTTTCTCTACACTTTTCTCTCTCTTCTTTTTTTATTTAAAAAATATATGTATTGGATATTTGGTTTGGTGGGTTGCAGTACGAAACAAAGAGGGATCCAGAGGGCTTATAGTGGGTTGATGGTAAAACTGATGTAGCGCTGATGTGACAGAATGGGTTTGGGGGATCAGAAGGTTGCGCTACTGATAGCCTAACACCATTAAGATAAGGGTAATTCAATTAGACCTGGCAAAAACTGACACGACACGTTAACCCGACACGAACTCGACACGAAATTAACGGGTTTGAGTAACAGATTTCAACCCGTTTAAGTAAACGGGTTGACACGACACGACACGACACGACACGAAAATTAAACGGGTAAGGTCAGGATCAAACATATTAACTCGAAAATGACCCGACTAACCCGTTTATACATATACAGTAGAAACTCTGTAAAATAAAGAATTACAATAACCAACTAGTCTAGATCCTATTAGGAAGAAGACGACAAAATGGTTATTGTTCTACGGTCAATCTCGCGGTCTTTGAAGACCGGTCTCTCCACGTCCCCCATGCTCACTCTACATCCGAAGCCTACTTGGGAACGGCGTCCCTAGTACCTGAGAGACACATCGACACCAAACAAGTGTTAGGCTAAAGGAGCCTAGTGAGTTGTATCAATAATACTACGCATGTAAAGTATATTAAGGCATGCGAGATATACAAGATCATACCAACAACAATAGTAGCATGTTAAACCGGTTTATTATTTATCTTCGGAAACAATAGGAGCGACCCATTTCCCCCAACCAGTATCCCATCATACTTCCGAACACCTCGATGCCATATCTACCATGACACCATCAGAGGCCCACGCACCCCGGAGCAACCCGAGGCCGGCGACATAGGGGCATTCCTATTTCAGAACCTCCCAAGACTGTTCGGTGTGGAAATACTACATTGGTTCGTCCATGTTATTTAATCACAAACAACCTCGATGCCATATCTATCATGACACCATCGGAGGCGTACACGTACTGTCTAGAAAGACTCATACCTTTATTCTCAACCTTTCATAGGTATTAATCGAGGGTCTCAAGCCCTTCACATCATTCCATGGCATACTTTCATACACGTATTTATCATGCATACGTTCATCATATAATCATAAGAATATAACTCATGCAAGGTAGCATACAACAACTATTCCATGTATACAACCATCCAAGCAAGGTATATAAATCAATCAAGGTGATGCGCTCTCAGTTTTAACAAAAAGGGTTTAGCAACTCACCTTGGTATTCTTCGGAATCAAATATGGATTAGATAGCTAGACACGTCACAAGGTAGCACCTATACAATCATATCATCATGGTATGCATAAGCAAGGTATGAAGTTTCATATTCATGTTATGAATGAACCGTGAATTTTTTTTGCAAAACGACGATCATGCCCTTTATACCTATTTTCAAATCAAAGGCTTAGATTGGTCCTCAAGTTTTTACAATTTTTTTTGTTTTCTCTAGAAGGCCCCTCTATATATATAGAGAGAGAGAGAAAGAGAGAGGAAAGTTCAAATGTGAACCACTTTTTGGTTGTGAACGTGAGGACAGCCGAGAGTGCGACACGTGGCGACTTTGAGTGCGGTCCCCCTCTTTAATTCAATGCCCTCCCATGAATCGCGCCTAGTCATCCGCCGTGGATCTGACGTGGCGCCTAGTCATCCGCCACGTGTCGCACTCTCGGTTGTCCTCACGTTCACACCCAAAAAGTGTTGGGAATTACGGGCTACAAAACATGCACAGCGGAAATAAAAAGCCTAATTCCCAATCGAGGATCCAATCCTAAACGCATACAGATACAAAAGAGGGTTACGAAAATTACCTCGTTGTTTGTTTTACGCGAACAAAACTGGACTGCTGGCGGGATTACACCACTACTGCACCACCGTGAGATTGGTTGCTAGACCACCGCTGGGTTCTTAATGAAATCGATGGAGAGGGAGAGTGAAGAGGGTTTTTGGTTTTTCTCTGGGGTTTCTTTTCAGTTAAGATGATCGAATGAATAAACTGACCAGGGTTTACCATATTTATAAAACTAAATATGGCAGTACCCAATAAAGAAAGCCCGTTTGATTAAAAGCCCATTAAGGTTATTTAATCAAACTTAAACTCTTTATTTAATAAATAAACCATTAATTAAATAACTTAACCCTTTTAATTAATTAATTAACTATTTATTAATCCTATAAAATATTCCAACTGATATTTTATATAACTAAATAATAAATGACTATTTATTATTTATTTCTCACTCAATAATTAATTTGTATTAATTAATTATTCCATCAAACCACTTGATCTCTAATTGGGTGTGTAGCAGTGTGACCCACTAGTGTCTTATAACATTGGATACGGTAAACCCTGTTACTATCTTGCACATAATCCTAACAGACTCCCACTTGTGCCAGACTAGTAACTGTACTGTTACCATTAGCCTAAGGAGGTCCCTAGCCAGACACTTAGGTTAACCAGGTTATAAGATCTCTTACATCCAGAGATACAATTCACGCTTGAATTTGTACACAGGTTCATTCCTTTTGCACACGATATTTCTAAAGTGATTTAAGACATGGAGTGGAGGATTCATTTCTTAAAATCAAGTATTTCTTGACTCTGATTTCGATTGCCTGCAGTAACGGATATTACTAAATAACCCTTGTTATTCTATCTGAGCGTGGCCACGCGTTTTCTGCCAATCTTAATCGTCAAGGGGCCCGGAAATATCTCTCTTTTGAAAGAGGTGCAAATCCCTTCTTGACTACTTGCATTTGGACCCACGGCTTCCGCTGCATCTAGTCACGTCCCGTATGGCCGCCCTGTTACGGTACATCGTTAGTACGTGCTAAGAATACAGTAGTCCTCGCGTTCCCAAACCAAGTATCTCAGGTCTAAGGACAACCTATCAAGTCAGTGCTTATGACTGAGGCTCCATGAAGCAGACTTGATTACTGGTCACTTCCAATACCCAAACACTCTGATGAGTATCTATAAATACTTGGTCACATCACTTGTGCTTTTATTCTCTACCTTGAATAAATAATCAAGTATTTATAGCAGCGTTAAACTCCCAATTGAAATTCCCATTTCAATAAGTGGCTACGGAAATTTAGATTTCATACAAAACTTTGTAAAATCATGGATGCGCTAAATATGCAAAAAATAGTCAATTTAAAACAATCATGAAAATAAAACCTCCATTTATTTCCAACACACTGTGAAATAAAAACTTTACATGATTACATTGTTTCTAAATTAGACTATAGTAATAATTAATAAACTAAGTACTAGCTACTGGCTTCCAGGTACTGCATCCCAATGGAATTCGCATGTGCCTCATGCTTTACCCTTGCTAGTGGCTTTGTCAGCGGATCTGCGACATTGTCATCTGTTGGAATCTTGCATATTCTCACATCTCCTCTTCCAATGATCTCTCGGATGAGGTGATACTTCCTGAGCACGTGTCTTGACTTGTGATGCTCTCTAGGTTCCTTTGCTTGCGCCACGGCTCCTGAGTTATCACAGAATATATCGATCGGTCTCGAGATACTGGCAACCACTCTGAGATCCGATAGAAAATTCCTTAGCCAGACAGCTTCCTTTGCTGCATCAGATGCTGCAATGTACTCTGCCTCTGTAGTTGAGTCTGCAATCGTGTCCTGCTTCGAGCTCTTCCATGAGATCGCACCTCCGTTTAGGGTAAAGACGTACCCTGACTGTGACCTGAAGTCATCTCTGTCGGTCTGGAAACTAGCGTCAGAGTATCCGGTGACACTAATTTCATCCTCAACACCTCCAAAGACCAAGAACATTTCTTTCGTTCTTCTCAGATATTTAAGAATGTTCTTGACAGCCACCCAATGGGGTTCACCTGGATTCTGTTGGTATCTGCTCGTAACACTTACTGAGTAAGCAACATCGGGCCTAGTACATAACATGGCATACATAATCGATCCAATTGCCGAAGCATATGGGACCGATTTCATCTTGTCCTGATCTTGACTAGAAACAGGACACTGTGTTTTACTTAACACTATGCCATGTTGCATCGGGATAAATCCTTTCTTGGATTCATCCATCCTGAATTTCTTCAAGATTTTATCGATATATGTACTTTGGCTAAGCCAGATAAGCCGCTTAGATCTATTTCTGTAGATCTTTATACCGAGTATATAAGCGGCTTCTCCAAGGTCTTTCATTTGGAAACATTTGCTTAACCAACTCTTAACACTCTGTAAAGTTGGTACATCGTTTCCTATGAGTAGAATGTCGTCTACGTATAAGACCAAGAAGGTTACTATGCTCCTACTGAACTTAGTGTAGACACACGGCTCGAACTCACTTTTGGTAAAACCAAACTCTTTGATTCGTTCATCAAAGTGTAAGTTCCAGCTTCGAGATGCTTGCTTCAATCCATAAATGGATTTTAGCAGCTTACACACCTTATTAGGATTCTTAGGATCTTCAAACCCCTCTGGTTGTTCCATATAGACGTCTTCTGTTAACTTTCCATTCAGAAAGGCTGTCTTGACGTCCATTTGCCAAATCTCGTAGTTAAAATACGCTGAAATGGCCATAAGAATCCTAATTGACTTTAACATGGCCACTGGTGAAAAAGTTTCATCATAGTCAATGCCATGAGTTTGCGTGAATCCTTTTGCAACCAGTCTGGCTTTGAAGGTGTGTACTTTCCCATCCATGTCGGTTTTCTTCTTGAAAACCCATTTGCGTCCAACAGCCTTACAGTGTTGTGGCAAATCAGTCAACTCCCAAACTTGGTTGTCGTACATGGATTGCATCTCGGCCCTCATGGCTTCCTGCGATTGCTCAGACTCACTGCCTGATACAGCTTCTCCATAGGATGTTGGTTCATTTAAGTCTCCACTGTCTTGAGAGACTAGGAACCCAAGATACCTATCTGGTTCTTGTCTTACCCTACTGGATCTGCGAAGGTCCTGTGTTTGCACTTCCTCAATCGGCTCTGATTGAGGTTCAACATTGTTATGTTGAATTTCTTGCTCAACAACTGGTGTAGTGCTTTCTTCGTCTACTACCTGTAGATCTACATCCTTTCTGGTGTTCTCTAAACTGAGAAACTTTCCTTCCAGAAATTTTCCATTTCGAGCAACAAACACTTTGTTCTCTTCAGGGTTGTAGAAATAATATCCCACGGTGGTCTTGGGATATCCAACGAAGAAACACTTGTCGGATTTTGGTTTGAGTTTTTCTGAGGTAGGTCGTTTGACGTAAACCTCACAACCCCAAATTTTCAGAAAAGATATGTTGGGTTTCTTCCCCTTCCACAACTCGTATGGAGTCTTTTCTACCGACTTTGTTGGCGCTCTGTTCAGTATGTGTGCTGCTGTTTCGAGCGCATGTCCCCAGAATGATATTGGCAGCGAAGAATGACACATCATCGTTCGTACCATGTCAAGCAAAGTACGATTTCTCCTTTCTGATACACCATTCATTTGAGGTGTATACGGAGGTGTGAGTTGGGATACTATCCCACACTCCATCAGATGATTGTCAAACTCATCATTGAGATATTCGCCACCACGATCTGACCGTAAGAACTTGATCCTCTTGTCAAGTAGATTCTGTACTTCATTCTGATATTCCTTGAATTTCTCAAAGGTTTCAGATTTATGTCTCATCAAGTAGACATAACCATACCTACTGAAGTCGTCAGTGAAGGTAATGAAGTACCGGTATCCTCCTCTTGCTACATGACTGAAAGGTCCACATACATCTGTGTGGATTATTTCAAGCAAGTCAGTAGCCCTTTCATTCTCACTGTTGAAAGGTTGCTTTGTCATTTTGCCAGATAAACAAGATTCGCAATTATCAAAAGGTTTATAATCGAAATTGCCAAGAAAACCTCCTTTCAGGAGTAGTTCGACGCGTTTCTTGTTTATGTGGCCTAAACGACAATGCCAGAGGTAAGTCTGATCCTCAATATCCTTGGATCGTTTACTTATATGATAGATTTCACTACTGTTGTCTTGTAGATTTACAGTGTATAGACCATTTACGGGTGTAGCTTTAAAATAGAAAATATCATCTTTAAAGACTGAAATCATTTTATAAGTATATTTATAATAAAATCCTTGGTCTACCAATAAATCAAAAGACAATACATTCTTAATCATATTTGGAATATAATGACAATTATCCAGATCCAAAACTAGACCCGAGGGTAAACTAAGACTATAAGATCCCACGGCTTCAGCAATCAACGGAGTGCCTTCGCCAACTCGTAGGTTCGTACGGTCCTTCCTCAGTGTCTTTCTTCTAGTGAATCCCTGTAAATGATTACAAATGTGGTTACCACTGCCTGTATCAATTACCCATGATTCATAAGAAGTGATTAAGCAATCTATCATAAAGATACCTGGAGCATCGGGTAAACCGATCTCTATCTGGTCGATGTTCATCGAGTGCTCGCAAATATCCTCGCTGCCACACTCTGGGCAACTCAGATCTCCCAGCTCATCAATTATATCAGTGTCCATGAGATTCGCAGGTTCGGGTGCTGGCTCTAGACTGGCCAGGATATCTTCATGAACTTTATCCACGTCGTTCTTTGGTTCCTTCATGTAGGCACTAGCTGTGTCCTGAACTTCCTTTGTGAGGGAGAACCACATGAGGTACACTAACTCCTCCTGAGTCATCTTGTACCCCAGACGTGATAAACATTTAAAAAGCCTTCTCATCTCAATAAGATGGTTTTTAACTGACTGACCCTCTTGTAGCTTCAGGGAGAGAATCTCTTGCATGATCAAAAGCTTGCCCGTATGCTTGTAGAAACCTAACTGGTTTTCTACATTTCTCACAACCTCGTGACAGAATTTCACTCTTAAGTCTCCCGTGAACTCGGGTGACATAGAGAAAACTAGAATGGACATTACATCCGATTCATCTGCCATGAATCTGAAATATTCAGCAAATTCCTCTTCTGGGGCATTGCTTTTGGGTCGTGACATGGGCTTATTGATCACATAAAGCTTACCCTGGGCACTCAAAACATTCTGTAAGTGCAACTTCCAAACTGGAAAGTTCTGGCCCGTAAGCTTCCACTTGCCCGTAATAAGGCGAAGTGATTCCTCAGGTGAATAAGACGGAATGCTAATTGGAGACATCTACAGAAGAATATAAATTCCAATTTAGTTTATAATTATATAATTCTAATAAATTATTACCCTTAAAATAAATTTATTAGACTAGAATCCATATTTCACATGTGTCGGGAAGCATGTGATCATGTCAAACCGACTCATGCGATCTATGGTAGGTAAAACTATACCAATCGTATTCCTATCTGAAAATACGACTTCTAGATCGTCGGGACATCGGAAATTAATAGTCCGTGCATATTTAGTCCCTCTAGTGCATTTTGGCCTGGTACCACCCAGTGAATAAATAATTACCAAAATAGATTGCACCACCCGGGACCTGGACAAACTCTGGCCGGTACCACCCGGAGATAATTCGCAGAGTTTTATCACCTTCCAGTTTCGGTTTGAACACGGGCGTTCATAGTGTGTGCACTTACAACGCCCTATGTACCTTACACCGGAAGTGCCCCTAAAGTGGGTTGCACTTACTAATCTATGATTTTAACAAGGGTCTAAATTGCCAGTTTCCTTTTTCCAAAAAATTTTGAAAAATTGGATCCAAACACTAACTGTATTTGTATCCTTTTTGATTTTTTAAACAATCCGTTCAAAAAGGGCAATTTATATTTAATAACAATTACGTAAATTAAACAACCACGCAATTTAAATATAAAAGGCACAGTCATAACCTAAACCCTTAAACTAATGTTGTTTTGTGAGCCAACACAAAACAACGGTCTCAACCCTAAGTGACAAAAGTCTTCAACTTCTGGCACTCCCACTGGCTCCGAGATCCATGGCCGTCGTCTTGTCTCCGTCTCGATGTAATTAAGATTAACTATTACAAATGGGTTTTAAATGGCACGCAGGCCTCCCAACTAGTCTAACAGAATAATTAAAGTTACAAAAGGGGTTGTAAATGGCACGCAGGCCTCCCAACAATTAAGCGAATAAATAAAACGGATAAATGAAACACAACCACGGGTCTAAAAGGGTTCAGTTATGACTTTACATAATTAAACGAATTAAAATACGACTGAATTTTAACCGGATAATTATAAAACCAAAATTAATTTAAAACAAATAAATTAATTTAATCCTAAATCGTTTTAACCTAATCTGATTAAAAACGATTTCTCCCTCGAAGTCTATCCGGACACAAACCTCAACTGAGACTCGTTAACGATAAACAATCGAAACGAATTACGACCTCGAATTACCACCGACCCGCCAAAACGTGGCCGACGATCGGGGTTTTCTCTATCGTCGGCGACGATGATGACGCAACCGCCACCGCCGCCGCCCGTACCACCATCTAACACCGGCGGCAGCAGCAGCTAGAAAGCCACCACCACCGCCGTCCGTCGTGTCGATCTTCTCCGGCGACAGCAGCGGCTCGTGAGCCACCACCGCCGCCCGTTGGTGCAACACTGCATCAAACAACCATCATCACCACCGGCGACAGCAGCGGATTTCATCACCACTGCCGCCGTGGTTTCGCGGCGGACGAAAGCAGTGATTGCCGCCACCACCGTGACTGGTGGTGCGGCGGATTAGGGTTCGACGGCAGCAGCGGATAATACCGCCACCACCGCCTGTCGCCGTTCGTATGATCGCCACCGCCGTGGTGGTCGATCACCATTGATTGCCGCCTGTCGGCGGTTTTGCCATTCGATCGACACCACCGCCACAGCCACCAAAGCGGGTGGCCGGCGGTTTTACCATCGCAATCGATATCACCACCACAGCCACCAAGCGGGTGGCCGACGGTTTACCGAGATGGCCGACGCCGCAGCCACCAATCGGGTGGTGCGGACGGCGGTGTCTATGGTGGTTTGATTCACGGCGATCGGCCTGGAGGTCCGGCCGGCTAACTGCCGCCGTTCCACCGCCGATCGTTGTTTCGCTTAGGTTTACTAAAAATCAGATTTTTAAACACAATAACAACGATTTTTACAAAACCTAAATTATCAACAAGCAGCTTAAACCTGATCTGTTAGGTTTAGGAAGTGGCTCTGATACCACTGTTGGGAATTACGGGCTACAAAACATGCACAGCGGAAATAAAAAGCCTAATTCCCAATCGAGGATCCAATCCTAAACGCATACAGATACAAAAGAGGGTTACGAAAATTACCTCGTTGTTTGTTTTACGCGAACAAAACTGGACTGCTGGCGGGATTACACCACTACTGCACCACCGTGAGATTGGTTGCTAGACCACCGCTGGGTTCTTAATGAAATCGATGGAGAGGGAGAGTGAAGAGGTTTTTGGTTTTTCTCTGGGGTTTCTTTTCAGTTAAGATGATCGAATGAATAAACTGACCAGGGTTTACCATATTTATAAAACTAAATATGGCAGTACCCAATAAAGAAAGCCCGTTTGATTAAAAGCCCATTAAGGTTATTTAATCAAACTTAAACTCTTTATTTAATTAATAAACCATTAATTAAATAACTTAACCCTTTTAATTAATTAATTAACTATTAATTAATCCTATAAAATATTCCAACTGATATTTTATATAACTAAATAATAAATGACTATTTATTATTTATTTCTCACTCAAAAATTAATTTGTATTAATTAATTATTCCATCAAACCACTTGATCTCTAATTGGGTGTGTAGCAGTGTGACCCACTAGTGTCTTATAACATTGGATACGGTAAACCCTGTTACTATCTTGCACATAATCCTAACAAAAAGTGGTTCACATTTGACCCCACCCCTATATATATATATGTATATATAAATTATTGGTTGCGTCCCTCAAATAAAA
The DNA here is from genome assembly GCA_030169165.1 of Centaurea solstitialis. Lineage (NCBI taxonomy): Eukaryota > Viridiplantae > Streptophyta > Magnoliopsida > Asterales > Asteraceae > Centaurea > Centaurea solstitialis. The sequence continues at coordinate 94,817,333 of CM058040.1, read as the reverse complement.
TAATTATAAGTATTCGTAACGCCACATAAGCACCACATCAGCTTTATCATAAACCCTCTATAAGCCCTACAAGCCCACTTTGTCAAGTACCACAACCCATCAAACCGAATACCTAATACATATATATTTTAAATAAAAAAAGAAGAGAGAGAGAGAGAGAGAGAGAGAGAGAGAGAGAAGAGTGTAGAGAGAGATAGTCAGATAGAGAGAAAGGAGTAAGAGAGAGAGAGAGAGAGCATACATGCGGTTCAATCGGTTTGCCGAAACCGAACCCAAGCCTGCTTGGTGAAACCACCTGAGTCGTACCGCTGCCTATCGAAACTGCCGAAGCCCGCCTGATGAAACCGTCGAGAAACCCGAAGGTGCTACACATAGCCTAATAGGCATAGTAAATTTAATAGAATAGGCTGCTAGTTACAAAACCCTTTGATTGCTTGTTCTACTTTGTAATATTCGTTTTTCTAGCTTCTTATTGGTTAATAAAATTTTCGTTGTTAAAAAAGCAAAATTAACTAAGAGGGTGTTTGGGATTGCGTTTCAAAAGTGCTTATTGACTTATTGGCTTTTCAAAAAGCCAATAAGTTAAAAATAATGTTTGGGTATTCAAGAAGCACTTTTCAAAAGTGCTTTTTGATATAAAGGGAAAAGCTATTTTTGAAAAGCATGGAGAGTGATGCTTTTTGATTTGGCTTTTGACTTTTGGCTTCTCCCTCTCACATAAATTTACTTTTTAACCCAAACATTTTTTAACTTATTAACTTATTGACTTTTATCATAAAAAAACTAATCCAAACATTTTTTTAAAAACTCCTTTTACCATCACCAAAAGCCAATAAGCACTTTTAACCAAAAGCACTTTTGGAGTTCAAAAAGCAATCCCAAACACCCTCTAAATGGTATTTAATTAATAAAGCAAAAGTTAACATGGTAAGGGTAAGGAATTTAATCCATAACAAAGTGAGTCCTAGTGATTATATATATGATTATCTCGTTTGAAGGACTCAATCTAAATTTTCATATATAATTTGTTGACTGTTATTCGTGCTATGTCATAAAAGAAAAAAATGTCAATGAAAGAGTTTTTTGGTTAAAAGAAATATAAGTTATAGGAATATGAAACTAATATTATAGTTGAAGTGAAATGAGTATATAAAACAACAATCATTACTAATGAATACTTTTTCGATTATTACTTTGTTATCACGAAAAAAAAGTCATAAGATAATGGTTGGGAATTAAGAAAATGTCCACGTTGTGTTTGTCGTCTTTGTATATTCCATAAATCTATTCGGTCTTACATATTTTATATAGTTTGTGTAAAGTATATCTTAATTAGGTTTTCTTTAAGCTTTTCAAAGGTTTTTGTGTTAAAGATTGTGCATAGGAGATCATATAGGAATTATGTAATGGAAAAATACATTTTTTTTAAAATACAATAATTCAATCCTATTAGTCTTGGGTTCACGAATTTTGTATTGAAATAATTTTTGAGTTTTTCTCTCTTTTCAAAGACTATAAAAAGGCGAGACTTATAAACCCAGATTCTCGTTTCACGTTTTTAATAAAAGGTTGTAACCGTTAACCGTTAATGAAGAAGATCAAATAGTAGTTATAACCGTTAACAAATAAAATTAAAAGGTAATTATGATTGAATCAGAATTCTTAAACAGAGATGTCCACAACTTTCGTTATAGGGTTAATTTCATGTATGCCCTTATTAAAACTCAAATATCATATTTACCCAATCTAATTTCTAAATATCACATATACCCTTCATAACCTATCAAAATATCATATATGCCCAAATAATATTTTTTATCAATTTTTAATCATTTTAAAACAAATTTAACAACTTATATTTATACATTTTAACAAATTGACATCTTTACCCCTAATTAAATACCTCAACAACCATCCCCAAAAGAATCACAAACATCACCACCACCAATCTCCAAATCATTACTCTTTTTTCTTCTATCCACAACTCATTCGTCTCTATGCAAATCACAAGAACAAGTGCCTTTAATCTCTTAAAAAAGCAATCAATCCTATTAAGAGTAAACTTCTGGTTGAGAATTAATGATTTTTTCCATTATTGTTAATTTGTCAGTACGATTTTGCCTCTTTGAAAGTTTCCCCAATTTGAAATCCAAGTGAAATTAAGGCTTTTTTCTTGTTGAGTTCGTAAAATCACAATTGAAATTGGATCTTTTTGGTTGTATATCAATAAAATTAACCAGTTTCGTAATTGGGTTTGATGGAGTTGGGTGTTAATTAAGGTTTCTTGTTTATTGATTTATAGAAAAATTGGGTTTTTAGGCAAAGGTAAAAAAAAACCATTGAGACCATGCATGAAAGGCGGCGGAAGGAAAGGAATCAGGATGTCTCTAAGGGGTTTCCCATGATTACCTCCAATCTTCAACATTCCTTTGCTTGTTTGTGTCCTATTGACTCACAGGCAATGTTTGGCAAAAAGTAGATTCAATAAAGGGTAAAGATGTCAATTTATTAAAAGGTAGGATTATAGATTATTAAGTTTGATTTAAAATGATTAAAAGTTAATAAAAATTAGAATTTGGGTAAATATGATATTTTAATAGGTTAAGAAGGGCATATATGATATTTAAAGATTAGATTGGGTAAATATGATATTTTGAGTTTTAATAAGGGCATACATGAAATTAACCCTTGATTATATATGACCAACCAGATATAGAAACCATTCCTAGACACACACGTCCATAGATAGGTTGAAGACCAATCAAATATGGCTCGAAGACCAATCACAGATGACCGAACGCCAACCAAAGATAGACATAGACCAGAGCTTTATCAGATTTCTAAATCTAAAACACATATCTGGACATACACATTAAGAGATCTGTATTCGTTGGTTTAGAGTTATGGCATTGTAAAGTTTCTAAGGCTGGAACGTTGCCAAGGGGCTCAACCCCTTGGAACCTCGCTAGGTGCATTGCCCCTAGAATCCTGCAAGGCGAAGCAAACCCCTTGACCCTAGCTTTATGGTGATCTAAGATGATTGGAGCAACGTTTGTAAGTGTGCACTCAACATCTCCTAATTCATGTTCGCAATTACACCAAAACAATTAATGATATTAAAATTACCATCATTTTGTAATTATAAGATGTGATATTCCTAGGTGAGGTTTGCTTATTAAGAGTTGTTAAAAATCTAAAGTCTTATTTCACTTCTAATTGATAAAAAAGATGATGGTGTAGCTTGAAAAGAGAATCAATAAGATCGTTTATTTTTGTCAGTCAACAAATATATAAATCTGTGTAAATGTCTAGTTTACCGTACAAAATGTATAATATTAAAATTATATATTTTATCTGTTTAATTAATCATCATTACAAAATTTATATTTAAAGTATCAACTACTAATTCACTGTAACCAAAATATATAAATTAATGAAAACATAATAAAAAAAATATGAAAAGAGTTTAATAATAACATATTCTACCATAATGAAGCAATATTAAACTCTTAAAATGTTTTTTGTTGAATTATCATAAAAGAAAGAACACAAATAGGTTTTGTTGCTCTTCGTTCTATCAACGATATGATGTTGCATTGCATCACAACCTAGTTAGTCCCTCTTCCAACAAGCAGCTCAAGAAGCTAAGCTAGTAATTTATTTTTACATAAAATGAAAGAAAAAACTCGATTAAAATATATAAGAAAGAAACAGTATTCTAGTTTAATTAACTAGAAAATCATAAACCGCCAGTATACGTAAACTATAAGACATGTTTGATGGGAAACAACTAATCAAATATAATCTTTAATCACTTTTCTTTATCTTATCAATTCACCATAAAGAAAAGGGAAAAGTACACCAAAGTGTATCCAACTTGTCACGTTTATCATTGTATTTAGTCAACTTTGAAACTTACCATTTAATGTATCGAACTTACTAGAGTTGTCATTGTGTGTATTGGGTAACCTGTTACCTACAAAATGCTGACGTGAAACAAATAATATCTGATGTGGAATTTTTTTTTTTTTAAAAAAAAGAGTAAACTACAAGTTTGATCCATGAGGTTTGCAAAAACCAACAAATTTGGTCCCTAGGGGTTAAATTCTACAAAACCCAACATATTTGCACAAATTGTGTAAAAAACAATTAAACAAATTTGGTCCTCTCTATGACTACTCTATCTCTTTTGCGACCGGCATCACTCTGGCGACCGACATCATCCACTCCGGCGACCGACATCATCAACCTTCGTCTCCGGCATCATCAACCTCCACCCACCCTCCGACAGCCTCTCTCTCTCTCTCTCTCTCTCTCTTCTCTCTTTCTCACTTTCTCATTCAACCTCCAGGAGGAACCCCTGCAAAATCAGATCCGGCAACCCCTGCAAAATCAACCAGATCCGGCAACCTCTCTCTCTCTCTCGTTCCACCAACCAGATCCGGCAACCCCTGCAAAATCAACGGCGGTAGTGGTGGATAGGGTTCACAAGTAGCGACGGTGGTGGTTTGGGGGTTTTATTGATTTGGGGGTTTTTTTTATTTGGTGGTGGTTGGTTTGGAAGCAGCGACGGCGGTGGTCGTTGTTGGTTTGGCAACGACAGTGGAGGGATTGGTGTTGCTTTGGAGGCAGTGGCGGTATTGGTGGTGGGTGCCGACGTTGGTGGTGGTGGGTGCCGGTGTTGGTGGTGGTGGTGGCGGTGGATGTGGAGATGGTGGGTGTGGTGGTGGTGGATGTGGTGGTGGTGGTGGTGGTGGATGTGGTGGTAGTGGTGGGTGTGGAGACGGTGGCGGCGGCTGTTGTAGAGATGGTGGGTGTAGTGGTGGTGGTGGTGGTGGTGGTAGCTAAGGTGGTGGTGGTGGTGGGGTGGGGTAGCATTATACTAACATGGCAAAACAGGTCCTTGAACCCTATAAGTAAAATTAGAGGGACGAAATTTGTAATTTACTCAAACATCTAATGAGTTGGCATCCTATGTGGCAGTCTACGTGGCAATTTTACCGGTTACCTTCTTAGCAGGTAAACCGATACACACAATGGCAACTCTAACAAGTTCGATACATTAAATGGTAAGTTTCAAAGTTGAGTACATACAATGATATAAACGTGACAAGTTGGATACATTTTGGTGTTTTTTTCCCTAAAGAAAATGTTGACGACCGAAGAAGATTGAGCATTTTACAGGGTTTCTTTTGTTCACCGTCATAAATCATAAAAACAGAAACGAAATACATAAAGATTGGATGTTCTGTTTCAAAAGCTCTTGATCTAAGGTGAGACGACGAGAAGAGGGAGACATTCCTGGTTTGCATGTTCGCAAAATAAATACACGAACATTAAGATGGGATTGTTTACAAGATTTATCGCGAGATAATATAGGTTGCATTTTCAATTAAACAATTGTTATATATTATATTTTCAAATTGCCTAAAAATAATCTTTAGTAAAATTGCATAATGGGATTTTTAAAAATTTGATAATCTTTTGGAAAAATGGGCCGTTGGTTTTATGAAAATTAGAGTTGGGCTTCAAAATTCAGGCCCATTGAGTAGAGCTATATGATTTGAAACGAGAAAGGGCCGATAAACTGAAGAAGAGTCCATTAACACATCGCAGGCCGGCACGGCGGCGCCGTCATCGGACGCCGGAGAAAGGTCGAGAACGGTTACCGTTAACGGCACGAGCTTTCATACAAGGTATTTTTCTTCGAGCAATCAGATGAAATCTTTTATCGGAAATGTATTCTAAATTGACAACTACAGAGTTAGCTTTTTGTTTCTAATGTAACATATATGTAAAATTAGGGTTTCTACTTTATGGATAAATGTGTGATGAAACTAGCTACTGGTTCTGTGATTAATGTTTGATTTTTGTTTGATGATGTTTCATGCAACAGTTATGAGCCCTAATCACATGTGTGAATCTTTTGCTTGTGGCTAAGTGATCCTGATTTTGTTTGTGTTTATGATCAAGGGTAAGAATGGTATTTTCCACATTGAGCACAAAAAAGGAAAAATATATATATATATATATACACAATTTTTTTTGTAATCTATATCGTTGGCTTAATCTATATCATTTTTGATTTTGTAATCTATATGTTGTGGTAATTTGCATATCATAATGGTAAAAGATATGAAACTTAGAGATGTTTGGTTCATTTTCTATTAAGACATGTGTGGATAAGTTGTGGAGTTAACTGAGAATTAAATAGCTGAATCTAAAGGAGTACGTTTTTCCAGCTGACCGATTAAGTCACCGGCTGATTGAATATGGCACAACCGAACGGCTATGTACGGCTGGGTGAATAAACCATACAGGCATACTGCCCATTAAGCCACAACCGAACAGCCCCTTAATCATATTTACTTTTCTGCTTTGGTTGTTAGGGGATGTTCGGTTGGTTTTCCATCAAGTCCTATACAGATAAAGGTGTCTGTCTATCTATATAGCTGACCGAATAAGTTGCTAGTCTCTTTAAACAAACATGCCCTAATGAGTGTTTTTTGAATAGGGAATGGCGAGACTTGGTTTGACTTTGACAACACGCAAACAGAAGCTTATGAAATTGTTTTTGGTCCAAGCCATGAGCACTGTCGTATGCTTTTTTATCATGATGTGCGCGTTGATAGCCAAATACAAACGACGGGGGGATGATTTACTTGAGGTAATCAATGATGCCGCTATGAAGCTTGGGGACAGCCTTATTCGAGCATCGACAACTATGGTACGAGCTGAAGTGGATCTACAAAAGAAAACTTCCATGGTCTATTCTGAAATTCTTAAAATGCCTTCGCTTTCTGGATTGGAAAAGTTCAAAGCGTTTCGGAAGATAGCACGCGAGCCTTCAGACGTGCTATTATTTTGGGATTTTGATGAAAAAATGCGAGAGGATTGGGTGCGGTTTTTGTTAGACCAATGATCGGTTACGGAAGAGGTGTTTGGACGATTTTTGGGCTATTCGTAACCATCTAATATGTAATCAAACAATATTTTTGGGTTATTCGTAACCATCTAATATGTAATCAAACAATATCTATGGGCTATTATGGAATCTGTGATGAAATCTAAATAGTACAAATATTTTGAGAAATGATCAATACATTGATCTAACACCCTCTTCTTGAGTTTTTTCTAGCGAAGGAAAGAAAAGGGTTTGGAAAGAAAGCTGGAAATTCGTGTTCTTGAGTTTCATTTAAGGAAGGAAAGGAAGGGGTTTGGAGGGAGAGTTTAGGCTTATTTTAGCTTAAAACTTATCATCCAGGGCGTAACTGATCCTTCAATTACATTTATCCTAATTTTTCATTTTTTGGGGAAAAGTTTATAAAACTCAACAAACTATTATGTTTTAAATGATTAAGTTTTTAAACTAATTTTTTGAATGAAAAAACCATTAAACTTTCACATTTTGAATGATTAAGTTACTAAACTACTATTTTAAATTTAAAAATCATTAGACCTTTTTATATTGAATGTAAATCCTAAACAATTTCTTTTGAATAAATAAACCATCAAACTTACTTACATCCACTAAACAAAAATTAAAAAAATTACTAATAACCGACTAAAAATGTTTTGAGTAAAAATATAACTATATTGGTTTAAGTTAAACAAACACAACTAATAAGTTTTTGAAAATTCGATAACTTATTTTATTTAAAAAAGTACTTAGGGACATAATCATTCGAAATGAAAGAGTTTAATGGTTTTTTCATCCATAAAAATAGTTCAATGACTTAATCATTCAAACTTGGAAAGTTTAATGATTTTTTCATCCATGGAAGTTTTCTTTTGTTGGGGTTTGTTGTTAAGTTTTCCCTAAATTTTTTGTAACAGCCCATTTCTCTTTTATTTTTTTTTTCTTTTATCTAATTGATCTTCTTTAGTGTTAGTTGCCTTGTTTGGGGGGATATTTACCTAGATAGAGATAGATTGGGTTAAGAGAAGGATAGTTGGTGATAACACCAAAATTATACATGTTTTGGTTGAACTTAATTGCATGACTTTACCCCATTTCTCACCCATTTCTGATCATTTCACTCACCAAATGAACTTATTATTGTTTATGAAGGATTTGGAGGCCGTGGAACGGAAAAGTACGAAAAAAGGCGAGAAAACGTGAAAAATGCATAAAGTCAACACAGTAGCAATCTGGCGTCCGCCAAGTTCAGAATCTGGCGCCGCCAGATTCGACAAAGATGAAAACCAGAGTTGACCTAAGTGTCTGGCACCGCCAAACCAAAAATCTGGCGCTGCCAAACCAAAAATCTGGCGCCGCCAAGTTCGACAAAGATGAAGACCGGGGTTCGACCTAAGTATTTGGCGCTGCCAAACCAGCAGTCTGGCGAACGCCAGATGACCCCTGGACGTTTTCTTTTAAATACCGCCTTTGGGTCATTCAGTTGAGGCATCCAATTTTCTGTAATTCTCTCATAATTTTAGTAGATTAGGTTAGATGTTGGGAGCCGCGTAGGGTTTCCAACCCAAGAAGCCGGAGGCTCGATGTGACGGCTACGGAGGAGATGATTCGAGAGGATGTCATGCCAAATCAACCGGTCTTTAGTATGGTTTGGTTTTTCATCTACAATTGACATGTCTATGTGTTGATTTCTCTTTGTTTACATTATGGTTTGAATACTTTGGATTTCAGTTTTTTAATTAGATGCATGATTTGTTGAATGTCGTCTTTGATTCCGTTCTGATTTATATTGTTTGGTTATTTGAACTCATTGGTTGGGTGTATTTGTTGGACCAAAACAGATAGACTCCGAGAGGATAAACAACCTACCTTAACCTGACCTTGGACCAAGAGAGTTGTGTTAAGGGGTTACTTGGACCGAGAGTGACCAGAGGGAAGAACACCATGCAATAGAATTAGAATCGGATTTCCGGTGTTGGGTTGCCTGACAAACGACCTAGTATTGGAGCTAGGAGGACCGAGTCCTAGTTGATAATCTTAGATAAACATGTTCGGGTGCTTTATTGCTTAAATTCTGACAACGATCATAAATCTATGTCTTGTGAAAGTAAACCATAATGGATTCACTTATCTCCAATGTATGACTGTTCATCAGTCTTCCACTTCTTGGTTAGGTTAATTTATTATTTGTCTTTTATATTTCAAAATACCTTTTTCATATGAAACCCCCCCTTTAGGTTAATTAAACCGATTTAGACTTTAGTCTACGATAACTTGACCGTTCCCAGTGGTAGATACGATACCTGGACTTTCCTACACTATATTACTCACGATCAGGTACGCTTGCCTGTATATGTGGTAAGAAAGTGGCTAGGCATTAGAGGTTAAAACTTGTTACGCTTTTTATATACGATAATTACCGCATCAAGTTTTTGGCGCCGCTGCCGGCGAACGGTAGTTACTAGATTTTTGATCTTTATTAGTTTGATTAATCGATCCTTAGTTGGGAATTTATTCCCGATTAAGTTATTTGCTTTCTAGTTTAGTTTTTAATTTTATCGTTTATATTTTTCGTGCTACGCCGGGTATTTGTTTCTTTTGCAGATATGGAAGATTACGATGGGATTCCCGATGATGATGTACCGATGTGGGTACTTAGGAAACGCCAACATGAGTCGACGCTAAAAGAGTTACTTGAAAAACCCATGGCGAATCGATCATCTCTACAACAAAAGGTAAATCGTCCATATGTTACGTCTGAGGATTTTAATAGTTCTTTAATTTTACAGGATGAGACGATGGATGAACAAGCGGATGATCGGCCATATTGGGGATTAAAATGACAAGATTGGGAGGACCGCATAAGGGATGTCGGCTCACTTGCAGATTCTTTGCGTAAGATGAGGGAGGAATCGGAAAGAGTGTGAGAATCAATGAAGAAATCCGAATGGCTGACTCACTCTACCATTCAGCCACAAGTAAGTTGTCCAAGTTTTAAGGTTAACAGTGATTCTAACGAAAAAATTTTACTTGGATAGGATTCGTACTCAAAGATGAAGGTGGAAGGTACTTGGTTCGGGAATGGTGTTGAACTTTCATTACAAGAAGATGCCCGACCAAATGACAAACAACCAATCGAAGAGCCTCCGACAATAATGATAAACTCCATGGATCAAACCGTTATCGAAAAACTTGCACCACCAATAGAGGATTCATGGATTCAACATGAGGTAATTCCACCATGGTCTGATTCTGACGAAGAGTTTTCATGGCAGGTTAATACAACGGAAGAATACCATGATGATGACTGCCTAGATGGACTCGAAGCTTTAATGCAAGATGATCTACCCGAAGAAGCATCGTCGGATCAAACCCCTCCTCAACAAACGGTAAGTCCTCCATTGATTAATAAGGATGAGTCTAACAACGGGTTATCGTTTTCACAGGATATTCCACGCACAGTTCAAGGAGTATTGGCACAAGATCCTTTTTGGGAAGCCAGTTGTCAAAAACAATTGGTTAACCCAACATCCCTAACGACATATTTAAAGGATCTTAAGCCAAACTCACGCAAATCTGATGTTCATTCTGCAAGGAGACATGATGAGAACCGGTATGTTAAGTGGTGCGCAACTCTACCAGGCTTTCGAGAATTTTTTTTTATGTTCTTTGTTATTTTCAAAGCCTAACTAACCCAAAACTCTTTTTCTCTCGCCAAAAGTTGGATCTCATTGTTTTTAACTTCCAATCTCTTCAACTTTAAGTGTGGGAAGACTTTGGCTTTTTCAAACACTAGTGATAAACCATATTTTTTCTAACTACTCAAGCATCAGGTTTTTATTCACTTTAATGTTTTTATATAACTTGCTTGAGATTTTGAAAACATATCCCTTAGTTTTTAAAAGAAAATTATTTTTGTGTAAAAAAGGGATAAATCAAGTTTTAAGTGTGGGAACCCCATGTGGCAACAATTTTCAAAATTAAATTTTTATGGGTTCCCAATCTAAATTAACTTGATTATATGGTTTAATCACTAAGTGTGGGAAAAATTTTTCTCAATAGTTTTCCAATTGTGTTTTCGTGTAAACCCAATAGTCTAGGCCCAATTTTCTGAAAAAGAGAGTTGAGATTTGTTTTTAAAAGAGATTTTTGACTAATGGTGATGAGAATTTGATGTTGGCGTGTTGGTTAGAGTGTTCAATAAAGTGTTTCAAATAAAGTCTCTGTCCACGTTGTTTTGTAACGCGATTTGACTTGACTTGATTTTGGGTTATCGTCCTATCTATCCTAGTTTTATTTTTTACATTTTTCTTTTTAGTGTGTTTTGTTCGTAGGTTTTGGTGTGGTAAGCCCTCGGAGTCTCTTATCATTCATGAGCCGATCGTCAGCTTCAAGTCTCTTAACCCGGGAAGTTTTTGTTTTCTTTTCACCTCTCTACTTGATTTTTAATGATTGTTGCATTGAGGACAATGCAAGTCTTAAGTGTGGGGAGGGGGTTAAGTAGACTTAACTTGTTTTGATTTCTTAACCCGTGGTTTAATTGTTCTTTATCTTATACCTTTCCACTTGTGCTTTAATTGTCATTGCATTGAGGACAATGCAAGTCTTAAGTGTGGGGAGGGGGTTATGTAGACTTATCTGTTTAAATGGGTTCACTTTTTGCTTATGGATTGTCGTTTTTCAAATTTTTGAAAGCTTTGAGATTTGACCCCAATTTTTTTCGAAATCTGAGATTGTTCTTGGGACTAAGTTGCTTGCATAGGAGAACACTGAATAGGATTAGTTGAGTAAAAGGATGCCTTGGAATACTGATTACCATGAGTATTCCAGTGGTGGAGATTAGATTTGATGACAAGCTTATGCATGCGGAAATTAGTCGAGTATTGGTGTGATCACTTACATATACATTTTTACCCCCGAGAGATACACTTTATATTGTTATTCATATTATGTGAGGGTAAAAGGTTGACCTTGGTATCCGATTGCTTGATGAGTCTTGTTTGTGTGTTCGATTATGTGAGTATGCTTTGTTCTCTTAGATGATCTTGGGTGGAGATAATTTTGGAGTTATCTTTCTTATCTTTCAGTCTTTTGATTGAGGACAATCAAAGCTTAAGTGTGGGGGTTTTGATAACACCAAAATTATACATGTTTTGGTTGAACTTAATTGCATGACTTTACCCCATTTCCCACCCATTTCTGATCATTTCACTCACCAAATGAACTTATTATTGTTTATGAAGGATTTGGAGGCCGTGGAACGGAAAAGTACGAAAAAAGGCGAGAAAACGTGAAAAATGCACAAAGTCAACACAGTAGCAATCTGGCGTCCGCCAAGTTCAGAATCTGGCGCCGCCAGATTCGACAAAGATGAAAACCAGAGTTGACCTACGTGTCTGGCGCCGCCAAACCAAAAATCTGGCGCTGCCAAACCAAAAATCTGGCGCCGCCAAGTTCGACAAAGATGAAGACCGGGGTTCGACCTAAGTATCTGGCGCCGCCAAACCAGCAGTCTGGCGAACGCTAGATGACCCCTGAACGTTTTCTTTAAAAATACCGCCTTTGGGTCATTCAGTTGAGGCATCCAATTTTCTGTAATTCTCTCATAATTTTAGTAGATTAGGTTAGATGTTGGGAGCCGCCTAGGGTTTCCAACCCAAGAAGCCGGAGGCTCGATGTGATGGCTACGGAGGAGATGATTCGAGAGGATGTCATGCCAAATCAACCGGTCTTTAGTATGGTTTGGTTTTTCATCTACAATTGACATGTCTATGTGTTGATTTCTCTTTGTTTACATTATGGTTTGAATACTTTGGATTTCAGTTTTTTAATTAGATGCATGATTTGTTGAATGTCGTCTTTGATTCCGTTCTGATTTTATTGGATGGTTATTTGAACTCATTGGTTGGGTGTATTTGTTGGACCAAAACAGATAGACTCCGAGAGGATAAACAACCTACCTTAACCTGACCTTGGACCAAGAGAGTTGTGTTAAGGGGTTACTTGGACCGAGAGTGACCAGAGGGGTTACTTGGATCGAGAGTGACCAGAGGGGTTACTTGGACCGATTTAGACTTTAGTCTACGATAACTTGACCGTTCCCAATGGTAGATACGATACCTGGACTTTCCTACACTATATTACTCACGATCAGGTACGCTTGCCTGTATATGTGGTAAGACAGTGGCTAGGCATTAGAAGTTAAAACTTGCTACGCTTTTTATATACGATAATTACCGCATTAGTTGGGCTTCCTTGGGGTTAGGTTAGGAGAAGCCCAAGTTTTAAATAAAAAAGGAAACTAGGGTTTCTAGGATTACTAGTTATTGTTTGATAGAAAAAGAAGAGAGGGAGAAACGGAGATTTCCGGCGGGTGAGCTCCGGCGAGGGGGAAACTCCGGCGAGAGAGAGAGATAGAGAGATTCCGGCCAGAAAGAAGGTAAGTATGCTCGTGTTTTGTCCCTTATCTAGTCTCGTGTTCCTTTTCTCTCGTTTGCGTCGAGCACGGCGGGTGTGGCGTGGTCGCCGGCTTTGGCCGGCGACGGTGCTTCTGTGGCTGTTGGCTGCCGCCGCCACCCTCAGTGGTGGTGGCCGTGGTTGCGCCAGCGTCAGCCATGTTTGCGCGGTGTGTGTGTGTGAGATGTGTGTGCGTTTGCGGTGTGTGTGTGTGTGTGCCATGTGTGTGCGGTTGCTGCTGTTTGTTGTTTTGGCGACGGCAAGGCCGGCGGCGGCATCGGCCTTCGCCGCTGCGGCCTAGCGGTGGTGACGGACAGCCGCTGCCGTCGCAGTGGGGGAGGCCGGTGGTAGTTGTTGTGCCGCCGGTGCTGGCCGGTTGTGGTGTGCGGCGACGCGGCGGTAGTAGCGGCCCCGTCGCCATTGTCGTCGTTGTTTGGACGACCAGGCGGCGGCGGCGGTCATCATCACCACTGCCGTCGTGGCAGCTGTCCGGCAGCGGTGCGTCGGGGTCGGGTCAGGTCGCGAACCTTCCGAGACCCGTGTCTCGCCTGCGGTGTCCGTTGTTGCTTAGATAGCTAGGGTACGAGTCGGGTCACAGTCAGACTGTTCTTGACCCCTCTGTCTCCCGGGTTGTTGTGTTAGTTGGGTACTCGAGATATCTGGTAGGATTCTTCAGGTTAGTTGTGGGAAGTGTTCGCGGGGGTTAAACCATAGCTTTTGAGATAATTGTTGTACGCCATAGTAAGGGTTATTTATTCTTTTAATTTCAGAGTTTCGGAGAAATGTTTGGGTATTGTTGGTCGCGAGAATAAGGCGAGTTTCACTATATATATTTTATATTGCTTTGGATGCATGTATGCATAATTGTGTGTGAGTGGATTTTACGTGCAATATCCGTGATGTGTATATGTATGTGAAAGTGAAAGTGATGGGCCGGGTCGTGGGACGATTCGAATAGTGGGTAACCACTAAGGCTGGGTCGTGGGACGATCCGAAGAGTGGGTAACCACTAAGGCCGGATTGCGGGATGGTCCGAAGAGCGGGAAACCGTTATTATCATATTTGTTGTAAATGTGGTGACACCGTTTATGGTGCGTGCATGCGTGGGAATGTGAGGTATGTATAGTGTTCGCTCACTAAGCTTTTAGTTTACCCTTTTGTTGTTTCCCCTTTTCTAGGTTCGGGATGAGGTTAGGATAAGGGCAAGGCCCCGGTTTGACTCTAGCGACGAGACTGGTTTCGATGGCTTTTGGATCGTTTTCTTACTGATTTATATAAATTAAATTTATTCATTTGGGATGACTGTAATAAATAATTTTATTTAAGGCTTTCTTTAGACATACATACTTATTTTTATCGAAATTTGTAATAATTAATATTTTCTTTAAAAATTGTTAGTTAATTGAGTTTTGGAATTATTGGATGTTACAACTTGGTATCAGAGCCTGAGTTTAAGAGAATCAGCACACACGCTTGCAAGTGTGCGAGTGGTTGGACTTAAACTAGGAGATTTTTAGGAAAAAAAAAGTTTATAAATGACTCGGAACCGTCGGCTAGAGCTTCAAAAAGGGGGTGAGCAACAGTATACGAAGGTATTATTTAATCAAATGTTAGTTGTGATTGTGGTTGTGAACTGCATGCCAAGTATATTGATTATTGATGTGTATGAAGTAAAATTGTTAACGTGCCTAGAAACTGATGTGGTTATGTGTTACTTTAATTACCTGCCTAGCCATTGAATTGGGATTGGTTTAGGACAGTATCAAATTCAAATGGGAACACCTCGAGAAGTCTGTAAGAGGTTACTAGGCATGTTCTTGTTTGATTGTTGCCTAGTGATCTCAACCCGATTATCGTTTCAGTTGGTTATAGTAGTACGGACCCAAATAATAGTATTACTAAAACACTGGTGTAGATTTGAACTTGATTAATTCTTGGGAATCTCAATTGAGTGGCGATAGTAGGAAATCATTGAGATGTGCTTGAATGGGATTAAATGATTTTGTATGTACCATGTGGGTATTGATGCGATCTAGTCCGTAGGTGGTATGAGCACTAATGACTAGTGTTAAGTACCTGCATGGGCTCTAGATATGATAGGGGAGCGTAGTGTGTCTCACTAGTTGTTGATGACTGAATGGGGTTGATTGATGCTTGTAGTACTTACATGAGTAGAGTTAGGGATCTAGCCTATAGAATTGCATGCGCACTAATGACTGGTAGTTGCAAGAACTTTAGTGATGGGTAGGGAGTGTAGGCGGACACTCTAGTTGTAAGTGCAAGTATTACCTCGTATTAGGCATGTTCCTAAAGTGGCCCTTGTTGGGTGTTCGGAGTAGTGACCGTAGGAAATCGTTCAACGATAGGGACTAATAAGGCTGTGTAAATAGACTACTTATTTACACTCGGTAGATTATGAGCACCGATACAGATTCCTTGTTCCACAGTTGTACATGTATATTCGATCGTTAACCTATATTGCGGTTATGTGATATGTTACATATGTGTACGAACTCTTTACGTTTTCACTCGTGTCATTCGATCTATTAGTTTTGCGCTTATCGTGGGTTAGTTCATCAAAGTTATGGGGTGTTTACGTTCATTTTGTTGTTCGTTGATCGGACGTCTTCTTTCGATTTTACATTTATAAACATCACATTATATATATTTATAAGCTGCTGGAAATTCTTTCTGAAAATTTCGTGTTACTTGTAAAAATCATAACTAATTGCTCGTTTATCTGATTTAGTCATACGATACGTTTTTTAAAAACCCGCAGCAGTGTACTACAAATTACTGTCACACGAACAACCTGTGATTTCTATGCTAAAGTGTCCAAAATCTAAGTTTTCCGAAGCAGCCCCTGTTTTAGACGAGCATAGCGTAACCATTTTCAAAAATTCGTACCGGCTTCATTTTAAACCCGATTCAGTTGATTCTTGACTCGTTGGAATCCTACGATGTTGATCTAAAACATCCGTTTAGACATGCTTTTCTAGAAACCACCGAAAATATGTTAAATTGTTTGATTTCTAAATGTGTAAAATGCTGAAAATAGTACGACGCGAATTTCTAATAGCCATGAGTATAGAATTCACAATCTACGTTTATGTTGGATTTGTTGTGCGGATATCTTACTTCACTTCAATTACATGCTTCGTTTACGCATGGATATATGAAAATTTAAGATTTCGTTAAACCCCGGTTGATTAATGCTTGATTTTTCAATCGTCCCTACTGTTTATTCTTTCCACTCATGGTTGGTTGTCATCATTTACTTGTGATTATGTGCATTTAAACCTTCTTTCAACTCGGTACGAAATACTTGCAACCGACCGAATCGTTCCTCACCGCGTCATTGTTCTCATTTCAATTGTTCGATATTATGCATTTTGTAAATTCATATTGCCTTAGAAATGTTTTTGTAACGTACGATACCGGTAAAGATTTCGCATTTTCTAAAAAAAGTATATTTTCTCTTTCGATGTCATCTAGCATGATTTCTACCTCTAGAAACTATGATTTTGGTGTGTGGTTTGGGTTCACTATAGGTTGGATTTAACCTATAGAGTTGGTTTAGAGTTGGATTGCGCGATAGGCTAGTTAAACCTATAGAGTCAGTGTGGAGAGCAGTTGACTCGTTATAATACTTAGTCGGTTGACTATGATCCTAGAGTAGTACGGTTGAGTATGCGCTAGTGCATGTCGTTGGACATGGTTTTAGGTGGACATGTTGAATTTAGTTCTTAGGCCTTGTGGTCAATAGGGGTGGTTTCCTAGAGACAGTGATCCCCTAACTTAAAGAGGGATGTTGTGTTTAAGGTTGGAGGGACACTCCGGCAGTCGTGGTTAGGATAGTCTCTCTAGTCGGAGAGGGAGGTGTTAGTCGGATGATGGAATCGAAGATCGAGTTAGCTCTAGCAGTTAGGAGTCTTGAAGCCAAGGTCTACAGCAGAAGGGGGATCGTGGACGTGGCTATGCGGATGCCGAAGCATACTTGACTTTTATAGAGTTGCAGCTGAGAAGGTTTGGAAGATGGAGAATGTCTACAAGAGGCAATTGTGGGTGGTGCATACAACTGGTCCGCATCCAGAACCTAAGTGGGGGAGAGCTCGTCGTGTATAGCGAGGGACGTGAGAAGTGGTCAGTGTTCTGATCTGTGGCGAAAACGAATAAGTGGCTTTGATGAGGATGCGCGGGTTATCTGGCTTTGCGGTAGCTGACCGGACAGAGGAGCAGAAGTGTTGCTTGTGCAATATCTTGAAGTAGGAGGAAGTTTAGGAACGAGGATATTGTGGAGGATGAGTTGTGGTTCAGACTAGTCCTGCTTGACGCTTGTGTTTCCTACACTGGTGGTTACACCCGTAGGCTTCAAGGGCCAAGTAAGGACAGTCGGGATTTGATGTTTGGGGTGCAGATTCGCAAGCGGTATTCGGGGTTGCAGCGAATTTGGGGGAGGTAGTTGGAATACGTACTAGTCGATAGTCGGGTTTCGTATATTCACAACGTCCATATGAGCATGGTGGGACAGCTAAGTGAGATAGTGCACATGCCTTTAAATGATGTTCGAGTGGACGAACGTCTGGATTACGTCGAGAGGCCGGTTGTGGTGCTAGAGCGGAAAGTGAGACGGTTGCGGGACAAGGAGATTGGGATCGTAAAAGTTCAGTGACAGCATCGTAAGGGTTCCAAGGGGACGTAGGAGCCAGTAGTGGAGATGCGGGAACGTTATCCGGAACTTTTATCGAGTTGATTTCGGGGATGAAATCTTGGTAAGTGGGGGAGAGTTGTAACACCCCATTTCTCTTTAATTTTTTTTCTTTTATCTAATTGATCTTCTTTAGTGTTAGTTGCCTTGTTTGGGGGATATTTACCTAGATAGAGTTAGATTGGGTTAAGAGAAGGATAGTTGGGCTTCCTTAGGGTTAGGTTACGAGAAGCCCAAGTTTTAAATAAGAACTAGGGTTTCTAGGATTACTAGTTATTTTTTGAGAGAAAAAGAAGAGAGGGAGAAAGGGAGATTTCCGGCGGGTGAGCTCCGGCGAGGGGGAAACTCCGGCGAGAGAGAGAGATTCCGGCGAGAAAGAAGGTAAGTTTGCTCGTGTTTTGTCCCTTGTCTAGTCTCGTGTTCCTTTTCTCTGGTTTGCGTCGAACACGCGGGTGTATGGTGCTTCTATGGCTGTTGGCTGCCGCCGCCACCCTCAGTGGGGGTGGTCGTGGTTGCGCCGGCGTCAGCCACGTTTGTGCGGTGTGTGTGTGTGTGTGTATGTGTGAGATTTGTGTGCGTTTGCGGTGTGTGTGTGTGTGCCATGTGTGTGCGGTTGCTGCTGTTTGTTGTTTTGGCGACGGCAAGGCCGGCGGCGGCATCGGCCTTCGCCACTGCGGCCTAGCGGTGGTGGCGGACAGAGGTTGCCGTCGCGGTGGGGGAGGCCGGTGGTAGTTGTTGTGCCGCCGGTGCTGGCCGGTTGTGGTGTGCGGTGACGCGGCGGTAGTAGCGGCCCCGTCGCCATTGTCGTCGTTGTTTGGACGACCAGGCGGCGGCGGCGGTCATCGTCACCACTGCCGTCGTGGCGGCTGTCCGGCAGCGGTGCGTCGGGGTTGGGTCAGGTTGCGAACCTTCCGAGACCCGTGTCTCGCCGCGGTGTCCGTTGTTGCTTAGATAGCTAGGGTACGGGTCGGGTCACGATCAGACTGTTATTGACCCATCTGTCTCCCGGGTTGTTGTGTTAGTTGGGTACTCGAGATATCTGGTAGGATTCTTTAGGTTAGTTATGGGAAGTGTTCGCGGGGGTTAAACCATAGCTTTTGAGATAATTGTTGTACGCCATAGTAAGGGTTATTTATTCTTTTAATTTCAGAGTTTCGGAGCAGTGTTTGTGTATTGTTGGTCGCGAGAATAAGGTGAGTTTCGCTATATATATTTTATATTGCTATGGATGCATGTATGCATAATTGTGTGTGAGTGGATTTTACGTGCAATATTCGTGATGTGTATATGTATGTGAAAGTGAAAGTGATGGGCCGGGTCGTGGGACGATCCGAAGAGTGGGTAACCACTAAGGCCGGGTCGTGGGACGATCCGAATAGTGGGTAACCACTAAGGCCGGATTGCGGGATGGTCCGAAGAGCGGGAAACCGTTATTATCATATGTGTTGTAAATGTGGTGACACCTTTTATGGTGCGTGCATGCGTAGGAATGTGAGGTATGTATAGTGTTCGCTCACTAAGCTTTTAGTTTACCCTTTTGTTGTTTCCCCTTTTCCAGGTTCGGGATGAGGTGAGGATAAGGGCAAGGCCCCGGTTTGACTCTAGCGACGAGACTGGTTTCGATGGCTTTTGGATCGTTTTCTTACTGATTTATATAAATTAAATTTATTCATTTGGGATGACTGTAATAAATAATTTTATTTAAGGCTTTCTTTAGACATACATACTTATTTTTATCGAAATTTGTAATAATTAATATTTTCTTTAAAAATTGTTAGTTAATTGGGTTTTTGAATTATTGGATGTTACATTTTTTTAATAAGTTACATAATTATTAAAGTTAGAATTTTTCTTTTTCATGAATAATAAAATTTTGATAAATAGTTTAAATTTAATGTAATTATTGATTATTTCTTTCTTAAAGAATTATTGATTAAGATATGCAAGATAAACAATCACTTGAACTTTAATGAATAATAAAATTTAAGTTAGAATTTTTCTTTTTCATGAATAATAAAATTTTGATAAATAGTTTAAATTTAATGTAATTATTGATTATTTCTTTTTTTAAGAATTATTGATTAAGATATGCAAGATAAACAATCACTTGAAACCATTAAATTAATTTTGCTGTTTCCAAAAATTAAATTAATATAATTTTATTAGTATTCGTATATAAATTCGAAAGTACATATAATTGGTAATTATATTAACTATTATTAATCAATATATTATAATATTAATCATTTGTTTTTATTATAGCGTGACTTATTATAATAAATTATTTTTTAACATTTTGTTTTGAACATTTTGCATTGCATTTCTCTACTAGCTTACCAACATATAGCTTTTCTATTTGTTTGTCAACCACAGCCAACTAGTTTTGTATACTTTCTACTAAAGGTTATATTTATCAATTCGCTTGGGTGTTGTTTACTTTTTATACACGATCGTCCATTGTTTTTACGATAAGTTGTTACATTCATATGAAATCACTTGGCACTTGGGCTGTTGGACACACTTTCCATTTGGGCTTTTACTTTCTTGAGGCCTGTAGCTTGTTGGATTTTTCGCAATAAACGCGTTGAATGTTATTTGTACCATACCGTGTGAAAACAACGACAAAATATCTAGGTAAAAAGTTGTATTATTGGTGGAAGCAAATGTCTTGTGTTCAAGAAATTTCTACTTGACTCGAAAAGAAAACTTTTAGGTAGAGTAGGAACTCAGGATTAAAATTGTTGCTTATAGCTCAAAAAGAAATTGAGTGCAATTGATGTGGGGTGTTAGGAACCATGAAAGTCTCTAAGATTTGATGTTAACCTACCCATAAGACTTTGGTCCTTTGAGCTCAAGGACAAAATCTTGGTTGCATAGTTAAATTTAACATGATGTTTAAGGTTAAAATGCATTTAAAGTAACGAAGTTTGTCCTTTTAAATTGCATATTTAGTGTAACGATAAAAAAAACTCTTGTAACAAATAATAAAATCTTTTAGCTCTATGCATATTTTAGAATAGTTAAATGTTGGTGATGTCGAAACTAATAAATGGTGGTTGTTTATACCAAACTTTTGCTTCTCCTACTTCTAACACGGCTGCCCAATCTCAATCTCAAGTATCCAACCTGGTTAGATTAAAAGTTATTGATAAAATGTAGCAGCTATATAATAAATACAACTTAAAAGTTATATAATAAATACAACTTAAAAGTTATATTATGTAAAACAATTACTTGATTATTAAGTAAGTTAGACATTAAAATAGAAAAATCCAAAAGTTTGTTAAACCAATTTGAGAAAAAGAATTCAATAAAACAAAGATAATTGCAAACTTTGTTTGCATTCTACATTTTCCCTGTTGTTATAATTGATTAATATCTATTTTTTAAAACACCATTAATTAAAAGCAAATATATCTGAAAAATCACGAGCTTAGACCTTAGTTATATTTGTGAGAAATTTAAGGTTTTCCAACCAAGCTATATATGTAATTATACGTACACGAAATGTATAGATATAGAGCTGGTATTTTAGTGAGAAGTGTTATATTTGGTGAGAAATGGTTATTCACCGTTCAATGAGAAATGAATACATATTAGGATAAGATGCATAGTAATGCACCAGATTAATTCCTTTCTAAAACGCAATCCATGGGAGGGCATGGGATTAAAGGTGATCAATGGTTTAGATTCATTTCTATGCCTACACACACACATATGGTTGGGTTTCGGTAAGAAGTGCCAAATTTGGAGAGAATCATGATAAGTGGTTATCAATTGTTGGATGAGAAATAAACGAACATTAGGCTATGATGCACTAAGAAACACCAGATTAATTTTCTTTCAAAGTGCAATTCATGAAAGGACATGAGATTAAAACAGATCAAGAGTTAAAATCCACTTTTCACACATCTCACTGTTTACTCAACTTTTCACACGATCTTTTACTTACACACACCAACACACACACACACACACACACACACACACATATATATATATATATGACATTCTTTTGACAATATGTGAAATTATGATAACTTTGAGAACTAGTGCATCATGTGCTATTTCATATGATATTTTTTCTTTTGTAACTAAGACAAGGATTTCGAATATTCATTAACATATATTTGTTGCATAATGTGTTTACTTCACATGTACTTGGTTCACAATGTGCACATGTTTGCATGTTTGCAAAACAAAAAATACAAATAAAAAAGTTCCAGATTATGAAAAAATACAAATAAAATGCAAAACACATATAAAACAATCTCATTATGAAACAAATATAGGTTAATCAATGTATTAAATATTACCCTTACATGAGAAAAAATCAAGCGAAACAAAGCCGTAAAGTAGAAGTTCTCAAGGATCATGCAACTTTTGTAGTTCTTAAATGATTAAGTCCATATATGCGATAATTTATCTCCCCCATGATGACCGTGAGACCGGTACAGTGGAGACGTTCCAGTATATATATTGCATCTTTCAGTTTTCTAGTTGTTCGAAGGCTTTGACTCTTTGTTCGACGCTAATTCTTTTACGTTTTTATAAAGTACTAATTTTCAAAAAAAAAAATTGATAAATTGTTTCTAACAAAATGTAATTAGCTTAGGTAGAATCAAATGAAATCATCTACTAAAAAAACAATACTAACATATATAAAAAACAAGTTAGTAGACACGAATAACACAATATACCGAATTCATCATATGGTCAAAGAAAGCATCCGAATGGATTGAAAACCACACAATCTATTTGTCTTTGTTCATCATGAAGGTATTCCCTACCACAAGAACCTTGCTTCTAATATGATTCCCTAAATCCCCATTTTACACGAGTTCTATGACTTCCTACTCTTCTTCTTATATCAAAAAAGATATGGAATTAAAAAAATAAAGCAAGTAATAAAATTGATCTATGTTCTTTTTAATGAAAAATATCTGATACTTTTTACGTTTTGATTTATTTTATAATTTATAACATTATATATACGAACAATAATCGAGTGTTGGAAAGGAGTGGGGTATATACTTTGCTTCAAGTTTGATACAAATCTTATAGAAAATCTTGTTTGAATTTTATCATCTTCACAAGTGGAAAGAGACATGGATTCAAAATGGTTTTCTTTTCATCTTCCTTTTTGGATGCATATACTCTTTGTGTGTGAACATGGTTGATACAAAGTTGACAAACAAAGCATCATAATGTGTGCTTTAGAAGAAATGACTCAAAGCAAGATTCTGATATGGTTCGGATGTATCTAGCATGATCAGTAATGATTACAATTTTATGAATTTAAAAGTTAAATCTTGATTCAAATGTAATGTTATATTTTGTATAGTTAGGGTTGTATTTGTTTGAATTATATAACCAGATAACTAATTTTGTTAAGGTATAAATACATTTTTATTCGAAGGTAGGATTAACACTTGCCAAATCTTGGTACGAGAACCTATTGGGATGACGTTTTTAGTGTGTAGTAGGTTTGTACACCATTGATTGAATTTCTGAGTCGCTGACCAAGGATACCGGGGAATATTGAAAAGGGATACACGTGTCATGATTTTTGTTAAATTTTATTGGAAACTAAAATAGTTAGAGGTCAAAAATACAAAGCAAAGTTTAAATATTGTGATTCCAATAAATGAGACAAGACAACACACAAATTCTTTTTATTCAATTATCTAGACTACTACCACTAGAGGTTAGTGTGGCCCCAAACCGTACCGCATGTCTTTCATAGTGTGGTTTATGCGGTTTGTATGTAGAACACGTCAATCCAGTAATTATTAAATTATAATCTTTAAATTATTTTGATGAATAAAGGGTATATAGTTCATAAATAAAAAATTTATGATATATTTGAAGTACATCAATAATTGAATAACCTAAACTTACAAAGTAAGGTTTAACTTCAATAAATACAAATCAAACCTTATACAAGATCAAAAATATGGACGCATTACTAAACCCAATAAATGACAATATCCTAAAAGGCGTAGAAAACATCACCCAATAGTTATATCATTTTTTTGTCTCTAACTAACATTTCTCTTTATCCCAGTGTCGCTAGCACCATTCCCCAAAGGCCCGATGCATATGCCGACAAATAAAAAGGGATAGTTTTTTTTGAACGACAGATAACACACATACGTTCTAGGGGTATCCGGATCCAAACGTGCACCGACTAATCCCCCGTGCCCATGAACCGACCCTATAGACCGACCCATGAACTCGCCCCTGAACCGGCTCAAGAGCTTGGTACCGCAGAAGTCGTCCCTCGCGGGGTTCGAACCTTGGCCAACGAAGGATACCATCCAAGGAAGACACAAGGATATTACCTGTAACGCTCTGTTTTCATTTTTGTTTTAAGCGATGTTTGGTTAGTTAATTAACTCGGTTGCATATTTTAGGAGTTGAGGGGTTGGAGTGTCATTTGTGAAAGTGCAAGGGAGGGAGTGTATTTGAATAGAAAAGGGAAACCCTCAACCTCTATTCAGTTTCTAGAGAAACGTACGAGAGAAAGAGAATGAGGCGACTTGGTGAATTGGAAGCAAGGAGGTGCAATTGGAGGCTTGAAGTGGAGTGATTGCATTAGTAATCATGTTTCACGCATCAAAGGTATGAACTTTAGTTGTATTTGTTCTTTTGATGCTTGAAGTTAGGAGTAGAATTGTGAGTTGGGTTTTGAATGGAATTGATGATCGTTTGATCATCAATTGGTGTGTGATCAATGGAATTAGATGTTTATTCTTGCTAGATATCGACCTTGGAAGTTGTATAACCATGATTTTGGTTGTTTTGGGTCGAATTGGAGGTTTGGAGTTGAAAACCCCTGGCAGAAGTCGCAACCCGCGGCTTGGGGTGCGTTTGCAGGAATCCGTCCGTTTTTCAAGTTTTTTGAAACGGGCTCGTTCGGGGTTCTTTTGCTTGTGGACCCTTAGGGGCTTATGTAACTTGATGTTATGTGAAGTTTCGTGGAAATTGATCGAGGTTAGCTTGGCCATTTCACGTTAGAGGGTCGGGTTTCGGGTTAAGGACCCGTTTTGGGCATTGTTTGATGTGTAAGTGCTTGTGTTATGGTTAGGTTGTACGAGTTGATTGTGGTGCTTGTTAGAAGAGCTTACCTACGTGTCTTATCAGGTGAGTACTCAACTTAACTCTTATTGTTATGTGTGCATGGTTATGTTTGCATGTGTGATTATATGTATGTGTTCCTTCGGGGACGTTGAGAGAGTACCTATGATACCCCTAGGGAATTGTTATGAGATGTGTTCCATCGGGGACATGGCCTGGTACCAGTGTCACTTACCTTCCTTGATGGTATAAAGCCGTAAGGGAGGTTGGAGCTGTGCATGTGTGTGATTGCTATGTGATGTGATTGTGTATGTGTGATGGTAAGTGGTTATGTGTGTGTGCTCACTAAGCTTTATGCTTACCCCATTGTTGTTTTATCCTTTTAGTGCCAGGTACGTCCCGCAAGGGAAAAGAGAAAGCTACCAAATGAGGCTCCGGGGAGGCAGTTCAGTCATGATGTTCTAGAAGGATGTGTTTTGAGAAACTTAAGACTCTTTATGTTTGAAATGTACACTTGGGTTGTTTTTCCTAAACTCTTAATCATGTTTTAAGGTGTGATCTTGGGGTTAAAGTTTATAACTTTAACTAGTTTTAAATGTGGTTGGACTAGCTTCCGCTTCTTTGTATGAACTCGGTTACTTTTCAGTTAAGTTTATGATTTTAGAAAATGGGTGTTACATTACCTCCATCTACTAGGCTAGACCTTCTTTGGTAATTAAAGGATAGGTTTGGTGCCTAATGAGTGCAAGAGCTTACCTCATTTATAAAAAACGATAATCTGGAATAATGTTATTTAATCATGATTCCAAAATAATGAAGTGAACTAAAAACAACATCTTTCTCAAAGACATGGATAATACATTACATCCAAAATAACACCTTGAGGAGATGAGGGAGACCCGATTTCCATAATCAGTGACGGAACACGAAAGTAGGTCACCTAACATGTTGGAAAAGCCAAACGCATGGATTATAATCAATTAATATATTAAGCTCAACTCCTCTAAATCTATTGTTTGTGGAGTCTCAAGTTCAACCCCTCTAAGTTTATGCTTTAAGATGTCCAAGTCCAAGATGTGTATGAGCACAATCAGTGGCGAATCTGGAACGGATAACCACGTGGTTTCCTACTAAGTTTAGACGGAAAAATGTAACTGTCAACTATACTTTTGTCGGGTCGAGCCATTTAAATTAAAAATCAAACATTTATCCAATAGCGATATTTTAAAGTTTTTACAATTATACTCGACGAGGTCTTATACCTTGAAATATTTGCATAATCGTATCATTACTAATACCTTCTAAAATAACTTTCTGAATGTATAAAACTAACTAATCACTCAAAAATCGATCACCTATTTTGTTACGTGCACTCGTCTTTATCAACTTCATTGTTGAAAATGCACGTTCCATACTTGATGTTGCAATGGGTAAGATCAATACAAGTTTCAAGAGAAGATAAACCTTAGAAAAAATTAGAGTTAATTACATATTTGGTCCCTGTGGTTTGCGTCAAATTACAATGGAGGTCCCTGAACCCTAATTTTCATGCCTACGGTCCTTGTGGTTTGTATTTCGTTACGATGGTGGTCCCTTGCCCTAACATCTGTTAAAAATGGCTGTTAAATAATGGGTAAAAGACGAAAATACCCTTCTTATAAATATAACCCTTCCCTTCCCTCTTCCCCAACCCCAAACCCACCCCAAAACCCTAAAAAGTTGCAAATTCTCCAACCTCACTGCCCGGCCACCTCCACCACCGGCGACAGAGTCGCTTGCGAGTCCACCGCCGCCCCTTTCCACCGCCGATGAGTCCACCGCCGCCCCTTTCCACCGCCGGCGACTCCACCGCCGCCCCTTTCCACCGCCGGCGACTCTGGTCGTCTGAAAACGTCGCCATCATCTAGAAGAAAACCATCGCCGGAGGTCGTCGTCATCTGGTTCGTTAGAGTAACACTCCCAGATCTGGCGGTGGAAAACCATCGCCGGCGGTCGTTCGAGTAACACTCCCAGATCTGGTTCGTTCAACTTTTCATTTCAGATCTGGTTCGTTCATCTTTTCATTTCAGATCTGGAACTTTTCAAATGGGTGGTTGTGATGGTGGTGGGTTGGTTGGGTGGTGGTGGTGGGTGGTTGATTGGTTGGTTGGTTGTGTAGTGGTGGTTGGGGGAGGCGGCGGTCGGTGGTGGTGGTTGTTGTTGTTGGTGGTGGTGGTGGTGGGTTGGTTGGTGGTGGTGGTGGTTGTTGTTGTTGGTGGTGGTGGTGGTGGTGGTGGGTTGGTTGGGTGGTGGTGTTAGTGGTTGGTGGTGGTGGGTGTTAATTGGTGGTGTTAGTGGTTGGTGGTGGTGGGTGTTAATTGGTGGTGGTGGTGGGTTGGTTGGGTGGTGGTGGTGGTGGGTGGTTGATTGGTTGCTTGGTAGTGGTAGTGGTGGTTGGTTGGGGGTTCTGTTTGTTGTTGCAGGAAAAAAAAAGATGAAGGGGAGATGAGTAGTAGTTGGTAGGTTACTAGGTGGGGTTTAGGATACAAAGGTAGGCCACATGTGGCTTTCTTGGTGCACACACATATATATATAATATTATATAAAAGAAAGTATTAAAATATTATATTTTTAATAGAAAAAAATTGAAAAGACCAAAATACCCATGCCTTAACGGCTGTTTTTTACAGACGTTAGGGCGAGGGACCTCCATCGTAACGAAAATCAAACCATAGGGACCGTAGGCATGAAAATTAGGGTTCAGGGACCTCCATCGTAATTTGACACAAACCACAGGGACCAAATATGTAATTAACTCAAAAAATTATATGCTTCTTTGTTTCGACCATATTTTGTATTTTGCATTCAACTATAATATCAACTCCTAATTCCCAATAAACAATTGAGATGTATAATCTAACATTATACATTTCAATTCCCAAATACAAAATATGATTTAAAGTTTTGATTTTGATTTTTGAACAAACATGGCAGTCACTGCAATTGAAAATTGGTTTGCGAATTGAAAAACGAATTGCAAAATCCAATTGGTCAATTTATTCAGATTGGAGATCGATTGGTTGAAGTTGAAGTTGATCAAGATTCGACCATGTGTTTTTGGTCAAAGTCAATCAAGATTAGGTCGTGTGTTTTTCTTTTAGGTATATGGGTCGGTTTGCGAATTGAAAAACGGATTGCAAAATCCAATTGGTCGATTTGTTCATATTGGAGATCGATTAGGTTGAAGTTGAAGTTGATCAAGATTCAACCATGTGTTTTTGGTCGAAGTCAATCAAGATTAGGCCGTGTGTTTTTCTTTTGGGTATATGGGTCGGACTTAAAACTGTTGGGCCTAAACAGAAAAAATTAAAAAAAATTACATTTTTTGTGGTATATGGGTCAGACTTAAAACTGTTGGGCCTAAACAGAAAGAATTAAAAAAAATTACAACTTTTGAAGTACTGGAAGATTTGAACTTGAGACCTACCATGAGACGATGCCCGACCATACGGGTCCATATCTTACTTACCATGAAGACCCGATGCCTATTATGTGCCACAACAAGGGAAATTAATATCACATCTAAATTGACTCTTATGTCTATTGATCCATTGCATTACAGTCTAAAGCACAGGTTTCCAAATTAAATGACCAACACACTCAAAATACGTACTTCCCAAATAAGATGTAATAAATGCACATTATACTCAAAGCCCTACATCGAACTTATTTAGACTGGATAAACGTCCCCAAAACCCAACATGGTCAAAATAGAACCAAAAGCTCAACAACCTAACTTAACTACATAGCAAAGTCAAAACAAGCAATAAAATGCATTTAAACCATGTTCATGCAAACACATGCTCCAATAGCATGATTAACTTAAAACTCAATTTTGGTTGGGACAAAACATTTTCCAAATGAAATCATATGATTTATATTTGAAAGTGTCTAATAACAACAATATGCATTTTCCAAATCCTAAACACTAAAATTCATTAGTGTCAAATAATCTTCATTCATAAAATGAATCACTAAAAGTACTCATGCTTATGATTTATTTATTAAAATGCCAAAAGTCCCAAAATATGGATGTTTCACAAGATTTTATAAGTCAAATAAACATCAAGATTCAAATCTCATTAAAATCAACACATTTGATGAATATCAAGTAAACATCTTCAACTCCAAAATCCCATGCAACAACCCAAAATATACTGTCCAAAGACGCGTAAATAAGTTAAGCCCAAAAGTGAGGGTCCAACATCCAAGAGTCGTATCTCATCACAAATCAAGTGACAAAGTATCCTCACAACGGAGAGTTTAATGGCAAAAGACAAAGAAATAAACCAAGGAGCTAAGAGTATCTATTCCACTATCCAAGTCGCCTCGCACCTAGCCTTTGCCCTTCTTCGAGGCCTTTGGAACATACTTTCCTGGAAAAACAAATAGTTTTTAATAAAGGAGGGCTAGACCAGATATCTAGAGAGTTTCCTTGTGTAACTGTGTCACCTTAAAAAACATCATAACAAGAAAATATGAAAAACTGTCACACTTTCCATGATAACAGTTTCATGAACGCATACAGAAATTTAAATCTTAATACATATATCCATTCAACATAAAAATGTTTATTTTTAGAATCTGTTGGGAATCAAATTCTTTATATAGGTCCAAGGATTAGATTTTGTAAGACGATGGATCTGGAAATATGGGCATCTTGTAAATGCGTATGCCATTCTAGAAGTCGTTATACACGCATTTTATTCCCCATAAAAATACTATAAAACAAAATAAATATCAAAACTGTATAACTAAGGAAGGGAAAAGTTTAAATGAACTCACTACACTATCGGATGATTAAAATTATTAAACTTTTATATTTTGGATAATTAGGTCTATAAAGTATTTTTTGAAAGAAAATCATTGAACTTTTTGATCTTGAATGATTACGTCTTAATAATCTTTTTTAAATAAATACGTTATCGAAATTATAAAAAATTGGTTAGAAACATCCTTTTTAACCAAAAAAATATCCAGTTTTTTTTTTTAATTTGAAGGAAACTAAATCAGTTTGAGTTAAAACAATACAAGCACTAAAAGTTTGATATTTCAATTTTATTGAAAAATGTTTAGATACGTAATTATTTAAAAAATTAAGTTTAATGGTCTTTCCAATAAAAAAAATAGTTCAGTAAGTTAATAATTTAAAATGAGAAAGTTTAATAGTTTCTAATAAATTAAAAAATAGTTAATGGACTTAATTATCCGAAATACAATAGTTTGTTAGGATTTTTGAACTTTTCACTTTAAAGAATTATTGATAACCGATAAAAGTTTTTTATCCAGTTAGATATGATGTTTTTTTATCGTATCATTTTACTAAAAGAAAATATTACCAGGATGCATCTAATTAACGCTTACAAATAAAAAGACGTATAAATTATGCTAGTTTGATAACTAAAAATTATACTTAATTTGTGTAAACAACCCCAAATTAAAACAAATTCATATGCTTGGTGTTCTTTCGTGTTAAGTATACTTACAAGTTCAAGCTAATGCGGAACAACAAACTACCTTAGTAGAGTTGAAGTTTTAAGTTCCAAAGATTATTAGCTATTTTTTCTCTTTTGCTTTAAAATTGGCAATATTAACTATTTGTTTTTTAATAGAAAGGTTGTTTGAGTGGTTAGGTCCATCTCCATGTTCACAAAATTCCCCCACCCATCAAAGAGGAGGCCCCATTTAGGGAAGATTATGGTGTCATTAACAAAATTCTTGTAGACGTCCTTCGATCTAATCACTCTAAAAAAGCAAAGAAAACATTAGAATAGAAAATGGAAATAATCTAAAATGGTTAGTATATAGATGTACAGTGACGGATCCAAGAATTTTTCTCAGTGTGGTCACCTTTAAAAGTAGACTAAATGTATGCAAAAGTCGTCCGCTATGTTTTATGTAATACCTTAGGCAAATCCTATACCACCGTCGACATGAGAGATGCGGGGTTCATAATTGGCTTCATTAGACACAACACGTTTTGGGGCCACAAGCATGGCAGGTTCTTGGAAGATGGGTAACTCTATGGGAAGTCCTCACTAGGACGTCAGAAACAATGTTGTGAGCTAGTATTGCAAAGCGGACAATATTGTGTCGTGGTAGGCCGGGTGTTACAAGTGGTATTGATAGTACCAGGATGGGTTATCCCATGGGAAGTCCTCACCAAAAACAAAGTTGTGAGTCAGGAGGGCAAAGCGGACAATATTCTGTCAAGATAAGCGAAGGTGTTAAAAGTGGTATCTGAGTCGCTTCTATGTTGTTTGGGATGTGAGACAAATCTCATCAAGGACGACGAGTCCCTAAGGGGGTGTCTGTAACACCTTAGGAAAATGTCATGTCGCCATGGACATGAGAGATGTTTGGTTTATAAGTAATACTTTAGCCTTACAAAACATAACGCATTTTGGGACAACATGCACGATAATTTTTGGAACTTTGCGGTAAACATGCTTGAGTGAGAGTAGTACCAGGATGTGTGACCCTTAGGAAATCCTAAGGGTAATTGATGTGTATGCCCAAAGCCCTACCCCCACTTTGCACAAATACCCTTAAAAGGCCGTTATAAGGGCCGTTATGCATATTGCGCCGTTTATAACGGCCCAAAACGCCGTTATAACGGCCCAAAACGTCGTTATAACGGCGTTTTGGGCCGTTATGGCACCGTTATGGCGCCGTTATGGTATGGGTATATGTGCAAAGGGGAGCACCGTTATGAGCATAATGGCAAAGCTCTCAAATCCTAACTAGGTTACCAGAAACAAAGTTGTTAGCCAGTCAAACAAAATCGGTAATATTGTTTCGAGGCAGGCAAGAAACAAGTGGTATCAAAGTGGCTTGTGTAACGTTTGAAATGCAGGACAAACCTCATCGAGAACTACGTATTTAACAATCTTAAAAATGTTATTCACCTCCTCTAATTATAATCTATTTATTGCCTCGTTTCATGTGACATTACGGTTAGCAGGTTCATTTGGGTCTTTTTCTAATTTTTTGATATAAATGACAAAAGGTGAGTAACCTGCACTTATATGCCATATGTCATTTCTAGTTGAGTAAATTAAGATTGTTTAAATTTACAATTTTCATTTCTATAATTTAAAAATTATGATCTTTATCTTTATAATTTATAATTTATTATTATTTTCATCTTTATAATTTACAACTTATTATGATTTTGATTCCTATGATTTAAAATTCTTTATTGTTATAATCCCTTGTACTTAAAAAGGTAAAAAGTATTTCTAGGACAAAATTACAATAGATTATAAATCATAGGTGAGAACATGGAAATTACTAAACCAAATGAAAATCAAAATTTGTAACAAACCTTAGAAACTAAAATTTAATTTACTCTTTCTAATTATTTTTTATTTATTTTATATTGGCTTTGCTCTTTACTCCAAATATTGAATTTTAAAATCTGATTGGATACATTTAAGAACCAACTGTTTTCAAGACTTGTTCACTTTGACAAATGTCCATCTCTATCTCTTCGACGTCCATCTTCTTCTACTTTCACTTTCTTTCAATAGTTTTATTTACAATCTCTTTATCTTTTAAATCTACTTTTTTCATTTCAAATCTACAAAAACCATGAAAAATTACCATGGTTTCATCACTGGAAGTCCTAAAAAACAATTGAGAAGGGCGATAATCAATCTTGTATGATTATTAAAACATTTTTAAAATAAAATAGTATAATAATTCAAATCTATGTGCTTCAGATCTAGATTCATTTAAATATTGTTACATCGTTCTTGCAAAAACTATATGTTTTTTTATGTTCATACATGCTTTAAAATTTTATAATTTCGCATTATAAATAAAACCAAAACTAAATAAGACATACCTAAAGGTAGAATCTTAAAAGTAGAATCTGATAAAATGTTATTTACGCACAAAAAATACATTTGACCACAAGGAATAAAAATGATATTTCTTTTCGGTTTTTTTTTTTTTTTTTTTTTTTTTGAGTTTTGGAAAAATTGAAAAAGAATTGCCAACAAAGAACACAAAACAATGCAAAATTAGAAAATCTAATAGGAATAAGACAACAAAAATGTGAACCAAAAGAGTGCACAAAAGGCAACACAGAAGACAAGAAACTAAAGCATTGAATATGTAAAACAATACACATAAAATGATACAATGTATCAGAAATGCATGTGTCCACAAGAATAGTACATAATATACATAATATGTGAATATCAAGATTCTAAATGATATAAGGCATGTCATGATAATAAAGCTAAATTTCAAGTCTTATTGATTATGATAAGATCGTGATGTTTTTTAAAACGTGCCCTAAAATAACATGCATATTAAAATAATCTGCAATCTTACATAATTATCACATATGTTTATTTAAGTCTTAAATTACGTATATAATTATCATTTATCTCTTAATTAAATTATAATATTAAAAAAAAAACTCCACACCTTACCTAATTATATTGTTTTGTTTAGATTAAATGAATTAATTAAATTGTATGTGATATAATTAAAATTTTAGTTTAAAAACAAATCATAAAATAATACTTTATTTTGAAATTGTTATATATATATATAGATAAACTTGGGTGTTTAAAAGTACTATTTTCAAGGAAAATCTCGAATTGGGAATTGACGGGTTAGTGTGAGCTTATTCATGCGGTTATGCACTCTTCGAATAGGAATTCATTTTCTGAATAATCCTGGTTTTCATGTTTTTTTACATGAAAATGACAAAAGAATAAAAAAAATGTTAAAATGACCATTGATTTAACGAAATTGATGAAAGAGTTGGTAAGAGATTCCATGGTGAAAACAAAATAAATACCATATGCACCAAATTTAAAATAAACATACAATAAGAACCGACTAAAAATTAATCAAATCACATAAATCAAATCCACAATTCACTCACAAAATTTAATAGGATAAATTATAGTTTTGTTTTCTATAGATGTACTTTTTAAACTTTTTGAAAATTCAACAAAATGTTAATTTCTATATGGTTATATTTTTATAAGGCCATGAGTAGCATGGACGGGCTCGGCAAGCAGGTTTGACGCAGGCTTGGCGGGTTCATGTATGCGGCCGGCAGGTTCATCTTGCGGATTCAGTCGAGGGTTCAGCCGTTCAGGAAGTCCTT
Organism: Centaurea solstitialis; assembly: GCA_030169165.1. Classification (NCBI taxonomy): domain Eukaryota; kingdom Viridiplantae; phylum Streptophyta; class Magnoliopsida; order Asterales; family Asteraceae; genus Centaurea; species Centaurea solstitialis. The sequence goes on along the minus strand of CM058040.1, from coordinate 94,782,998 downwards.
CCAGCCCGTTCTCTCTCTCTCTCTCTCTCTCTCTCTCTCTCTCTCTCTCTCTCTCTCTCTCTCTCTCTCTCTCCTCTCTTCCATCCTCTCTTTTTTCTATCTTCCCTCATTCTCTCTTTCTCACTCTCTTCTATATTTATTTTTAAAATAAAAAAAGGGTAATGGTATGAGGCAGGATTTCAAAGGTTAGTGAGGGGTTGAGGGTATGATAGTAGAAAGCAAGTATGATACTGATGTGACAGTAAAAGGTTGTGGGTTCAAGTTTGTTTGCTACTCATGGCCTAATGACTTAGAGCATCTCCAACAGGTTCTCTAAAATAGAGAAAATAAGGTTTTTGTTCTCTAAATTGCTCCAACAGCTTCTCTATATTGTTCTCTGAAATAGAGAAAACTAGAAAATTCTCCAAGTTTAGAGCATCTCCAACATCATCTTTATAATTTCTTCAAAATAGAGAGTTAAAAGTCAAAATCTCTAAATAAATTTACATTTTACTCCAACAGCTTCTCTATTTTAAAGACTCCAACACCAAATATATTATTAAAATATTGTAATGTTTATTATCCCAATGCACTTTAATTTAAAATATTTATATCAAACAGTAATGCTGTAATGTAATTGGTGAAAATGATTAAAATAATATTTTCTCTTCTCTTCAACTAAGATATAGAGGATCGTCTATATATGGAGATTTTCTCAATGTTCTCTATTTTAAAGATTGATATAGGGATTCTGTTGGAGTGTTATAGAGAACAAAATTGAAATTTTCTACAAAATAGGGATGCTGTTGGAGATGCTCTTAGAGTATTCTCTAAAACTTGATTAATGGAGAGAAAAGTTATTTTTTTATTCATTTCCACCAATGAGGTTAAATCAATTACTATTTTATATAAATTCTTTTTAAAAAGTGTATTGGAAAGATGAATTTATAGAATATTTTAATAATATAATAGAACTTGAAATCTCTAAAATAGAGAATCTGTTGAAGTTAAGTTACAAACCTTTTAGAGATTTTAAGTTTCGTATCCCTATTTTAAAGAAATTATTATAGAAAATGTGTTAGAGATGCTATTGTTTAGAAACCTAGTTTCATTAATAATAAAAAAAACCAAACATATACATCATTAAAAAATGCACCATTATGATATGACTTGTTAAAAAACCTAGCCATGAAAAACGCTCCACTAAATAATAAAATTGCCTAACCACATGGAGAAAGAGAAACATGTATAATTTACTTTTTTTTTTAGCAAAATCATTTTTGATTGGAAAACAAAAATTCAAGCCGCTTTTCCTCCTCTCCTTATTTGTCAAAGATTATTATTTTCATCTATTACTTTTTCGTCCCAATGGTTATGGTGGTTTTTTGATATCGTTGTCTTACATGTTTTTTGATATCGTTGTCTTACATGTTTCATGTAATAAATCACTTAAAAGGAACAAGAACCGTAACGAATCACTAACCACAAAAACATTTGACAAAAGAAAACGATTGATTATCGACAAATCTAAGCAACCTTAGGCTATGTGTATCACGATGCAAGTAAGGGAGCGGGAGGGGAGGGTTCAGGCGGGTAGGCGGGGTTGGCAGTAATGGGACTGCTGGTTGGGTTAAGCGGAAATGGGGCGGGATTCTAAATCCGTTGAAACTCCCCCTCTCTCTTCCCTCTTTCTCTCTTTACATTTATATTAAAATAATAATAACAGTTAAAGGTTCAGTTTAAATGGTAGGATGAGAAAACTTGATATGACGCTAATGTGACATTAAAGGTTGAGGGTGTAAAAGATTGATGCCATCGGTAGCTACACGAAACCTGCTTCTAAGAAAATCAATATAAGAGAAATCTCATCAACTTATTTCCAATTGGGTTATACACCAAAGAACACAAACTACAATTTAGCAAGTAAAAAAGGAAAGTCACGATTTTAAACAAAGCACGTGAACAAAGACCGTAATTACTCCATGTTATTTTACTTTGTGTTTCAATAACCCTTGAGCAAATATAAACCATATAGAATTTTAATTTTCTAGATTTAAAATTTTAGAACTTATATACTAGTAAGCAAAACCCGAGTTTTTGACCAAATGGGTGCTTTTAAAAAACATATTTACCAAATGAGTGTTGTTTTAAACATATTTACCATTTAGGTGTAATTTTCTATTTAATGGACTTTTAATGCCTAAATATATTTACCATTTAGGTGTAGTTTTCTATTTAATGAGCTTTTAATGTTTTTTTCTTACTTTTCTTTACTATTTTTTACTATTTTATTATTTCTGATTTTTTTAATGTTTTTTAAAGATCATATAAATAAAAGCTTATGTACGGTTAAGTAAAAAAAATATATAAAACAATAATACGGCCCTGAAAAAAATCATCTAAAAACAAACCCGTCCGAAAACCCGAACATTAAAACTGCTATAAAAATGGTGAGGAGTTTGGGTTCAGTTCGGGTTGACATTTTTTAGAACCAAATCTACCGAAAAACCCGAACATTCTAAATATATTTTTTTTATTAATGTGAGTATTAATATATACTATTAATATGTTCCAAAAAATATATAGAAAAAAAATCTCAATTACGGTTAAGTTTTTATTGAAAAAACAACAATAAACTCAAGTAGTGTTAATGTTTTTATTAAAGTTTAAGTATGATTCAGGTTTTCGGTTAATGTTTTCAAGTACGGTTAATGTTTTTATAAAACTCAATTAAATCGGGTTTTCGGATCTTGGTTTTAAAGTTTAAGTATGATTCAGGTTTCAAACAGGTAGTTTGGGTAGGACGAGTTTTGCTCACTCGAAAACATCAACCGAAAACCTGAATCGTATTTAAACTTTAATAAAAACATTAACCGTACTTGAGATTTTTTTTCAATATATTTTTTTCGGAACATATTAATAGTATATATTAATATTCACATTAATAAAAATATATTTAAAATGTTCGGGTTTTTCGGTAGGTTTGGTTCTGAAAATGCGAACCCAAACTGAACCCAAACTCCTCACCATTTTTATACCAGTTTTAATGTTCGGGTTTTCGGACGGGTTTGTTTTTATATGATTTTTTTTCAGAACCATATTATTGTTTTATATATTTTTTACTTAATCGTAGATAAGCTTTTTATTTATATGATCTTTAAAAACATTAAAAAAATCAGCAACAAAAAAACAATAAAAATAGTAATGAAAAGTAGGAAAAAGGCATTAAGAGTTCATTAAATAGAAAATTACACTTAAATGGTAAATATGTTTAGGCATTAAAAGTCCATTAAATAGAAAACTACACCTAAATGGTAAATATGTTTAAAACAACACCCATTTGGTAAATATGTTTTTTAAAAACACCCATTTGGTCAAAAACTCAGCAAAACCCATATTTAATAAATTACTTTCAATAAATAACTCTATTGAGGTTACGGCCACTAAAAACACCACCCCAATCCATGGTACATTAATGGGATTTCATATATTTTCCCAAAAAGTCCAAACAAAATTAAAAACACTAGGAAAACCAAATTTACCAAACTACCCACTACATTGAAGTGGTGACCTCTGTAATTGCCAAAAACTTCATTACAGAGGGACTCCCAACTTCTTCCCTACCCAAATCACAAAACAAATCCTACCAAATTACAAATATGCCCCTCTAAATGCAACAAAATATTACAATTTTGCCCTCTAGATTGACCCCCAATCGATCTCATACGACGGATACTTCTCCAGCGAGAAAGCCTCCGACGACCCACACCACCCATCGTCCTCCGCCGGAAACGTCAGCTCCGACGACGGCGATGAGTTTTCCGATCCACTCTCGAACCCTTCCACCTTCACCGTCGCCGCCTTCTTCGCCACCGGCCGCCGGGATCCGGACTTCTTAGCGGCGGCGGCGGCGTCGATGGACTTCCCTTCAGCCAAGCACTGGCAGATGGTCTGCAGCTTGGCCACGACGGAGGAATGGAGCGGCTTGAAGTCGGAGCCGTAGGAGCCGGCGTGGCGGAGCTGGGGAAAGTTGAGCCGCGCGTAGTCGCCACGCAGCTTGTACGCGGCTTTGTCGTAGGCCAGCGCGGCTTCCTCAGCCGAGTCGAACGTGCCCAGCCAGAGCCGGGTACGGCTCTTGGGCAAACGGATCTCCGCGACCCATTTGCCCCAGTGCCTTTGCCTCACGCCCCTGTAGAGCTTCGCGGGTTTCGGAGGCGACCCGGATTGCTTAACGGGTACGGGTTCCGGAGCCAAGAAGTTCAAGTTGTGGTTGTTTTGGGGCCATTGGGTTTGGGTGGGTAAATGTAAATGTAAATCCATCTGGGTTTGTTGTTGGATCGGGTACATTTGGGATTCGGGTAAATGGGTCAACCCGAATGAGGAACCACCCGGTTGGTCGTAGCCAAACGGATCTTGGATAGAGTAATCCGGGTAGAAACCGGGTTGGGAATAGATAGGGGTGGGAAAAGACGAAGAAGGGTATGGATAAGAGGTGGAAGGAGTGGAGAAAAGAAGGGTATTTTGGTAATCTAAAGAAGTAGGGGGAGGAAGGGTAGAAGAAGGAGGAGGGGAAGCACTTTTGATAAAAGGTTCAAGTGCTTCCATGAGTTCACCACCAGCTGTTGTTGACTGCTGAAAGCCACTGCTGTTCCAAAAATCCATTGCAGCTGAAGCCATTAAGCTATATTTTCTTTTTCTTTTTTAATTAACTAATTCACAGAAAATATTTTTTATAAAAAGAAAAAAAAAAAAGATGATTTCCCAAGAAAAAAAATTACCAGGAAAATCAAGAAACGAAAGATGGGGTTTTCAAATAATCAAACCCTGCTTTCAAGATGAAATTTAAAAATTAAAAGTTAAAAAAACATAAATCAACCTTTGGGTATAACAAAAATAACCCTTGAAAAGGTGATTTTGATGAACAAGAAATAGAACCCAATTAAAAAAAGATGGATCACTATTCTGAAAACACCTGACTCTCAAAAAATAAAATCAAATAAAGTTTGCTTTTTTGTTCATAATAAAATTAAAACCCAGAAAAACAAACCCAAATTAATCGTAATTTTAAAGACGACCAGATGATTTACAGAAAGGGATACAGAGAAGCGGGGAATTACAGAAGGGGGGAATTTAATTAAAGAAACTTTTCAAGAAAACCACCAAAACTTAAAACTTTTTTTTCTTATCAATGTGCAAAGTGTTTTTTAAGAAGGACTTAAAAACTCACTTTTTTTCTTTGACTAAATGGAGATGGAGAAGGGTGGTTTTTATAGTGGTGTGGGTGAGGGTTTGGAGTTAACCATGGTTAGGTTTAGGAAGGGGAAATAATCGGGTAATACGCGTCCAGGGGATGGACAAGTGGCCGCAGAGAGAGGACAGGTGCCGGTTAAAGTTTTGTTTCTGTTCATCATTCATCAGTCTTGCTTCTAAGTTATTCTTTTGACTGCAGATTGTGTTCACACTTCGTTTTTTCAAAAATCAAAACCATACAATTTGGCTTTTTATTTCTCTTAATTGATTTTTCTTTCTCTTTTTCTCCTTAAAATAAGACTGTCTATGTTTAGCAAATTATACGAGAAGATTGTGTTTGATAAAAATTAGTTGATAAAGTAGTTTATAATTGTAAAATTACAAAAAAAAAAAAAACGTATTTAAAAATTTGTAGTATAAGAGTTAAAAATTGTATATTTGAAATAAAAAAAAGATTTCATAAGTCACTGTGACATTGTTTAGTAAAAATAAGAAAGCTTATAAATTATGTACATGTTTTGAAAAACTACTATCGCTAGCGTTTTAATGACTTATAAGACTTATCTTTTTATTCCAAGTATACTCTTGTTAAGTTTTACATTATCAATTTTTAAACATGTCTTTTTTGTCATCTTACAGTTATAAGCTACCTTATCAACTAGTTTTCGCGAAACGCAACTTATTCATTAATTAGCTTATCAAAATATCATTCATCAGCTAACTTATCAGTCATCAGCTACATTATCGGTTATAAGCTAGCTTACCCGCTAATTTGCTTAACATAACCTAGATGTTATTCTCCTTAACTTTTCAAAAAGTTAGCCTATATTTCATCCAAATATATACTAGCTAACAAGTTAAGTTACAACTTACAACTTACAAGCTAAGCTTATTTTTACCAAATAAATGCTATAGTTAATTGATATTTTTCAAAGCCATATAATATGGCTTTTTTTTCTTTGTTCTTTTTCTTATTTTTCTTTATTTAATAGGGTTATAAGTATCTAGTAGTTTTTTTAATGATTATGATAATATATCTTTTTCATTTATATAACAATTGATAAATATGAATGAAATTATAACTTACGATTATCACAAAATAACCAAATTCTTTCTTTTAATTCCATTTATTTGATCCGAAAGCATCTACAACAGATATTTTAAAATTAAAATATTAATAGTTATTGTTTCAACAAATGTTTTAAAACATCTTTTAGATTTAATAAATGAAAAGAGAGTGTCAAACGGTTTTCACATTTGGAAAATTTAGGAAAACTATAGTAAAAAGATTTTTTATTTACTGTTAAAAAATATTTTAATAATATATGTTTTAGTTTTAAAATAGATAATAATATCTTTTAATAGTCGATAATATAATTTACACTATAATTTTTCAAAACCAAAAAGTTGTTAGAAATGCCATAAACTTTAAAATTTTTTTATATATATATTTAAGTTCTATTTTAGAAAATCTAATAGAACTGCTCCAAATAAATGTTTAGATGATTAACGTTAAGTTTTATAATCACAAACTAGTTTATAGAATTATTTTGAACTTATTTTTATAATTCTTCTAAGCAAAAAAATAGATTTTCAAAATAAAGAATTAAAATTTTACATTTTAATTTCAACAACTCTTTGATTTTTTAATATTTATTTTATTGTATAATATCTATTACATGTAGTTCTACCACAAACTTTAAAAAAGTGCTGGAAAAAGTTATTCAAAATTATTCAAATTTATACAATTTTTATTCTCTTTTTCTTGTTTTCTAAATTTAAAAAGTTAGTATATGTTTGATTGGTTTTCTATAAAATCCTTTACGGATAAAGTTGTCGGTGTTGTGTATATAGATTGAGAAATATTTTATTTAGGGATGTTTTCTACAGATAGAATGAGAATTGGCAGTGTTTGTTAGTTAGGAGGGAAAGATTTGGAAGAAAAAAATAATATGGCTTTATGCGTAAGCTTTCTCTAGAAGCCTACCGAATAACCACATTCTATATCATTAAAACACTATCAAACAATCATGTATAGTTGACTGAATAAGTTGTGACTTGTGAGCCCCATTAAGCTTTTTATGTAACAACTACGATTTACCAAAATTCAAATTTTAAATAAATTCATGCCAAAATGGCCCCAAGTTAACATTACTCAACTAAGTATGTTCAATTTGGTTTTTTCTGAATTGATGATGAACTCAAATGGGGTTTACTTCCTGAAATTTAATGATGAAGGTGGGTGTAATCAAGTTATCAGTCATGGACCGTTATTTATTAGGGATGCACCTTTCTTTGTTTCTACATGGGACCCGTCTAAAGGCTTGACTAAACCGGTGCATTCTACGTGTCCTATGTGGATCAAACTCCACAACATTCCGTTAGCCGCCTTTAATTTAGAGGGTATTGGTCGTATTGCAAGCACTATTGGGGTCCCGAAGCAGATGGATGCTGCTACAGCATCTATGTGTGATCGTGCGTGGGGTAGGCCAGGATTTGCCAAGGTTCTGGTGGAAGCATGGGCTATAGGAGAACTGAAAAGGGAGATTGAGGTGGTCATTCCGAGTTTGACTGGGGACGTGGAGACTATGGTTAAAGTGAAAGTGGAATACCTTTGGGAACCTATCCAATGTGAACATTGCATGGTTTTTGGGCACAAAAAAGCGGGTTGTATAAAAGCCGTGACTAAGGCTAAACCAAAGATGAAGGAGGTTGATGCGGATGGTTTTACTAAAGTTACAACAAAACATTGGGTACCAAAAGCTAAACCATTGGACGGTGCTTCCTCGTCTGGAATACGTAAAGAGGATCTTGTGGAAAAGTCTATACCTTCTAGTGTACCTGACCAGAATGTGGATGCGACTATGGTTCAACAGAACGATGTACGAGATGATGAGCGAAGACCGGAGACATCTAGCCCTATAGAGAATCCAGTGGTGAATATTGATTCACAAGAGGTGTTGCAAGATCGTGAGGAATCTGTGGTAGAGGGTGTGCATGGTAAATCGATTGTAGAGCTTCCGATTGTAGAAACGGTGATTAAACATCTTCAACCTCCTCCAGCTTCGTCCAAACCTCCTATTAAAGGTATTTTGAAGAACACTAATCGGTTTTCAGTCTTGGCTGATGAGGAACGGAGGAAAAAGGATGCTTCGGGTAAAGTAGGCAAGAGTACAAAGGGAAGTGAGGATACTTCGTTGGGTTCTAGGACGCAAGGAGCCTCTGCCCGTTCTTCATAAATGATTAATTTCTGCTGTTGGAACATCTGTGGGCTTAATGCACGGATAAAACAAAAGGAGGTAAGGGAGTTAATTCGTTCGCAGGGTCTTTCGTTTTGTGCTATTGTAGAGACGCATGTAAAAGCTGATAATTTGGCTTCTATATGCGAGTATGTGTTTGGCTCTTGGAAATGGGTGTCTAATTCTAGTGTCTCGGATTTGGGTACACGTATTCTTATTGCTTGGGATGAGGATATAGTTGATGTCATGGTTCTTGAAACACATGCACAATATATACATTGTTTTGTTAAGCTACGTGGCCAGGCGTCGTTCTTTATTACAATTGTGTATGGTGCAAATGGTGTTCTTGATCGTAAACAGCTTTGGTCGGGACTTCGTAAGGCCAAGGTAATTATGGGTACTAAGCCGTGGGCTATTATGGGGGATTTTAACTCCATGTTGTTTCCACATGATGGGTTTGGTGGATGTTCACGTCGTAACCTTAGTATGGATGACTTTTGTGCGTGTGTTGAGGATGTGGAAGTGGTGGACTTGAATTACACGGGAATTCAATACACTTGGATTCAAAAGCCTAAAGGAGGTGATGGACTTCATAGAAAACTGGATAGAATTATGGGTAATGTGGAGTTTATGGCATCTTTTGAGGGCTCTAGGGCTTCTTTTAATCCGGCTGGTATTTCGGATCATGCAATTGGTCTTCTCCACATTGCTGCCATAAAGCGTAATAAAGTTAAAGGTTTCAAATTTGATAACTTTATTGCGGATCATGAGGAGTTCCTTCATACGGTCTCTATAGAATGGGGTAAGTCGGTCTTTGGTTCGTTTATGCATAAGTTACTTACCCATCTAAAGAAACTAAAACAGCCTCTTAGGAGATTACGTGGTCGTTTTGGAGATATTTCTAGAAGGGTGTCGGTGCTAAAGAATGAACTGGATGCGATCCAGCTTGCTTGTGATCTGGATCCGTCTATTGCTGATCCATCTAATCCGGAGCTTCTACAGGATTTAGCGCATCTTTTAGTTGCTTATGAGCAGGCCCTATTGGATGAAAATACTTTCCTTAAACAACGTGCGAAGGTCAAATGGTTGAATGATGGTGACGCTAACACCAAATTTTTTCATAACGTTGTTAAGGAAAGGAGAGGACGTAATACTATCCGTTCTATTGCCGATTCGAATGGTAGTTTTGTTTATGATGATGCGGTTGGTGATGTTTTGTTCAACCACTTTCAGATTTTTTTGGGAATGAGAGATATGCAAGTTTCTCCGGAAATGCCTCTTGATCTTTATGTGAACCGTCTTTCTTTGGCAGAGTCGTTGCATATGATCCGGCCAATTACTGATGACGATATCAAATGGGCAGTTTTCAATATTCGTAATGATAAGGCTCCAGGATCGGATGGATTTTCAGCAAGATTTTTCAAGAAAGCTTGGCATGTTGTGGGGAATGACGTCCTATTGGCAATCCATAATTTTTTCTATACGGGGAGATTAACAAAGGAGATCAACCATACCTTGCTTTGTCTTATACCTAAGGTGCCGAATGCTTCTAGTATTTCGGACTTTAGACCCATCTCGTGTTGTACGGTGTTGTACAAGGTCATCTCGAAGATTATTTCCGAACGCTTAAAACCTTATTTATCTTCTTTGATTAGCCCAACTCAGTCGGCTTTTATCCCAGGGAGACGAATTGCGGATAACATTCTCTTGGCGCATGAGCTTGTAGCAGGTTATCAAAGTAACAAAGGGCAGCCAAGATGCGCGTTTAAAATAGATCTTCGGAAGGCATATGATACGGTAGATTGGGGTTTTTTTTAGCTTGCATGCTTGAGGGGTTTGGCTTCCACCCTGTGTTCCGACATTGGATTGATGAGATGCTTCGTACTTCTTCTTTTTCTATATCCATTAATGGGGACACTCATGGTTTTTTTAAGGGAGCTCGGGGTTTAAGACAAGGAGACCCAATCTCCCCTTATCTGTTTACCATTATTATGGAAGGTTTTTCTATGATCCTTAAACAATGTATTGCAGAAGCTGTGAGTTTTACGTATCATCAACATTGTCAGGATCTTAGTATTACCCATCTTTGTTTTGCGGATGACCTCTTTGTCTTCACGGGTGGTGATTTGGGGTCCGTGGAAGTTTTGAAGAGGGCTTTAGATCTATTTCGGATCAGATCTGGTCTGGAACCGATCTTGGCAAAAAGTGATGTTTTCTTTTGTAATGTTCTTCCAGGAAATAAAGATGTCATCCTTCAGACTCTCCCTCTACATGTAGGTACTTTTCCCATTCGATATTTAGGTGTCCCTCTTTCACCTACTTGTCTTAGAGTGGGGGATTTCAATCCTCTTATGGATCGGGTCAAGCAAAGGATTCACAACTGGAAATCCAAGTTCCTCTCTTTTGGTGGTCGAAAGCAATTGATTACGTCTGTTTTACAGTCTATGCAATTGTATTGGATGTCTGTTTTTGTACTTCCTTCGTCTGTAATTCACGACTTGGAAAAGGTGTTTCGAGATTTCTTATGGGCGCAAGGTGAACAGTCGCGAGGTAAATCCAAAGTTGCTTGGGAAACAGTGTGTAAGCCAATCAATTGTGGTGGTTTGGGCTTCAAGCGATTAGCTTTGTGGAACCGTACGCTTCTTACAAAGCATATTTGGGATATTCTTACTCATCGCAAGACTCTTTGGGTGGATTGGATTTGGAACCATTGGATTATGCATGGGTCTTTTTGGAGCATTGTGCCTAGACAGAATTGGTCTTGGAGCTTTCGCAAACTCCTTGGCATTCGGTCTTCTATACGGAATTTTTTCGTCTACAAGGTGGGAGATGGTACGAACATCAACGCTTGGGAGGATATATGGTTCTCTAATGGTCCGTTATCTTCCCTTATTAGCTTTCGAAGATTTCATGCTAGCGGATTCTCGTTGGATTCTGTTGTGGTGGATGTAATCTCTCATTGTGGTGGAGCTTGGCCGCAGATTTGGATTGAGAGTAATACGGACGCTTTTTTGGACCCAATGCCGGTTCTTGATGTTGATAATAGTGATTCCTTGTCTTGGCGTGGGCCAGATCTGATTGGTACTTCTTTCACGGTCCAACAAGCGTGGAGATCTCTTGATGGTCCGCACATTGTCATACCTTGGACGAAGTATGTTTGGTTTAAAGGTAACATTCCTAAACATAGTTTTTGTCTATGGTCGGCTTGTTACATCCGTCTCCCAACCCAAGACCGCCTTCTTGCTTGGAAGGAGGAACCTCCGGATTATGTTTGCTCCTTGTGTGGCGTGGAACAGGATTCACATGACCATCTCTTTTTCCGCTGCTCTTATGCAATCGATGTTTGGCGTAAGGTAAAGAATGAAGTCGGTTTACATGGGTTTCATGATTCTTGGAGTCTTATCCTGCAGGATTTAGTGAGTGGACAAGGCCCGGGACGTCTCGTTCAAAAGTTAGCTCTGGCGGCTTCCGTCTATTTCATTTGGATGGAACGAAACAATAGACTCTTTAAAGGCATAAAGAGGCCTTCGGTTCAGGTTTTCAAGGAGATCCGTAAAGTGATTTTGGACCGAATGGCTTGGAGGCATACGCTTTTGAGAAGACTTTCATGATAGTTCATTTGTTGCTTGTTGTTTGGTTGTCTCTTGTTTTTTTCGTGTTGGGTGTTTTCCTTTTTGGTTGGCTGTTTGGTTTGCTTGTTTGGCTAGCTTTGGGGCTTGTCCTTAGCTTCTTGTTAACTTTTGGGTGTTAGTGCCCTTTGTTTGTTTCTTTTATAATATTGCCGGTTTTTACCCTAAAAAAAAGTATGTTAAAGTGCGAACAAAATCGGTCTTACAATTGAGAATTTATAAATGTCTAAGGGCAAAAGAAACTATGAAGACCCCTCTATGACCTTCCTCGTACTAAGCCTTCTCCTTACCTTTTTCTGAAGCATCTCTACACGGCTTCCCTGAAAATAGTTTTAATTTTATAGATAAGAGGGTTAGACCGAGATCTAGTTAGTTTCCTCAAAACGTCGTCATCACACCACAAATTACAGTTGATAAAACAAGCATCTATATAAGTACATGCCCACATGTAATCGGCTACGTTAATGGTCACGCACACCTGTGGCCATTATAGGGCTCACACCTGTCATGTCGGGTCACACCTCCCGTATTTAACCGATTCATGCCCTCCCCAAAGGCATATGCACACACACCACATTTATGATCGTGTAAAACATTTGCAATGAAAACCATTTTAGAACTAACATTTGCGTAATTTAACAAATTTTAAGAAAATTGTACGTCTAAGTGAAAAAACTCACCCGATCGATGCTTTTATATCATACGCTCGCTAATGTTCTCCGAACCGAATACCTATAAAAGCTCCCAATACGAATTCAACAAACCAAACATGTATAACAAATCATCATTTACTCAAAAAAACTGATAAGAAGAAACTCACCTAAGGTCCTAACCTAAACAAACACTCTTAGACTAGAATCGTACAAACCGAAGACCTGAACTTGGATTACCCAAAAAGGTAATTTAAAATTCCCAAAAGTCTCTAAATTGAATAACTAGTAAACTACTTAAATATGTACCTAGGATATAGCCTAAACCCTAAACTACTACTAAAACAAATGACAAAAGGGAAAAATAATCGCTAATGCCACTTTTCATATGACCAAATTCACATGAAACTCGTATTCTCCACTCTTTCACCTATAATTTTGCTCGAACACCAAACCTCAAAACCAATACCAAATCATATATACGACGATTTAGGATCAAAACCCACCTTAAATGGTTATAAAACCCACCCCTAAACAAAATCAAGTTCATTTTAATCCATAGTATTCAATTCATCCATCATTTACGTTGATAAACCGAAAATTCTAGAACTTCATCAACTTCATCCAATCCATTGCGAACTGATTCTAATATGAAATTAAATGTAAACTCAACATAGTATAAGTTTTCCAACCATATAATCATCTTCCCAACCTATATAAATAAATAAAAAATTGTTTATTAAAATAATAGTTATAACATTAATATTCTAGCGAATAATAGAAAATGCAAAATATAACTAACATTACAAAACGAAACTCCCATGGCTTTCTTCCAAAGTCTGAAACTATTAACCACCAAGGTGTGACGTAGTGGTAAGTTCCTAAAGAGTGATAGCTTCCACCCTGATTCAAATTCATGCATGTGCAATTGGTGGTCACTGAGTATTAATCTCAAGGAAGCATCTCTTAGATTTCTGTAAAAATTGCCAAGGATGTAGTATGGACAAAGCCTAGATGACCTAAAAAATGTATGAAACTATTTTCACAATCATGTATAAATTCAAAAACATTTTAAAAACTGTTATATTTGTTTTTTTTAAACAATTTAAATAATAATTAATATAATTAATAATATATAGTAATAACTAGTTATTAAAAGCCCGGGCTTCGCGCCGGGTTATAAACTGTGATAGATTTTATCGTTTATATGAAATATACAGTTTGTAGGTATGTTACCATACGAAAGGTTAGTATAACGAACTTCATGCATTGTCTTGATATTTAACTATATGCCTACAATAAAAAAGAGGTATATAATGCAGTTGATATCTATTTCATGTGGCTGTTAGCATTTAGATAATGTGTGCCAATGGTTAAATAAAATAAATAAAAACATTTACTAAATCAATCAATAAAAAAATTTAGTTTTAAGAGATTTTAACCTAAAGATTTGGACTTATTAATAGTTTAATGAAATAATTTGATTATTTTTTTATTAAAGTTATAATAGTTTACAATTAACCAATAAAACAAAATATCTTAATAAAATAAATAAATAAAGTAAAACGTAACAAAATGTGAATTATGTAAATAAAGATGGTCTACTATAAGAACCAAGTATGTAATTTAATCAAATATTTTTTGGATGAATTAACCATTTAAGTTGACAAAGTTTGATGGAGGAATGAAAATGAAATGAAAATAAAAACCATAGAGATGAAAAAAATAGTTTTAAAAATTCTAGGATGAAAAACATTATAAATTAAAGCATAGGGACTAAAGTTGTAGTTTTATAAAGTTTACCTGTTCATCCTAAAATATCAAACAAACCACAAGGACTAATCGTAACTTTGTGTTTATTTTGTGAAGTTTATTTTATGAAGTTTATCAAACCACAAGGATTAAAATTGTAATTTTGTGAAGTTTACTGTTCATAACTTTCTGCAAAATGTTATATATATATAATTCATATATAATGTATAATTAAATTAAATTAATAATCAATATAATTAAAATCTATTAATTATTAATAATTTAATGTTTATTATCAATTAATAATAATATAATTAAAAAAATCACTAAAAACTTCTCAAACAAATATTTTAAAATATTTATAAGGTAGCTTTTATTAAAATATTTACCTTTCCTATTTTATTTGTGTCAAACCCAAACTAAATAAAAAAAAAACTAGTTTAGTTGATTAATAACATTTGAATTCAGTTCTCAAACCTAAAACTTACTAAAAATGTATTAATAAAAAGCGGAATTGGACATTTGGATTAAAATAAGATGATGTTGGGAATTGTAATATAGGTCACGGGGGATTGCTGATGAGACAAGCCACGTTGTCTACACGTAGTCCTAGGATTGGTGGGTCCCGCTAATGTACATTAAAATTATTGCCACGTGGCCTCCACCTAGCACCAATTCTCTGACCATTGGCTAACACTGTGTCCATAGGACCATTTACAACCTATCAAAGGGGGGTTGCTAACTTTTGCCATCCATTAGGCCCTCCATATAACACACACGGCTTCCACAGTGGATTAGAACAAAACTGTCAACAGGTTCGGTGGGCTTGTGGTACGCTCCTGATAGGTTCAAGCCATGGATTCAATGGGTGGTTTACAAATCCGTTCCAACCCCCTCTCTCTCTCTCTTCTCTGCTTCTCTCTTTCTTACTCTACATATATTATATTTAAAGTAATAAAGAATGATACGAAAATGATGATATAAAAGGTTGGTGGTACAAGATTAAAAGGTTGGTAAGGGTTTAAAGGTAAAAAGTGATAGGCTGATGTGAAAAAGAAAAAAACAAATCATGTCTATCTGAGTTGGTCTTCCTAAGGGCGGTGGTAACATCCTTGGGGGCTGTGCATGGCATTCCAGTCTGTCTGGGTTCGAATCTAAGGGGAGTCAATTTGAGGGCATGAGGAGTATACAGTCCATGGGCTAGTCCAGTCTAAGATTGTGGTTGGGCTCTAGGTCCAGCATAAGCTGGGCCGGGACATCAGCAGATTAGTGGGCTGCCCGTGGATGTCCAACCACCGAGGAGGCATGCGTGTGTGTGTGTATGCTCATGGTAGTCATTTGTTGGTTCGATACCGCTATGTCTTCCAAAAATAATTGGAAAAAAAAAAAGAACAAATATAATTTAAAACATCTCCTCTAGAATTGTTTATATTATCAAAATATTTAAATAAATAATTATTTTTACTAAGCATCTTTTCAATACATCTTCTAAATAAAAGTATTAAAATCATTTCTATTTATTTTTTAGGTTTTTTATAACTTTTTAATATTCGTTTTTCAATTTTAGCATAAAAGTTAACATAACCGTTGAAGCAACAAAAATGCTAAAATCCCGATTTTCTCGTATTTAGAATAGTTGTTGGAGCTGCTCAAAAAACTAGGGATGAGCATATGCAGGTACCAAACCAAATTTCATGGAACTGGTGAGACCGCCGGTTTTAGTATCGTTACTGGGTATCTAGCGTTAATTTTTTTTTTTTAACATTTCATATACTAAAATTTTAACTTTAATTCTATTACAAAGTACCAACTTAACGTAATAAATACAACACATGGTGAAAACTAATCCAGTTAAAATCAGAAACTAATTTTTACATAGATAAATTATAAACTTCATGTAGTCGTCAACACCTAACAAATAAACACCTGGATCAAGACGAATAAAGCACCTAACATAGACACATACCACCTTCTAGAACTTCCAACAACCAACTGTCCAACACCAACAAATTCATATTTATAAAACATCATTTTATAAGTTCTCACAAAAATAAATAAATTATAAGATTACATCAAATAGAAAACTAGTTAATGCTAACATTGTCTCATCTAGATATAATAAATATATAAACAACATTGGTTAATAATCCATTTCACTAATATTCAGTAAAAAAAAAATACTAAAATGGTCAAACTAGTCAACAAAAGTCAAACCTAGTCAACTCTGGTCAAAACCAAATACAAGCAACCACGACTTGCAATTGGGCTTACAATCAAATAGCTTTTCACAAGTTTGCTTAATGTATGCTTTGGTTTGCCTTTAACTTGTGATTACTCCATACATGAGTTGGTCTCGTGATCTCTCCCTTTATATGTGCTACATTAGGTACGTAAGTCTTAGGTTAAAACGATTATTAAATAATATTTTTAATTTTTTTAGAATTTAAAAAGTTCATCAAACCGCAAAACAATCGAAAAACTTGTGTATTTTATTTTATTTGCACTATTCATTTAACTTGTGTAACTTATTTTTTATGCAATGTGGCATTTTGTATAGGAAGGAAAGAGTGAGAGCTTGTTGAGGGGTCAGAGTTGCTAATTAAGTTAAGATTAGGGGCTTAAGTGTAAAAGGTTAACCTAAAGGCTATATGGAGAATGTTGCTTATCAGATGGTCAACACCAACCAACCAACCCCAGCTTGATTGATTAATTTGGAGCAGATTACGGCTCACATTAATCTCTGCAAAATCACGTTTATGACACGTGGGGTAGTACAGTCTTTTCACGAGACGGCGTTTTTTCATCTGACGGCTTTGGTACAAACTTACTATAATTCAGGGAAATTGTCTGTAGTGGTTAAACCAAAACTTTAAATGTAAATTCTCTTCGATTTCTACTTTACAGCAAACTTGTTCGTTAAATCTCGATGGATTCGTTAAATTTAACTCGTTCGTAAAAAAATTATTCATAAACTCATATCTCATCAATTAAATTTACAAGTCATTTAACGAGTCAGTTAAAAACATATTCAAGTCCTCTAAAAATGACGGAATCCATTATATATAACTGACTCGCAAAAAAGTACACATGAACTCATATCCCATCTATTTTTCTGCCTATTAGTTGGGTCCGTCAAAAACGGATCCATTTAATGGATGTGTTGGCATGGAAAGAATTTGACTACGAGGTAAATTTGGGGTTTTCCTTTGACCACCATGGACAATTTCCCTATAATTTGTAAATATCATACGTACACATGTCGCCTTAGTGGCGCTTTGATGCTATGCGCCCGGAAGTTGGTGGTGGCACACCGCAATTGCCATCGCACGGGAAGTATGTGATTTGTAACGCCGTTAGAAGGAATTTTTGTTTTCGGTAAATATAACTTATACTTTTTCATGTATTTTTTGAATCATGTTTTATGAAAATGAATGGAATTTTTGTTAGAAGGGTGTCCGAGCCAAAGTCCGACTGATCTCCGGTAATTTTGGGGGCTAAACATGGTCCCACTTAAATGTCTTCAGGCATGTGCATAGGAGGGATGTGAATCCCTAAGCGATAACCAATCCGCCACAACATTGGAAGGCATGAATAGAAATTTTTGATACATCACTTAACTAAATGGCCTAAAATAATAAAATAACTTAAAAGATATAACATGATGTATGATAATAAATTTATATCTAATAGTTATAATAATCACATCTTGACATATAAATACTTCAAAGTTATTTTTTTTATAATGTTTCATCGTAAACAAAACAAATAATTCGTTTCTTTTTCTTATCTTTAGTTTTTTTATATTATTAACATAATTTATAATTTTGTATTAGTCTTTTTAAAATTTAAAATAGTAAATAGACGACGTAAAATTATGATATAACTTTATTAAAAATATACCATTTATTGTTTATTGTAAGATCTCATTATATGAGCATTTATAAGATGTTACAACACCCTCTTCCCCCTCTCAAGAAAAATTGACTCTTGGTGAAATTTGTCCCACCATTTCTATGTTATAAGTATAGCTCTAAGGCTACGTCTGGTGTGCCAGCTAGATAGGATAAGACGAGATAAAAAGAATTTGGTAAGACATGGAACAATAATAAGGTGAGACTAAAATTTATTTTTATGAAATAAAATAAGGCTTTTTTTTTGTTTCACATGTGAAACAAATTTAGAGTAAACTCTAAATTACTTAGTTATGAAGATGTGAAGTGAAATTTTCATCGTTGCTGCATAGTGGGGTTTGGGGGATGGGCATGGGCCATGGGGGTTTATTGTTTATTTCCTATAACTATTTTGTAAATTAGTTTTTAATAATTTCACATTAGTGAAACAATAAAAGTGAGTTATATAATTTATTCTAATTTTGATGAATAAAACTATTTAAATATTTCACTAATTTATATCATTGAAAACTATTATATAATAAAAAGCCTTAAATAGCATATTAGGGGTAATTTTGTCAATCTAACAAGATAGTTCCGTCTTATTCTAGTCGTATCAAATGCAAAATAGACAATTAGTCTTATCATGTCTCGCGTTGTCTCATCCAGTCTACTTACCAAAGACTACCTAAATTATATATCGGTTACAACTGTAAGAAAGACTCGATAAGAACATATGAAGTCAGTAACATCTAAATCAATTTAAAACTAAAATAAAGTTAAAGTTTATAAGTGACGACTCATAAATCTCACTTATCCATATGTATTAATAGCTATATTTGTGACTTTTATTTTTTGGTCACAAGGTCTAAAAAATTTCTCTTTGTCAAAGCATATGAGATTTATGATATATCAACAATAATATAACGTTTATATCAACAAAAATACTCACAGACCAGAAAATATTTATTTAAAGTTTTATTTGTTATTTTCTTGTAATCTAACCATTAAATTTATTAAAAACGTATGAAAAAACAGTGCAATATATTAAAGTGGGTTATTTAAACAGTTTTAAATAATTCCCCCACGAAACTCTAACTACTATAATCAAAATTATTACTCTCACCTTCCAAAGTGTGTTCTGGCGGAGACACTCTAACTCCGGGCCCCATTGGACTGACGCCACTCTACCTCCATGAGCGCGCCCCTGACAACCCTCTGTCCCGGTCTCCCGCAACCGGTTGGAATTAAACCCAGGACGGTATCTTCCAAATAGTCCCCAAACTGCGATCCCCATAGGCATTTGCGAGGTGGAGGTACCCATCAAATATTGAGTAGTGCAAGGATTAAACCCTTGACCTCAAGGAAGTCAGGGGACAATTTTACCACCAGCCCAACAAATGATTGGTGTTTTATTACTCTAACCTATCTTTGTGTTTTACAATTTTAGATGTAAAAATGGCTAAAAACTAAGTCTACAAAACTCATATATTCCTTTTTCCGTCGAATATTTTTAAACGAAGAAAGGAATTTCATTAAAATTGAAAAGTTGAGTAAATACACACATTTAATTAAAAAATACAACTAACTTTTCCTACAAATAAAAAGAATCTTAACCATTGGAATGTATCAGTTGACCAAAATATAGTCAAATAGGAAAAGATCATTCGCCTTATTATTCTACGCTTTCTAAAATTACTCCATTCCAATATTTAAAAATGGTCAACTACATATTTTTCTATTTTCCTTAAAATGTATACAAATATAGTAATTTCTTTATTCAATTTTATTTTATTTTTGAGGCTCACATTATTTTATTTTTCTAAGGAATAATTAGATATTTAATGTATTGTAAAATAATTTCACTAATTATATGTTATATTGAAGTTGAAATTATGTTGGCAATTAAATTTATAGATTAATTCGGATCCAATCAATGATAGCGTTGGTTGAATTATTATTTCAAATAATTTAATCACAACTGATTTTTTCCCCAACATGAAGTTCCACCTTTCAAGGTTTTGACTTGGAGAAATAATCTTCTCCCACTAAATTTCAAAAATACTCATATATTTGTGTAATAAATATTAGTTTTATTTACTACTAGAATTGTGTCACTAAATGGATAATACATCATAAAATTGTCATAAAAGTTGATGAATAAATTATGTGAAAAACCTCAAATTGTAATAGGTTAACTAGGGACGTCATGCTTGATAATTTATTGATGATTTGTAGAATTTATGGATGATTTGTAGAAACATATAAGATTATGTCAGATTCATTGGCATTGTAAGGTCATTCATCAGTAACTACCAACGAAAAAATTTTAAGTAATTTTTATGGGTAAGTTCATTTATTTTTTAGTATTTATAATATGAAAAAAATGCGTAGAATTGAACTTGATATATTACTTGAATTAAGTTCTACTAATATTTAAATACTTGAATATTTGATAATAAACAAAACTAAGAACTAGATCATAAAAAAAAACCTTGTCAATATTTTGTAATGATTTTTGAAGAGTAAATTGGTAAACTTGAATTATACTTTTTCTAGAAGAAGGTGTATTTTTCAAATAACTGAAAAAAAAATTAAAACTTTGTTATTGACTCATCAATATAAGTAGAACTTATAAGTTAATTATGATTGTTCTAGAACCAAATATTTATCTAATTTATTTTTCCATTTGATTAAGCGAGCAAATATTAATGCCCATACTTTTCTAGTTTTCTTTATGTTATTTCTGTTTGAATTTAATTAAACTTATGAAAATTAGGGAGAAAAACAAACAATTCCATTTAGATTTATTATCTATTTGTTTGTTAACAAGTACCATAGATTAAGGTTCAAAAAATGATATTTACAATAAAACTTGTATATCATACGATAATAATATAGGGTTCAGTTTAGATTGTGAGTACTTTTTTCAAGTATGTTACCTTCTTCTTTTGCTTAATTATTTAGATCCTTATCGATTTAAAACAATTAATACGCCTATAAAACTAGTGAGTATTATCATCTTGTTTTCTAGATCAATCACTATTCTAGAAATTTTAATCAATGATTAAATATTTTTATACAGTAAACAATAATAATTCTTTCATTTGATTATAAAAATATTCATAGTTTCCTTTTATGGAAAGACTTCAATTCCTTGTATGTTACCTATGTGCTTGCTAATTAACAGCTGTAACAAAATATGTATAAGGTTGATTGTAATCCACAACTGCAAGCTTTCTTGATTTTATCTTCATAAAAGATATTTTAAATATTTCATTATTAGTGTAAAACTTTTACTTCCATTTTTTATTAAAACATGAGATGTTAGATTTAGATTTAAAGCCTAAATTTTGGATCAATAAAATAAAGTACTACTTGTTTATGTAAAAAATTACACAACTCGATGTCGTAAGAAACTTGTGTGAGGCTTAACCGTCGAGAGAAAGAAATTACAATCAATGATAAGTGCGAGAAAGTAAAGTAAGACAAATAATTTGATGACGCAGGAAAAACCTCACGACGGAGGAAAAAACCTGCGGTCGACCTAAAAGATAAGTCGACAGAGCACTATGGTCACCAATCAGGGGTGATGTCCTTCAAGTATACAGCTTTGATCGTACGATTACAACTGAGAGAACTATGAAATCGAATGTAAATTACAGATGATTCTCTAGAATAATGATTATAGAACTTGTGAGCTTCGGATAGACTTCGTGTGTTGTAATGCTGGCTTGATTCTTCTTATATAGTGGCTTGATAATAACGGTCCAACGGTATTGTGACTCATCAATGATTGAATTGTAACCGTCCAACGTTATTGTCTTCAATTAATGCTCGGAGAGTAACTGTCCAACGGTATTGTTGAGAGTTAATGTCCAGATTGTAACTGTTGCGAGAATCTTGCTTGTAACGGTCGATCTTTGATGCTGTCGAACGATACATAACTTACGATTTGTTCGATGTAGTGATGATCTTCAACAAGCATAGCATAGTACTCAATTTCCGATTTCCTCAAAGGTGGACAATTGTTAGATATGATAATCAGCTTACCTGCATCAAACATATAAACTTTGTATATTTATTCGTTAGTACTGTCGTACGATATTGTGGATATCGTTCGACTTATTCGATGTATATGTTCGATGTTTAATGATCTTTGTTCGATAGTTCTTTTAGGTTTTATCTCAGGACCTTATCTTAATACAGGACTATTGTCCTAACATTTGCCTTACGATTATAGTCGGTTGTCGTGCGATCGTAGATTTTTACCCTAACAATTTGCCCCCAAGATTTAGAAAATAATTCTAATTTTATCTAAATCTTTAATTCGCTGGACAAAGAATAGAAATACGTTGGTAAACGGTCGAATTAACGTTGATAAACTAGCCGTTATCTAGCCGTTACTCTGGACGCGTGTTCTCTAACGGCTAAGTGCTGACGCGTGGCACGATTATCTCTAATGACTCATATGATTTAGTTGTTATAAATGAGGCGTCTGATTGTGAGAAAAGATTTTACGAATCTTTTTATTTTCAAAACCAATTGCTTGAGATCGTAATCCGATTATTTTTGGCAAAGATTTTCGTGCGACTAGGCTTTAAAAGGTACCTCTTTCTTCCCTGTTTCATGCGTCTGAAATCGATAGCACATAAGAGCAATAGAGGTTTAGATAATCTTAGGTTTACTCGATTAAGAAATAGTTTAAGTCGATCAGAGTTCATTATGTCGAGCGAGGTTAGGAGTTCTATTACTGAAAGCCTAGAAGTAGGAGAGTTGAGGGAATTGGCAGGGCTTCCTGAGAATGCTCTGGTGAGGGTGGCCGGAGAGATCCGTCCGGCGGATGCTCCGAAGGGCTTCTTTGCTCTTTTCGAGTATCCGTTTAAAGTCGGATTTCGATGGCCGTACTCTCCTTTAGCGAGGGCGTTCATGAGTCGTTTCGATGTGTCTCCGGGACAGTTAATGCCCCAGTTTTGGCGTGTTGTTCATGTGATCGAACGAGTGACCAAAAATTGGGATCGTCCACCGTTCTCAGTCGATGATCTTCTCTCGGCGTACAATGTGATCCGTTCTCCCTACAACCGTTTTGGGTTGTTTCCAAGGGGGAGAAGCGATGCCATGTTGGTCCATGGTACCCAAGTAAACGATCGAGGATGGAAGGCGAGATATGTCTTTGTCCAAACGTCCTCGGTCGTAGGCGAGGAATCTTGGGTCGTTCCTGAGTGGAACAAAGGCGGTAATACGACTTGCCTTATTTTCTTTAATTTATTTTAAATTAGTTTTGTTTACTAACTCCTTGTTTTCTTCTTGACAGCGATCGACTTCACGTTCGAGGAGACTACTGAAGCGATCGAACGCTTCTTGAGCTACAGTGTGACCGATCGGAAGTATCGAACGTCGAAAGGAGGTGACGATAGCGACGTCGAGCCTGAAGTACAAATAATCGAAGAAACAGATATGGAAGGTAAATATCGTACGTTAATATTCTTGTTTGTGTTAGTTTCATTTGATTCTAACTCTTCTTTTCTGCGCAGGCTCAGCTTCTAAGAAGGCGTCGACGATGGAAGCAGCTGCTCGTGCTGCTAAAAGGAAGGCTGCCGCCCAGGAAGGTTTGGTGGCTAAACGTACGAGATCGTCGTACGTTTCTATGGATACCCCGCCTAAGGATACCGCACGCAAGGTTGAAGGTGGGATAGCAGCTATCCCTCTTAGCTTCGCCCCTCCTATAAAGGGAGAAGGTGCGTCCAGCCAGCCTGTGTCGAAGGTCGACAAGGGCAAGGAGAAAGAGGGGTCTGGTCTTACGACCATGACAATCCAGATCCCTACTAACTTTATGGTGAACGATGTGATCAGGACGGCGGCCACTTTTCCAGTCCTGGAGCAGTTTCACGTCCCTGCTCAAAAGGCGCGAATGGAGGAGGCCGACATCGAAGATCTGGATGCCTCCATCGCGGGTATCTCTTTCTTGGTAAGTCCCTGTCGTATGTTTTTTGTTTTTACTTCTTTTGTACAGCTTCTAATCTTTTCTTTTTTCCTTTTTGTATAGGCTCTCCAAACTAGTCTTAGCCTCCACACACGGATGGCTAAGATCAAAGAGGAGATAGCGTCGAACCAGAACGATGCCAAAGTGGCCAAGAAGGAGGCCGACAAGGCCAAAAAGAAGCTGGCCCAATTGACCGACGAAGTTAATGCCAAGTCGGTCCAAATTGGGGATCTGGAATCTAAGCTGGAACTCAGCGAACAATTTCAGGTCCAACAGCGAGAACGGCTAAAGTTGGCCTTGGACCATACGAAGGAGCTAGAGAAGGAGCTGCTGGTCGTTCGACGGGAGAAGACTGAGAGGGAAGAAGCGCTATCGTCCAAGATCCAAGAACTGGAAGATGACGCCGCCTTAGTCCGTGTGGTCGCACGTACTGCGGTCATGCGACGCGTAGCCGCTGGGACCGTGACTTCTCAGATGGCGAAGGACGAGGTGGCTTCTTTCGTTCAAGTGATGGGCTCTGAAGACCTTCTTGACGAGGAGGATCTTAAGAATTTGGACGAAGAGGTGGCAGCTGAGGTTAAGGATGCGGGTGTCGAGGAGGAGGTTCCTGAAACCTCTGGATCCGTTCCTGCACATCCTGAAGAGACCGAAGAAGCTCCTGTCGTAGATCCACCTGCTACCAACGCTCCTTTAGAGTAGTTTTAATCTTTGTAGTCGTAGAATTTCTTTCTTTTTTTTGTACTCTGCCATTTTAAGGCAGAAAAAATGTTTAATGAAAGAAATTTTGATTGAATATCATGCGTTCTAGCTTTTTATCTTATGCCTTAGCTTTGTGTTCGTGTGTTATAATTTGTGTCGTGCGTTTGTAGCATGTATCGTGCGTTTTAGCTTTTTGTCTTGTGTTTTTGCATGCATTTGTTTTAAAGTCCTTAGACTGATTTATAGAAACGTTTCTTTTGTACTCATGAGAGTATTCGTGCGACTGGCGAGTTGACTTGCGCTCTTGCGATATAATCGTGCGTTATAGCAGTTTTCTTGCGATTCATGCGATTTTTGTCGTGCGATCCCTGCGATAAGCATGCTTTTAAGTCGTGCGATACTTGCGTTAATCGTGCGATCCATGCGATTTATCGTGCGATACCTGCGAAAAAGGATGACTAAGGGGTGGCCGTTGGCTTAGCCAACGGCGCTCCGATGCTTAAGTCAGTAATGGATAAGGAATAAATCGTATGTAAATAGGTTTAGAAATAATACCTTTTGAGGTGATGGGCGTTCCAGCTTCGTGGGATTTCCATACCTTCCATAGTTGTAAGTCTGTATGCTCCATTTCCGATGATTTTGGAAATTATGTAAGGTCCTTCCCATTTGACGGAAAGTTTTCCAGCGTTGGGCTCTTGTGTGTTTTGAAACACATGTCGTAAGACATAATCTCCAACTTGAAAAATTTTTGCCTTTACCTTTTTGTTGAAGTGTCTTTCGACAATTCCTTTCTGTGCAGCCATCGTTCGTAATGCTTTTTCTCGGATTTCTTCTAAGGCGTCAAGATCGTAGGATAAATTTATTGCATTTTGATCATACGTGCGACTTCTGGCAGTTGGTATTTGAGCTTCGATTGGCAAGACTGCTTCGCATCCACATACCAGAGAATACGGAGTTTGTCCAGTTGATGCTCTAGGTGTCGTACGATTTGCCCATAAGACAGATGGCAATTCTTCTACCCATTTTCCTTTTGCTCCTTTCAACCTCTTTCGGATTGAATTGATGATGACTTTGTTGCTCGACTCTGCTAACCCGTTGGATTGTGGATATCTTGGAGTTGAAGTGATTAACTTGATTCCTCGCTTTTCACAGAACGTACGAGTCTTATCACTTATAAATTGTGAGCCGTTGTCGCACATGATTTCAGCTGGTACCCCGAATCTATAAATGATGTTTTTCTGAATGAAAGATATGACTTCTTTATCTCGGATCTGTGAGAAAGCACCAGCTTCTATCCATTTCGAGAAGTAGTCAGTGAGTACGAGTAGATAGACCTTTTGTCCAGGGGCTGGAGGTAATTTTCCCACGATGTCCATTCCCCATCGCATGAAGGGCCATGGAACTAAAACAGAATGTAAAGGTTCAGATGGTCGATGGATCATGCTCGAATGTTTTTGACATGCGTCGCATCGTTGGACGTACGTTATGGCATCTTCTCGTAGAGTAGGCCAATAGTAACCTTGTCGTGAGATTCGACTAGCAAGACTTCTGCCCCCTGCGTGATTTCCACATTCTCCGTCGTGCATCTCTTGGAGAATTTGATTGATTTGTACTTTATTTGTAACGCATCGTAGAAGAAGTCCTGTCGTGGATCTTCGATAAAGTTGATCTTCAAAGATTGTGTATCTTGAAGCTTTCGATCTTGTTTTTCGAGCTTCCATTTTATCTTCAGGTAGTTGGTCGTGCTTGAGGTAGTTCCATATGTCGAGCGACCAATTGTAAATTTCCTCGTTCATCTGTACTTCATCGTTTACCGCAATTGTTGGTGTCGTGAGATGAAGTAATGGGATATTTTCCATGAACGGATCATGAAATGCAGATCCCAGATTGGCCAGTGCGTCCGCTTGCATATTTAGATCTCTTGGTATTTGCTCGATCAAGAACTGTTCAAATTGTGCGATTCGATCTTTAACGGCTTTGAGATAACTCATCATTTTTGAGTCTTTTGCTTGAAAATCCCCATTTACTTGGTTTACGACCAATAAAGAATCGCTTCGAACGTGCAACTGTTTTGCCCCCAGTCTAAGAGCAATATCTAGTCCTGCGATCAAAGCTTCATATTCTGCTTCATTGTTTGTGGCTTTGAATTCGCATCGTACGGAGTATACTATATTTCCCCCTTGTGATGATTTTAAGACAACACCTAATCCACATCCTCGTACGTTCGAGGAACCATCAACGTAAAGTATCCAAGGCTGGTTGTCTGAAATCATCACAACTTCGTCGCACGTCGTGGGTTCCAATCCTGGAGAAAACTCTGCCACGAAATCTGCTAGTACCTGCGATTTGATGGCCGTCTTGGGTTTAAATTCAATGTCGAACCCACTGAGATAAATGCTCCATTTGGCTAGTCGTCCTGTCAGTTCTGGTTTTCGAAGCACCGTCTTGAGTGGATAATTGGTCACAACAATGATATGATGTGACTCGAAGTAATGCCTTAGCTTCTTTGCTGCCGTCATAAGACCTAGTAGCAATTTTTCCATTGATGTGTACCTGGTTTCTGCGTCGAGGAAAGATTTGCTGACATAATAGATTGGTTGTTGTCGTTGATCTTCTTCTCGCACAAGTACTGCACTTGTCGCATTTTTGCTCACTGCCAAGTACAACTGTAGACTTTCTCCTTCGACTGGTTTTGTTAACAGTGGAGGTGACGTCATATATTGCTTCAATTCTTGCAAAGCTTTCTCATGTTCGTCTGTCCACAAGAAGCCTTGATTCTTTCGTAGGACATTATAGAACAAATGGCATTTATCCGATGATCGTGAAATAAATCGGGTTAAAGCTGCCACTCGTCCTGTTAACTTCTGGACTTCTTTGACATTCCTTGGAGATTGTATCTCTACGATAGCTTTGACTTGTTCTGGACTTGCTTCGATTCCACGTTGCGTGACCAAGTACCCCAAGAATTTTCCTGCTCGTACTCCGAAGGAACATTTTGTTGGATTGAGCTTCATCTTGTATTGTCGTAGGATATCGAAGGATTGTTTTAAATGTGCAACGTGATCGATCGAACGTTCTGATTTCACAAGCATGTCGTCGATATAAACTTCCATTGTTCGACCAAGATGTTCCTTGAACATCATGTTAACCAATCTTTGATATGTTGATCCTGCATTCTTGAGACCGAAGGGCATAACTTTGTAACAGTATATGCCTTTATCGGTCATGAATGCAGTCTTCTCCTGGTCGTCCGTGTGCATCAGTATTTGGTTGTATCCTGAATACGCGTCCATGAATGTCAACAATTCATGTCCTGCCGTCGCGTCGACCATGGCGTCGATATGAGGTAAAGGAAAAGGATCTTTTGGACAAGCTTTGTTTAGATCCGTGAAATCAATGCAGACTCGCCATTTTCCGTTCTTCTTTTGTACGACGACTACATTAGCCAACCATTCTGGATATTTGACTTCTCGGATCTTCCCTGTTTTAAGCAGATTGTCAACTTCATCGTTGATCACCTTATTTCTTTCAGGCGCGAACTTGCGGCGTTTCTGCTTAATGGGTTTGAACGTAGGATCCACGTTCAATTTATGCGATATAATGCTTGGATCTATTCCGACCATATCTTCGTGCGACCATGCAAAACAGTCTGAATGTTCCTGCAAAAAAGATATAATCGTATTTTTTATGTCAGGGGGGAGCGAGGCTCCTACGAAGACTTTTCGATCAGGATATTCAGGATCAAGGACGACTTCTTCTAGTCGAAGGTCGTCGTTCGATTTCCTTTCATCCTGGCTCTGTAATTGCTAGATGTCCTGCGACTTTGTCTTCATCGTAATCTTGTAACATTCTCGTGCGATTTTGTTCTCACTAGCAATTTCTTGAATTCCCCATGGAGAAGGAAATTTGATCTTCTGATGGTATGTCGAAGGAATTGCTTTCATCTCGTGGATCCATGGTCTTCCAAGAATAACATTGTAAGCTGATTGGCAGTCCACAACATTGAATTTTGTTTGTTTGTTGATGCCTTTGGCGTAGACAGGTAAGATGATTTCTCCGAGAGTGTTCATCGGGTCTCCATTGAATCCAATCAGAGTAGTACTTCGTCGTACGATTTCTGACCGTTCGATTCCCATGACTTTAAGAGTATCTGCAAAAATAACATTAGCCGAACTACCTCCATCAATCAATATTCTCTTAGTCGAACAGTTTCCGATTGTCAACTGTATGACCAGAGCGTCATGATGTTTATGATGGACCCCCTGTGTATCGTCTTGGTCGAACGTGATTGTCATTGCATCGAGCTCTTTTTCTGTCTTTGATTTGGCTTCTCCGGGGATAGGATGTTCGCTTGGACCATCTCGTGCATGTCGCTTTGCAGCTGAATATGTAAGTCCACAAACTTCTGATCCTCCAGTGATGCAGTTTATGACTTTTGTATGAACTGGTGACGCTGGTCGTCCTTGTTCTTCTGGGATGAGGCCTTTTAGATGCCCCTTAGATTTCAAATATGAAATCTCCTTCTTTAAACTGATGCATTCATCTGTCGTATGACCATGATCGTCATGGAAATCGCACCATCTGTTCTGATCTTTGTCTTTGCTTGGTTTATCTGATTTCTTCGGCCATCGTACGTTTGCATCAATCTTTCGTAGCGAATCCACCAAATCTTTCGATGTACCTGCAAAATTGTAAGTAGATAACTCTGGATATCGTATTTTAACAGTACCTTTGCTTGGTCGAGTTTTCGACTCGTATCGAGGATTTCCAATCTTGTTTACTCTTTTATGCTTAAAGTCATGTTTTTGAGCACCAAGAGGTTTCTTTTCTGCAGAATGCTTTCGTCGGAAGAGAGCATCATCTTCTATTCTCATGAAAGCTAGTGTTCTAGCTCGTACGTCGTCGAAGTTTTCTGGTGGATATTTCGTTAATTCCAAATATAATCCAGAGGAATCTTCTAATCCACGTTTGTATGCCTCGATTGCTGTTTTCACGTCGCAATTTTTTATTTCAATCATTGCTGCATTGAATCTGTTGAAGTAGTCGCGGATTGTTTCTCCAGATTTCTGTACGATATAGTACAGGTCGCTGGTCTGCTTTTCCATCTTACGACTGCTAGCAAATTGTCGAGTGAATTGGTTCACCAATTCCGCAAACGATCCGATACTTTTTGGCTTTAGGTTAATAAGCCATTGTAATGCTGCTCCTGTTAAAGTTGATCCAAAGCTTTTGCACATGCAGACTTCTTGATATTGCGCTGGTATAGGAACTGTCCACATAAGTTGCTTGTACTGTGCTATATGTTCGACCGGATCTGTGATTCCAGAATATTTTGTTGCGAAAGCTGGTATAGTATATTTCTTAGGAACGTCAACAAGAGCTAATTCATCAACGAACGGTGAAGCCTGAAATCCAGTTTTAGGTTCGACTTCGACGGGTACTGCTGCTCCGGGTAGCTTTGTGAGTAACGCGAACAATTTTTGGTTTTGTTCTTCCAGGGATTTCAGTCGTACGTTTAGAGGATCTTCAACGTTTATAGGGATCGTTGGAATACAGCTAGAAGAAATTCCGGTACTGGGTGGTATTGTCGTATGAATGGTGGAACTAGCAACTGTGGGTATATGACCGGGAATAGGAATTTGTTGGGAAAAAGGCTCGAACGTGAACATGGGTGCTCCTTGAGGCATAGAAGGTGGACCTCGAGGCATAGGTGGCGGGCCATGAGGTATTGGTGGGGTAAACTGTGGTAAAGATGGTCGTACGTTGTCGTATTGTTGGTTCACAGTTGAAAATGGCATTGAGGCATTGAACTGTGGTCGAGGTGGTGGTCTTAAATGTTGAGGAGGATATGGTGGAGGGATAGACATTGGGATTGTCATCGATGGTCCAGGTAGAGCTCGAAGACGTTGAATTTCGTTGTTAGCCTCTTGCAATTGTTGTTGGAGTGACGCTATGAATCCGTTATCCATTGTCCTGCGCAAATAGCTCAAAGAGAACTCAAAGAAAAGGTTAGTACTAAGGCGCACTTTTCACCGAATGAAATTTTTCTCAAAACGGAGCCCCACGGTGGGCGCCAAACTGTTTATGTAAAAAATTACACAACTCGATGTCGTAAGAAACTTGTGTGAGGCTTAACCGTCGAGAGAAAGAAATTACAATCAATGATAAGTGCGAGAAAGTAAAGTAAGACAAATAATTTGATGACGCAGGAAAAACCTCACGACGGAGGAAAAAACATGCGGTCGACCTAAAAGATAAGTCGACAGAGCACTATGGTCACCAATCAGGGGTGATGTCCTTCAAGTATACAGCTTTGATCGTACGATTACAACTGAGAGAACTATGAAATCGAATGTAAATTACAGATGATTCTCTAGAATAATGATTATAGAACTTGTGAGCTTCGGATAGACTTCGTGTGTTGTAATGCTGGCTTGATTCTTCTTATATAGTGGCTTGATAATAACGGTCCAACGGTATTGTGACTCATCAATGATTGAATTGTAACCGTCCAACGTTATTGTCTTCAATTAATGCTCGGAGAGTAACTGTCCAACGGTATTGTTGAGAGTTAATGTCCAGATTGTAACTGTTGCGAGAATCTTGCTTGTAACGGTCGATCTTTGATGCTGTCGAACGATACATAACTTACGATTTGTTCGATGTAGTGATGATCTTCAACAAGCATAGCATAGTACTCAATTTCCGATTTCCTCAAAGGTGGACAATTGTTAGATATGATAATCAGCTTACCTGCATCAAACATATAAACTTTGTATATTTATTCGTTAGTACTGTCGTACGATATTGTGGATATCGTTCGACTTATTCGATGTATATGTTCGATGTTTAATGATCTTTGTTCGATAGTTCTTTTAGGTTTTATCTCAGGACCTTATCTTAATACAGGACTATTGTCCTAACATTTGCCTTACGATTATAGTCGGTTGTCGTGCGATCGTAGATTTTTACCCTAACACTACTCTACATGAAACAGTTGAGAAAAAAACTATGTGTTAGAGTCGATTAAAAGAATACAGATTTGTATTGATTGTACATACTAAATATTGGCAAGCTTAAATTAAATTGTTTTCGAAAAATATAAATGTTGAAACCGTATCTACAAAATCAAAATAAGAAGTGTGGGTAACTTTGGACCCAATTAAATATTATATATCTTTATTAGAGTTTATATTGGCTAGACTTGCATTTTTTTTCTTGAAGTTTATTTTAAAATCTTCATTCTTTCAAAGGGGATGAAATATTGTGTAAAAAGTTGAGTTTAACGTGAAAAATAGACGTAAATGGGTGATCATTTTTAATCTCATATTCTTCTATAAATTGTGTTTTGGAAGAGAATTGATACGGTGCATTTCATCTTAAGGGTTATTTACTTAATGCTTACTGGTAATTGCTTACGGGTGAATATACCTTATATGGGATGAATATGACAAGTACTAGAATCTTACCCAGTAAGTGAGATTGACAACTCTTACCCAGTAAACACTTACCGGGTAATATGTTGCATATAATACCATTTTGAAAGACTAAAATATTGTGGAATATAGTAGATGATAGTGTCTAATTTCATCAATAAACAGTTGTTACCGGGTAAGAGGTTAAGTAAACGGCCTCTTAATGTGTATCCGGTTTTCATACAATGATTCACAACCACTAATTTCTCACTCGAATGCACCTTTTTCTAAGGACTCTTTTTTATAACAAATCTTTACTAAAATTATTATAGGTTTTTCAGGTTAATTATTTTAAGTACATGAATGTGGAACCTGTAAAACGCTACTAGAACATGGCTAATAATATTAATATTTGTAATGCTTTTGAAAGTGGGATCATTTATATATATATATATATATATATATATAGATTTTTAATAGTTGAATAGTTGTTATAATTATTTTAAAAGTTAAGCAACTTTAATAATATTTTCAAAGTTCGATAAATAAACTAAAATACAAATAAAGTTTAAAATTTAAAATACATTATTATATATTTTAGCGTAGTTTGTCCTAATTTTGTCCTTCTCGTTGCAATAAATTTGTAATTTCAAGTAGGATCAAAATTTAATGAACCATCACATGGCCAAATTGCAATTTGATAATAAATAAACAAATAAATAAAATCTTAAAAGATATTTTGCAATAATAATCTAACATCATTGCATCCCTCAATCTCACGATAAAGAGTTAAGTAATTCATAACTTTATGAACGATTTCATAAGTCAACTTTAATTCATGTACTATTTCTTGCTTATAATTTTGAGTACACATATATAAATTATTCGAAATATATATGGTAATGTAGAAGTTCGAAAGAGAACATCTTCATTTTACGAATAATATGATAATATCCTTTTACCATAGCAAATTACATGTGATAATATTAACTACTTGGCTTGCGACCATGGGTCGGTCATGCCAAAGGTCGTCTGCTACTCATTCATTATCACATTGTGTATTACATATGATCGACGACAAATGTCAAATGTGATTCACTAGTAAGAAGGATGTTCTTGTAATACATATGTGTTCTCATTTGAACTCTTAAAAGTATAATATGGTAAGAATATTAAGTTATAGTTAGGTCGTTAAAGTTATTGAGATTTATGGTAGACTGATGAGGATAATTGGCGACAAGGACAAGCAAAAGCTAAATTATGCATTCGGTAGTATATATATTCTAAAAGGATAAACTGGTTTTTGAGTTTAAATATAACTGATTCATGCCATAAAGATGAATATATTTTAGAATGTTTCTTATAACGTAAAGGTGAACAACAAAAAGGTAAAAGGCGGTGAACAACTATGAAGGTGAAGCGGAGAACGAACGGGTGAGTAAAACGGGAAGGGTAGAAAGCAAAGTGGTTGTAAAAATTTTAAATCTTGATTTCTTTAATAGAATCGACAACTTGGTAATCCATATAATTATTTTGGCATTCTAATCGATAATTTGATATCTATGTAAGCTTATTAAATCCCTACATTTGTAGTTAAAATATATACAAAATTAGAAAATTTAAGAAGATTGTTACGTAGAATGAGAACTTTTTTTTATATAAATAGAAAACAAACTAAGCTTGGTTGTATTTTGCGCTTCATATAATTGCATTTTTTTAAGATTTGTTAAATTACTTAGTCTCCTATTTATCATTGTCACACATGTTATAACATGGACTTAACTAATAAACTTCATTGTTTGTTTGTGGTAAATGTTATCTAGGACATCGAAGCACTGCTTCTTAAATTATATATCAAGTTGTGGTACAAACCCCCGACCCCGCTACTAGAAAGAGATTCACTTCTTAAAATATCCTACATATGTAGGCGGAAACAGGGGAAGGAATTTATTGATCACTATAGAATAGGATATACATCACATATACAGGATGAAGTAAAGACTCGAGACACATTCACATTCAATATAAGTCCCCCAAAATCCAAATAAATATAATTTGATAGACAAGAACAATCCGGGCAAGATTAAGTGTTTATTTTTATAAATCTATTACGGTATCGTAGGTGTTTAAACCAGTAACATGTGAAAAGTAAACTCGAGTTCTTGACAATTAAAAACGTGCATTGTCCTTTTAGTCGAGCCATTCAAATCTTTCACACAAACGTATCATAATACTTGTTTCAAGTTCATATTGATCAATTCAACTCATACAATCAAATAAGTTATGGTTCGAGATTATAAAAGTTAAAATATAAAGTACTAGATCAATTTTTTCTGATAGCAATAATCATTATCTCAATTGAATTAGTTAAAGAGTGTGACTAGTAATTCAAACAACCGATTAACAACTAATGAAAGTTATGGAGCAAAATATATAAAAAGTAGTTTCTTTATTCTTGTTATCAATTAAACTTTTGTTGATTTGGCAAACAAGGCCATCAGGACAAGGACTTCAACATCATCCATAAGAAACGACATAGAATGCTATCTTTTTCAAAAACTTAATTTCGCAAGTCTAGAACGATGTATAACTATGAAGGCGATTGTGATTTGCCGACTAACACAAAACCATCTTTTACGCACATATGATATGATAAATAGTTTGCATATATTAGCCGATTATTTATCAAATATTTAATTTTTAAAATTTTGTTAGAAAAAGTCAAATGCACTTACGAGTATAATCCAACCTAATATCAAATGCGTACATACATATAGCTAGAGACACATGTATATTTGTATTTAATGTAACAATATTAAAACTCTACACGAGTTTGCAAAAAAAGGGTATAAAGGGAAAAAAGCCACCATCACTCACAATCATATATTCTATTTTCTATGTATATAGGTTTTGACTTCTTATTATTTTTTCTACAAATTTTGCTTTCATTACAAATTTGTGTCGTGTTTGTCTTTAACTCTAATTTGCTTTGTGTCCAGTGGCTCAAAAGTTGTGCCAAAGGCTACATTATTCATCAAGTAATTGGTGTTGTCAATTTTGGAATTAACAGAAAAAGATAATGTAATCAATTATTATATAAGCTACACTTGATAATTACTTAAAAATCCTTCTTTCATTTAAATAAGGGTTTACTTCACGAAAATGTATCCAACTTGTCACGAAAAGTTATTGTATGTATTGTACTTCCATGTTTACTATTTGGCATATCAAAGTTTAAGAAATGGTCATTGTATGTATTCAACTTTATCAAAACCGACCATTTAATGTATCCAACTTGTCACGAAAGTGTATCCAACTTGTCACAAAATACATTAAATGGTAGGTTTTGATAGTTTGATACGCCAAATGGTAAAAATGCAAGTATAGTACATACAATAACTTTTCGTGACAAGTTTGATACACTTTCGTGAAGTAAACCCTTTAAAGAACAACACAGTTGATCATTTGAAAACTAGTTTTTTTTTTAGAATTTGAGAACTAGTTTAATTAAAGCTTTTGATCAATAATCAAATGTTTAGATGTAGGAGTTTTATGGGAATTTGATCTGATTCATGGATTTTGGTGGATTTAATGGGATCGGAACCAATCATCCAATCCAATGGATGTCGGATCTTGTCATCCGATCAAATTCAATTAACATCTGACATCGATCTGATCCGATACAAAATAATATATATTATTGGATCGGATTAGTTTAGTTTAAAGGATGTTACTATGGGTTATCATTGAATTAGATCATATTCATCCATTATTTTAATTTATTAAAAACTCTACATGTGTGTGTATATATTGACCAAAAACAATATTGTAAAATGTTTATAAGGCCATCCTTTATGGGCACGGGAGGGAGGCGGTACCGAGTGCGGTACCGGCGGCAACACCGCCGCGCATGGCCGTTATGCGCACCGGTACGTGCATACCCGGTGTGTGCATGCCGATGCGCTTCTCCACCTCCAACTTTTGTAAATTGGCAAAAGACCCCCCCCCCCCCAACGGTAATATAGCCGTTGGGGGTAAAAAAAAATTATTTTTTTTTTTTACTTTTAACCATTCCTATACATATAAAATTCATATTTAACCAACGTACACTATTTTCTCTCATCTCTACTCTCATCTACTCTCATCTTCATCTACATCTTATTTTCTCTCATCTCATCTTCATCTCTATCTCTAATCAAATATGGATCACCACGGTAACGATTCCGGCTCGAGGCGTACTAACCCGAACCATATGCGCGCCGAAAAATAAACGGTTGAAAACGACAGAAACCCCAACCGATTCCCCCAACGAATCCGATGCTCGCACTCATTTCGTGAACCTCGATACTGACTCCCCCTCACAAACGGAGCGCACACGACCGATGGGTCGAAATGCCGCAAGACGTGCGGCGTCTTCCTCTACGGCACCCGCGTCATCCGAAGCCGTGTCGATGGTTGCGACCGAACTAGGTTCCCTCGCGACCACGAATAGTAGGCTAATCGATGCGATTTCAGCACGACAACGAAGTATCGATTACAAGATCTACATGACACCGCATAGGGGGCTCGAGGGTTTAGAGTTGGAGGCCGTTTTGGAGGAGAAAGAACGGTTACGCGAAACATGGGGGTTTAAAAAATATTATTAGTTTTTATGTTAATGTACTTTTAATTTTAATGTTAATTTTAATTATGAAATGTTTTTTTAGTTTTTATGTTAATGTAATTTTTAGTTATTTTAATTAATGTAATTTTAATTTTAAATTTTATTGTTTACTTAATGTTTATTTAAAAATAAAATAAAATGAAGGGTTTGAATTAAAAATAAAATAAAATGAAGGGTATGAAATGAAAATTAAAAAAATAAAATGAAGGGTATGAAGGATATGATAGTGGATGAAAGGTATGGAGTTGGTAGGTAGGTAAAGGTAGTGGAAAGCTGATGTGGCAACATGTATGAGGGGTACCATAGGTACCATAAAGGATGGCCTAACTATATATAGTTATTAACTGAGTGGTAGTGTGATGATATATGGATGACCCTTCATTGGATTAATTTAGTATTATTTGATTTTAGACTATCATCCAAGAACTGACAAATCCAATTTGGATGTTACAATTTGTGGTCAATCTGATCCAATTAAAATTGAATGTTCGATTATGGTCTCTCGGTTCTAATTGGATTGGATGATTTGAATTGGATCAAATGACTTTTGCACACCCCTATCTAAATATCTATTCTTAAACGACACAATTGAAAAAAGTTATGAATTAAAATTCACATATAAATATATTTTGTAAACAAAGATTGTGTAGAAGATTGTGACACACATTAGATGGTATGAAAAATACAATTATTACACCTTCCGAGCAATATTGACATAAAGTTGATCGGTAACAAGATGTTGATTTGTATGTTCCATAAATTGGTCCATTGAAGACGTGAAAAGATTGAACCACAGTATTTGCGTTAGCACCCATCCCACTATGTGGTTAGTTTCTAAATGCACCCGTTTGATTGACCTCTATGACATTTTTGTGATATTGATTCTTATCAAAAGCTTATGATCTTGAAATGACAAATTTGTCTTTTACACGTTGAAAGGAAATTAATATGTTATCTTCATGACTTATGAGAATTCATTGAAATATTTTTCAAAAAACTTATGTTGACGATCTCAATATTTGATTTCCATTTATTCAAAAGGATCGAATTGTAACACTTGAAATTTCGAGTAAGTAAAAGTATTGTTTTCACCTTGATATAACTTGGAAATTTTCCCAAGACTTAAATACTTTGTTGTTACTAATCACATAAGAGGATTTGAGAGCATGAAGTGGGCTAGAAAGCCAAAATTCAGAATCGATAACAATTTGATGATTGTGACAGGATGTCACTGTCGCATGGGCACAATCACACCTAGAGTGGTGCTCTCGGTGCACCATAGGTGACATTGCCCGCAATTGTGTTGACACTATCGCGGGGCACAATT
Source organism: Centaurea solstitialis (assembly GCA_030169165.1). Classification (NCBI taxonomy): domain Eukaryota; kingdom Viridiplantae; phylum Streptophyta; class Magnoliopsida; order Asterales; family Asteraceae; genus Centaurea; species Centaurea solstitialis. The sequence goes on along the minus strand of CM058040.1, from coordinate 94,744,522 downwards.
GCTAGAACCATCTCGGTCACGATATTTTCTTACGACCTTGCCAACGATAGTGACAAAACGTCACGGTCACCAGGCATAGTCACAGTCAAAGTCAGATGGTTAAATTGAGCAGCTCCAATATTTAATCACTTTATGTGATTTTAGGGCAACTTTGGGAGGACGTTTTCTCTCAACTTTGGTAGGGTTTCTTCATCACTTCCATATCTCTTCATTGATTCCTCTCGGTTACCAATTTCATGATCATTTATTGCAATCATATAGGGTGCCAATCGTGTAGTGGATAAGGTTTCAAGGATCAACCACCTCAAGGATCTTCATCCTAGCACTTCTTGATTTTTGGTTTATAACTATAAATCAAGAAAGTGAGTTTATTCTTGCATTTTAAAACTTTATACTTGTTAAAAACTAAATTTTCAAACCTCAATCATCTCCTTGTTTACATTTTGAGGTTTTAGGGTTTTTACCATGTTTGATATGATAATGAAATTTACAATTTAGGCTATAAAATGTGGTATAAGTTGCACTTTTGTGGTTAAATATGTAAATGGAACCATTATGAGTTACATTCAAGGTTTTCACTATTTTTGGAAATCACTTGGAAGATAAATGGTTTCATTACTACTGATATAAGTAGAAAAAGACCCATATGGGAATATTTCATATGGAAAATGGATTTGTTCATCTATTGAGCATTAAATGGATTAAATGCAAGAAATGTTAAACATAGGAATCATTCTTTGAAAATGATGTTTGAAAACTATATGTGTGATTATAGGTTATTGCAAAAGTATTGTGACGAACCTTAGACTATTACTAATGGATCCATAGGTATAGAGTTAGCTTATTTTTTGGGTTAAGTCTCGTTTTTTAACTAGTTGAGTCAAAGAAAGGGTCTCTTAACACGGTTATGTGGAACTGGATACTAGCCATTAACCGTAAATATAATCCTAGTGAATGAGGATAATTTGGATCATCGGGTTTCCTACCCCACATCTAAAGTACGAGCTTTTGGAGCTCATGGCCATTAATCCTAGTGAGAAATAGTTAGATTAGTAGGTTGTTGTAAACATTTTATACAATTTCCCCATTATTGCATGGTCCTTTTCATAATAGTCTTTTTTATGTCATTATTCAGATTTAAATTTACAACAATTTTTAGGGGTCTTACATCAATGATAAATTTCATTTTGTGTATTTCCGATTGTGTCTTACCAAACTTGTATAATTTTCCAACAAAAGTATTGACTACATTATCGACTTAAGATTAATTTTTATGAATAATTAAACTTTCAAGTCAACAACTACATTGGTGATTTAACATTTTACAGCTTAACAAATGCCATAAATAATTGTGTAGCATTTCTTTGTTGTATAAGGATTTCGATATTGAACTTTGAAGATCGATTGAGCTTCTTTTGTACTTTAGGCATTGATCAGTAAACACAAAATAGTTTATAAGCTACCTTATATTTTGTCTACATGTTTGGATGAACAAAAAATAGCTTATAAGCTAGTTTTTTTGAAGCTACTTGGAGGTAGCTTTTTGGAATTTTTTCCAATTATACCCCTATTAGTATTAATTATTATACCCCAATATACCATTTTAGTCATTTTACATAAGCTAGTTTTTGCAAAACATAATTTGTTCATAAGCTAGTTTATTAGCTACTAGAGCTTATCAGTTAAAAACTACTTTATCAGCTAGTTTGCCAAACATAGCCTTAGTGTAAATTACATCTTTCTACAAAGGTTGTTACCTTTAGTCAAGTAAGGGACATTTTGTAACAACCCGCAATTTTCACATTACACGTAACACATGATTTACATAAATTCAAACACATAAGGGATAAAATTTGGTCTTTTAACACAAAATTGTACATCAAAAGTCGCTACTAAATTTTCACTAATATATTTTTCTCGTACAAAAAGATTCACATAGCCACATATCAAAGACGACTTCAAATTTCTTCTCGACCTTCTTCAACAAGATAAACCAAATAGAGTGATCCCACATTATAAACTTTTCAATTACCTCCAACTTGCCTTGCATCCTAAAATGCATATTTTTTAAAACAACAAAATGAGGGTTAGACCAAACGGTCTAGTGAGAAAATCCCTGTCAGTTACACTTTTTCAAGAAAACCCATATAATATAACAAATCAGATAAAATAAGCCAATTGATTCAACACTCTTCCCAAATAACCAACCACAACAAATCATTTATTTTGAAAATCTTTAAAGCAAATAATATCCCCGTAGGCTCGCAAGCACTACAATTTCATCTGTTGGCACTCAGGCACAACAATTTTCCCAGGTAACTAACCACAACAGTCGCCATAATTTAACCGCACACACCCCGATAAGATTCACACAATCCATACCGTGTGTGGCCCACCACACGAAACACATTCGTGGGTAATCCTCCTCACTCCCATGCTCGGACCATTATAGTCCTAACATACCCCGCCTTCTGTTGTGAAAGTCCCTACTTTCATTTCAAAACCAATATATCACCATACATGTAATTATAACCAATTACATATAACAATTATCACAAACACAAATTCATATAAGAATTTACGATAACATCTCAACTAATAAATTCAACATTTAAACGATAACCGATTAAAAATATATTCATTCCAGTTCGCAAATGGTTAAAAGAAAAACTCACGTTGGTTACGATATACGATAACACAAAGCTTAACCAGTGGCGAAACTCAAAACCGAACACAAAGCTTAACCAGTGGCGAAACTCAAAACCGAACGATAATCCTTAAGAAATTCTCTCTCTTTTTCTCTATTTTCTTTCTCACTCCTGTTTATATGATCTTGTCCCCAAACAAGAAAAAGAAAGAATGCTTCCATATACATCCATACATATATTGGTTTAAGGCGGTGAAAACATAAATTATATGGCATTCATAAAAATCACATATGGTTACTCAACTCATGTAAGTGCCACCAAGATACACGTGTATGCATACACATTTAAGCATGCATATATCATATTTAGTTTACAGGTTAACCTTCTATTTAAAAATTTATATTCCAAAGCAAACCTTTAACAATAGACAAATATCAAAAACCACCCCCTAAACTTCTAATAAATAAATAAAACCCTGCATATTACACATTTTAGTCGGTTCTTGATTTCTCTCATCTTTTTAATGTAAATAAAAACATAATTAATTTTAAGTATGTATGTATGTGTGTATGTATATTTATCTATCTATAATAAAAGAGTAACTGGTTTGACACGTGTCGTGCTCTGAGTAACTCATTGACACGTGTCGCGCTCTGGTGAGCCATTGCCACATCATATGCATATGTGTCATGTGTCATATGTTGACACATGGCACTGATTCAAAATTTAAAATTATTAAAAGTTAATCCAAAATTATCTATCAAATATAACAAACTTTATCTCTATCTATTGATATGAAGTCATCTATATCTTTATATTAATCCAAAATTATCTATTAAATATAACAAACTTTATCTCTATCTATTGGTATGAAGTCATCTATATTTTTATCTCTCACCCTAAATTGATATTTAAATACTAAACAGATTCAACAAAAACCGTATAAACCTTACCTTTTCCATTTTAATTTTTCAAGTTCTTCCCTTACTCTTTTTGCAAACGTCTAAGTAAGTTCGTCAACCATTTTTTTGAAGAACATTCATGCATAGTTTTTTTTATTATTTGTTTTTGCAATTATTTGAAAAATGGTAAGAAAATTTGTGTCATTGTTTTCTTATGATGAACTAACTCATATGGTTTGATTTCCTCCCGATTTACTTTTTTTTTTTATCTACATCAGTAGAAGCATAACTAAGTTTTCTTCTCCACATTATATAATAATTTATTGTTATTTTATTTATTCTTTTCATATTTATCTATAGTTTGGATTAAAAGATTTGATTTAATTATGTAGAGGAGGATTTTTGAAAGTGGTATTTATCTTTTACATTATTTTATTTATTGTTTTCATAACCGAAACCGGTTCACCAGAATGTGACACGTGGCAATTCTAATTGATAAACGTCATCAAATAGAAAATAAATATTTCATTTTAAATATAATAAGATAATCATTGAGTTTTAATATAATAGTTAATTAATATTTTTTTTTTGGGAAGGTTCACCTGGACTTTGGCCAGACTACATCCTTGGCAATTTTTACCGAGAGCTAAAGCATGCTCCCCTGGGATTAACACTCAGTGGCCCCTGGTTGCTCACCCCCGGATTCGAACTTGGGTGGGTTTTTCCCCAACAACAAGCCTTAACCAGTAGGCTGCCCCATTGGGGTTAGTTAATTAATATTTTTATAACAAATTATTGTTAAACGTATCTATTATTATATTTCAATTCAAGTACACTTTTGTATGTATACCTTTCTCTTTATATGTGAAAGTATATTAACGTCATTTTAAAGTCAAAGATAGTTATATAGTTTGATCTATAAAATGTCTTTGTTATATTTTTATTGTTGATAATTTGATATCAATTGAATTAAATTAAAAATAAATAACGTTTGTACTTTTTTTTTTAATATAACTGATGTATTTGATATAAAATAATATTGATGTTAAAAGATCAATAGCACAACAATTCATATTTGTAGTATAAGATTTTCGGCATGACTTAATTTCTTGAAATTATCCCGTGTATTACACGGGATCAAAACTAGTATATATATAATCGAGAAAAGCGTATACAACTTTCTCATTTGTGACTACAACACTAAGCCTTCCCTCTAGTGACTTCAATAGCATTGTATTGCACTATCAAGCCTCACAACTCCGACGAACAAGCCTTTAATCTCTTTCTATAATTACAACTCTCTCTAAAATGACTATTCCACAATGAGAAGAGTCTTCAATCCCTTTGATATCTCGTGTAATTGATTCCTCTTGATTGAAAGTTGTTCATCGTTTGTTTGGGGTCTTGATGAAAGAATAAAAAAACAAGAAGATAATGAAAACTCATCGCTACTAAAAAAACACTTCTAAAAACCAAAAGATAAAATCTTGTTAAAGGATTCTTGTATAGTGTCCTTGTATTTTTGGAGTTCTAATTCAGGGATGTTATTTGCATCCAGCTTACAGATGGTTGTTTTGGGGTTCACTTGTGGAAGAATCTAAATAGTCAACACGTTCACATATTTATCAATTTCACAAGTCAGTGGCATAACTATTTATGTAAAAGCCATAAAATTGGGCCTCTTCCAAGGTTAGAAGTGGTGGGGTTCATGGTGTTGATGGCTCAACCACCAACTATCTACGTAAGTAAATATTATGATTCAACCCATAAGCCAATTTTAATCATCATAATTGTCGGATAAACTTAAATTGACAAAATGGTCACCAAAAATACAAAGGAAACCATCAAACACAATTCTTTGTCGATCTCGCTCAAAATCCAATTGAAAAGTATCTATGAAACTGAAAGTGGCAAAACATAATAAGGATATACAAGTGTTTTCTTGACCAAGACTAAGAGTGATACTACGTGTATATGTATTTCGGCAAGGAATAAACAAAACCTCTTTAACACCACAAGCTAGATTAAATCTGATAAGCTATATAATAATAATTGATCGACATTTTATTTAGACCATCTGAATTTTAATTTCTACACTAAACTCAATCTATTTTTGACAAAGAAATATATCAAATATATTATCAAATAAATTACTTTGATTGAATAACAATTAGTTGAAATAGTTTCTTAAATCATTGAAATTCGTTTTGACCACATTTTATGAGTGCACCACCAAAAAATGTTCTCTCATCAATTCAAAGTTCAAAAGTCAAAAACTAAAACTCTAATAACAATTTTGCACATTAAGGCCAATCTTTATTTATATTTATTTTTACACTTTGGCACTTTTTTTTTTTTGAAAGGCAAAGAGTGGAACGAAAGGCAAGGAGCTTCGGCAAGACCATCACCCCCGCCACACGAACCTAAAAGAAACTTTAATACCAGCAAGGCGCTAGAAAAGAGTTACAAGAGGGAAACAAGAAACAAAAAACAAAAAACACCAAGGAAAGAAGACCCTCGCAAATTCATTAGTAAGAGATGCTTAGGGGATTACACTTTGGCACTTAACTTTACCTTTCTTGCAATCTAGCTTCTCAAACTTCCATGTATATCATTTATTGCTCATTTATAGCAAAGTACGGAATCTTGATATTATTATTAATATCTATGTACCTACAACATGAACAACCAACAAAAAGTCAAAAACTTTAAATTGTATTTACATTTCACAATAAAAGAAGAAAAAGAAGAAATCAGAAATACATCTCACCCCGTTTGACATTTTGCTTTCATGGAACTTTTGTAGGACATATTTCATTTATTGCCATTAACTACTATTAAATTTTGTAATTTGCCATATAGTTCTATTTATTTTACTCCTTTTGTTTTCAAATAAGGGTTAGTACATTAAGGTTTGGTTGACTGATTAAAGAAATTTTAACAATTTAACATAATATTTGTTAGGATTATGTGCGAGACAGTAACGAGGTTATCGTGTCCAATGTTATAAGACACTAGTAGGTCACACTGCTGCACACCAAAATGAGAATGTTTGGATTATGGGAAATAATTAATTGGTTAATTAATTATTTAGAGAGAAAAAGAAATAAATAATTAGTTTAATTATTTATAATCAATTAATCAGTTAGATTAATTGGTTGGATAATTATGGAAGTTATTTCAGAGATAATTACCAAGAATTATATATGGAATCAAACACTGCTTGTTTTGTCCATATAAATAAAGGGTTTAGGGTATCAGTTAATTGATTGATTCAGTTCAAAAACCCAGAAAAATCTCTCTCTCTCCCTCTCCCAAAACCGGCGCCAGAATCCAGTAGGAGGAAGGTTCGCGTTTGTTTTCGGGTAATCCTCGGTGGTGGTCTAGCAACTATCTCAACCGGTGACAGTAGCGGTGTACCCCTTACTTGCGTTTCAGAGTTATTGTTCGCAAAAGGTAATCCACTGAAACACCCTTAATTGTATCTGTATGGTTTAGGATTGGATCCTCGATTGGGAATCGGGTTTTAGTTATCCGCTGTGCATGTTCTTGTATCCCTCGATTCCCAACAGTGGTATCAGAGCCACTTCCTAAAACCTTCAGATCAGGTTTATCAGTTTAATAGGTTTAAAAATTTTAATTTTATTGATTTGTTCATTGTTAAAATTAGAATTTCGTATAAACCTAGACTGCAGTAGCAATCGACGGCAGTTAGCCGATTAAACCACCAGCACCACCGTACACCACCGCCGGCGACACCACAGTTAGTGGTAGCCGGCGGCTGTCCTCCCGACGCACCACCACGCCGCACCACAGATCGTGGACACGGCTGTGGTTGGTCGCACGCACCACACCACCGTATGTGGTGGTGGTGGCGATTGATGATGGTGGTGATAGCCACTATTGTCGATAGTGACGGTGGCGGTTTCCGGTTGAAGCCACCACACCACCGTTAGTGGTGGTGGTGGCAATCGATGGAAGCAACGAGAAATTAAAACCGCCGCACCACCGATTGTGGTGGCGGTGGTGACGATCGAACCAGAAGCCGTGATCGACCACCTAGGCGGTGGCGATCATGCGGCGGCGATTGGATGGCAGCGGCGAAGCCGGCCGTACCACCAGATACGGTGGTAGCGGCGTTCATCGTTCTCGGCTCAGGACCGCGGCGGCGGTGGTGGCTTTCAGCCGCTGCTGTCGCCAACGATTGTTGTTACGGTGGGCGGCGGTGGTGGCTCCTTAGCTGCTGCCGTCGCCGGTTGTTTTTGGTGACAGCGGTGGTTGCCACGGCGGTGGTGACTATCGAAGTCGCCGCTGCTGGTGGCGATTGCGCGAGATACGGGCGGCGGTGGTGGCAATCACGTCATCATCGTCGCCGGCGTTATAAACCGCCGATCAACGACCGAGCTTCGGCGGATCGATGGTAACTCGATGATGTAATTCGTTTTTGTTATTAACGTAAACGGGTATCAGTTTGAAATCCGTTTCCGGATAATCTTTCGAATTAAGGATCGTTTTTCAGATAAAGTTAAAACGATTCAGGATAAAGATTTAATTAATTATTTTTAAATTAATTAGTTTTATAATTATTAAATTAAAATTCAGATGTGTTTTAATTTATTTAATTATATGATAAGTCATAGCTGAACCCTTTAGACCCATGGTTGTGTTTATTTATCCGTTTTTGTTAGAATAGTTGGGAGGCCTGCGAGCCATTTACAACCCTTTTGTAATTTTAAGTTTTATTAGAATAGTTGGGAGGCCTGCGTGCCATTCGAACCCATTTGTAATAATTACTTTAATTGCATCAAGACGGAGACAAGACGACGACCATGGATCTCGGAGCCAGTGGGAGTGCCAGAAGTTGAAGACTTTGTCACTTAGGGATTAAGACCGTTGTTTTTGTGTTGGCTCACAAAACAACATTAGTTTAAGGGTTTAAGCTGTGACTGTGCTTTTTATATTTAAATTGCGTGGTTGTTTAATCTATGTAATTGTCATTAAATATAAATTGCCCTTTTTGAACGGATTGTTTAAAAATCAAAAGGATACAAATACAGTTAGTATTTGGATCCAGTTTTTCAAAGTTTTTGAAAAAAGGAAACTGGCAATTTAAACCCTTGTTAGAAATCATAGATTAGTAAGTGCAACCCACTTTAGGGGCACTTCCGGTGTAAGGTACATAGGGCGTTGTAAGTGCTCACACTATGAACGCCCGTGTTCAAACCGAAACTAGAAGGAGATAAAACTCTGCGAATTATCTCCGGGTGGTACCGGCCAGAGTTTGTCCAGGTCCCGGGTGGTGCAATCTATTTTGGTAATTATTTATTCACTGGGTGGTACCAGGCCAAAATGCACTAGAGGGACTAAATATGCACGGATTATTGATATCCGATGTCCCGACGATCTAGAAGTCGTATTTTCAGATCGGAATACGATTGGTATAGTGTTACCTACCATAGATCGCATGAGTCGGTATGACATGATCACATGCTTCCCGACACATGTGAAATATGGATTCTAGTCTAATAAATTTATTTTAAGGGTAATAATTTATTAGAATTATATAATTATAAACTAAAACTGGAATTTTATATTCTTCTGTAGATGTCTCAAATTAGTATTCCGTTTTATTCACCTGAAGAGTCACTTCGCCTTATTACGGGCAAGTGGAAGCTTACGGGCCATAACTTTCCAGTTTGGAAGTTACACTTGAGGAACATTTTATGTGCCCAGGATAAGCTTTATGTGATCAACAAACCCGTATCACGACCTAAAAGCAATGCCCCTGAAGAGGAATTTGCTAAGTATTTTAGATACTTGACAGATGAATCGGATGTAATGTCCATTCTGATTTTCTCTATGTCACCCGAGTTCACGGGAGATTTAAGAGTTAAATCATGTCACGAGGTTGTGAGAGATGTGGAGAACCAGTTAGGTCTCTACAAGCACACGGGAAAGCTATTGATCATGCAAGAGATTCTCTCCCTGAAGCTACAGAAGGGTCAGTCAGTTAAAAACCATCTTGTTGATATGAGAAGGCTTTTTAAATGTTTATCACGTCTGGGGTACAAGATGACTCAGGAAGAGTTAGTGTATCTCATGTGGTTCTCCCTCACAAAGGAAGTTCAGGACACAGCTAGTGCCTACATGAAGGAACCAAAGAGCGACGTGGATAAAGTTCATGAAGATATCCTGGCCAGTCTAGAGCCAGTACCCGAACCTGCGAATCTCATGGACACTGACATAATAGATGAGCTGGGAGATCTGAGTTGCCCAGAGTGCGGCAGCGAGGATATTTGCGAGCACTCGATGAACATCGACCAGATGGATATCGGTTTACCCGATACTCCAGGTATCTTTATGATAGATTGCTTAATCACTTCTTATGAATCATGGGTAATTGATACAGGCAGTGGTAACCACATTTGTAATCATTTACAGGGATTCACTAGAAGAAAGACTCTGAGGAAGGACCGTTCGAACCTACGAGTGGGCGAAGGCACTCCGTTGATTGCTGAAGCCGTGGGATCTTATAGTCTTAGTTTACCCTCGGGTCTAGTTTTGGAACTGAATAATTGTTATTATATTCCAAATATGATTAAGAATGTATTGTCTTTTGATTTGTTGGTAGACCAAGGCTTTTACTATAAATATTCTTATAAGATGATTTCGGTTTTTAAAGATAATATTTTCTATTTTAAAGCTACACCTGTAGATGGTCTATACACTGTAAATCTTAAAGACAACAATAGTGAAATCTATCATATAAGTAAGCGATCCAAGGATATTGAGGATCAGACTTACCTCTGGCATTGTCGTTTGGGCCATATAAACAAGAAACGCGTTGAACTACTCCTAAAAGGAGGTTTTCTTGGCAATTTCGATTACAAACCTTTTGATAATTGCGAATCTTGTTTATCTGGCAAAATGACAAAGCAACCTTTCAACAGTGAGAATGAAAGGGCTACTGACTTACTTGAAATAATCCACACAGATGTATGTGGACCTTTCAGTCATGTAGCAAGAGGAGGATACCGGTACTTCATTACCTTCACTGACGACTTCAGTAGGTATGGTTATGTCTACTTGATGAGACATAAATCTGAAACCTTTGAGAAATTCAAGGAGTATCAGAATGAAGTACAGAATCTACTTGACAAGAGGATCAAGTTCTTACGGTCAGATCGTGGTGGCGAATATCTCAGTGATGAATTTGACAATCATCTGATGGAGTGTGGGATTGTATCCCAACTTACACCTCCGTATACACCTCAGATGAACGGTGTATCAGAAAGGAGAAATCGTACTTTGCTTGACATGGTACGAACGATGATGTGTCATTCTTCGCTGCCAGTATCATTCTGGGGACACGCGCTCGAAACAGCAGCACACATACTGAACAGAGCGCCAACAAAGTCGGTAGAAAAGACTCCATACGAGTTATGGAAGGGTAAGAAACCCAACATATCTTTTCTGAAAATTTGGGGTTGTGAGGTTTACGTCAAACGACCTACCTCAGAAAAACTCAAACCCAAATCCGACAAGTGTTTCTTCGTTGGATATCCCAAGACCACCGTGGGATATTATTTCTACAACCCTGAAGAGAACAAAGTGTTTGTTGCTCGAAATGGAAAATTTCTGGAAGAAAAGTTTCTCAGTTTAGAGAACACCAGAAAGGATGTAGATCTACAGATAGTAGACGAAGAAAACACTACACCAGTTGTTGAGCCAGAAATTCAACATAACAATGTTGAACCTCAATCAGAGCCGATTGAGGAAGTTCAAACACAAGACCTTCGCAGATCCAGCAGGGTAAGACAAGAACCAGATAGGTATCTTGGGTTTCTAGTCTCTCAAGATAGCGGAGACTTAAATGAACCAACATCCTATGGAGAAGCTGTGTCAGGCAGTGAGTCTGAACAATGGCAGGAAGCCATGAAGGCCGAGATGCAATCCATGTATGACAACCAAGTCTGGGAGTTGACTGATTTGCCACAACACTGTAAGGCTGTTGGACGCAAATGGGTTTTCAAGAAGAAAACCGACATGGATGGAAATGTACACACCTTCAAGGCCAGACTGGTCGCAAAAGGATTCACACAAACTCATGGTATCGACTATGATGAAACCTTTTCACCAGTGGCCATGTTAAAGTCAATTAGGATTCTAATGGCCATCTCAGCGTACTTTAACTACGAGATTTGGCAAATGGACGTCAAGACAGCCTTTCTGAATGGAAAGTTAACAGAAGACGTCTATATGGAACAACCAGAGGGGTTTGAAGATCCTAAGAATCCTAATAAGGTGTGTAAACTGCTAAAATCTATTTATGGATTAAAGCAAGCATCTCGAAGCTGGAACTTACACTTTGATGAGCGAATCAAAGAGTTTGGCTTCGCTAAAAGTGAGTTCGAGCCATGTGTTTACACTAAGTTCAGTGGGAGCATAGTAACCTTCCTGGTCTTGTATGTAGATGACATACTACTCATAGGAAACAGTGTACCAACTTTACAGAGTGTTAAAGAATGGTTAAGTAAATGTTTCCAGATGAAAGACCTTGGAGAAGCCGCTTATATACTAGGTATAAAGATCTACAGAAACAGATCTAAGCGGCTTATCGGACTTAGTCAGAGTACATACATTGACAAAGTACTGAAGAGATTCAGGATGGATGAATCCAAGAAAGGATTCATTCCAATGCAACATGGCATAGTGTTAAGCAAAACACAGTGTCCTGTTTCTAGTGAAGATCAGGACAGGATGAAATCGGTCCCATATGCTTCTGCAATTGGATCAATTATGTATGCCATGCTATGTACTAGGCCCGATGTTGCTTACTCAGTAAGTGTTACGAGCAGATACCAACAGAATCCAGGTGAGCCCCATTGGGTGGCTGTCAAGAACATTCTCAAATATCTGAGAAGAACGAAAGAAATGTTCTTGGTCTTTGGAGGTTCTGAGGATGAAATTAGTGTCACAGGATACTCTGACGCTAGTTTCCAGACCGACAGAGATGACTTCAGGTCACAGTCAGGGTACGTCTTTACCCTAAACGGAGGTGCGATCTCGTGGAAGAGCTCGAAGCAGGACACGATTGCAGACTCAACTACAGAGGCAGAGTACATTGCAGCATGTGATGCGGCAAAGGAAGCTGTCTGGCTGAGGAATTTTCTATCGGATCTCAGGGTGGTTGCCAGTATCTCGAGACCGATAGATATATTTTGTGATAACTCAGGAGCCGTGGCGCAAGCAAAGGAACCTAGAGAGCATCACAAGTCGAGACACGTGCTCAGAAAGTATCACCTCATCCGAGAGATCATTGGAAGAGGAGATGTAAGAATATGCAAGATTCCAACAGAAGACAATGTCGCAGATCCGCTGACAAAGCCACTAGCAAGGGCAAAGCATGAGGCACATGCGAATTCCATTGGGATGCAGTACCTGGAAGCCAGTAGCTAGTACTTAGTTTATTAATTATTACTATAGTCTAATTTAGAAACAATGTAATCATGTAAAGTTTTTATTTCACAGTGTGTTGGAAATAAATGGAGGTTTTAATTTCATGATTGTTCTAAATTAACTATTTTTCGCATATTTAACGTATCCTTGATTCTACAAAGTCTTGTATGAAATCTAAATTTCCGTAGCCACTTATTGAAATGGGAATTTCAATAGGGAGTTTAACGCTATTATAAATACTTGATGATTTATTCAAAGTAGAGAATAAAAGCACAAGTGATGTGACCAAGTATTTATAGATACTCATCAGAGTGTTTGGGTATTGGAAGTGACCAGTAATCAAGTCTGCTTCATGGAGCCTCAGTCATAGGCACTGACTTGATAGGTTGTCCTTAGACCTGAGATACTTGGTTTGGGAACACGAGGACCACTGTACTCTTAGCACGTACTAACGCTGCACCGTAACTGGGTGGCTATACGGGACGTGACTAGATGCAGCGGAAGCCGTGGATCCAAATGCAAGTAGTCAAGAAGGGATTTGCACCTCTTTCAAAAGAGAGATATTTCCGGGCCCCTTGACGATTAAGATTGGCAGAAAACGCGTGGCCACGCTCGGATAGAATAACAGGGGTTATTTAGTAATATCCGTTACTGCATGCAATCGAAATCAGAGTCAAGAAATACTTGATTTTAAGAAATGAATCCTCCACTCCATGTCTTAAATCACTTTAGAAATATCGTGTGCAAAAGGAATGAACCTGTGTACAAATTCAAGCGTGAATTGTATCTCTGAATATAAGAGATCTTATAACCTGGTTAACCTAAGCGTCTGGCTAGGGACCTCCTTAGGCGAATGATAACAGTTCAGTTACATGTCTAGCACAAGTGGGAGTCTGTTAGGATTATGTGCGAGACAGTAACGAGGTTATCGTGTCCAATGTTATAAGACACTAGTAGGTCACACTGCTGCACACCAAAATGAGAATGTTTGGATTATGGGAAATAATTAATTGGTTAATTAATTATTTAGAGAGAAAAAGAAATAAATAATTAGTTTAATTATTTATAATCAATTAATCAGTTAGATTAATTGGTTGGATAATTATGGAAGTTATTTCAGAGATAATTACCAAGAATTATATATGGAATCAAACACTGCTTGTTTTGTCCATATAAATAAAGGGTTTAGGGTATCAGTTAATTGATTGATTCAGTTCAAAAACCCAGAAAAATCTCTCTCTCTCCCTCTCCCAAAACCGGCGCCAGAATCCAGTAGGAGGAAGGTTCGCGTTTGTTTTCGGGTAATCCTCGGTGGTGGTCTAGCAACTATCTCAACCGGTGACAGTAGCGGTGTACCCCTTACTTGCGTTTCAGAGTTATTGTTCGCAAAAGGTAATCCACTGAAACACCCTTAATTGTATCTGTATGGTTTAGGATTGGATCCTCGATTGGGAATCGGGTTTTAGTTATCCGCTGTGCATGTTCTTGTATCCCTCGATTCCCAACAATATTTACGGTTTAAAAAATCTTTATCAATTGAATAAAAGCATTAATAGCTAGTCTACCTGAGTTCGATTCATGAGGTGAGCATGTCGAATTCGCGTCGGAATGTGTGTGTGAGTTAACTGCTTTAAAAAATTGAGTGAATTATAGAGCATTATTTACAAAATGAAAGTCTACGTCTGTTTATACTACTGTATTAGAGACTTTGTCCAAATATTTACAAAAAAACTTCTAGCTACAAAAGGACTAGATACGTATGGACTCAACTAAAATATGTCTGGACACTTTTAATCCTTGTTTAGGCTCTTCCTGATCCATTTTCAAAGATCCTCCATTCTCCTTTGATAAAAAGTGGATTTCCAGAAAACCTTCTTGACGGACATGACAATTATGGTGTTCTAGATAATTATGACCAAATAGATTAACATAAGACCAATTCATATGGTAATAGATGCATTCTTCCAATACATCACACTTCATATTATCTAAGCATATTATTAACAACATATAGCATTTTGTGTGTGATATATACCCACTAATTACGTAGTCATATGTATAATTTAGTGTAATATAAAATATTATTATAAGCAAAAATAAAATAATTACACTTTTAGTCCTTGTGATATGTTTTTACTATCAACTCCCATCCTTGAACTTCATATAATGCATTAGTGGTCATTGTGGTTTCCGTTTTATTAGATGTTGGTGCTTATTTATAATGTCGTTCATTAAGCACCTTTAAGACAATCCATACGGTTCACACACTTTTACTAAGATCCTTTCCTTTTACATAATCTAAGAAACCATCAATTCTTCGTCTCTTTTGTTAAGATTATGTGCGAGACACTAACAGGGTTACCGTGTCCAATGTTATAAGACACTAGTAGGTCACACCGCTGCACAATAAATTGAGAATATTTGGAATATGTGTGTGAGAGAAATAATTAATTGATTATTAATTATTTAAAGGGAAAAGAATAAATAATTAGTAAAATTATTTATTAATCAATTAATCAGTTTGATTAATTAGAGGGAAGTAATAAAAGGGAATTATATATTTAATTGATTAATCAGTTTGATTAAAAGATAATTATAAGGTTACATAATTGGAATCAAACACTGCCTAATTTATATTTATAAATAAAGGCTTTGGGTAATAATTATGGAAGATCAATAACTTAACCCTCAAGAAAAATTCCCTCTCTCCCTCTCTCCCCTTTGATCGACGGCAAACACACACACAAAACCAGTCGGGTTTTGTTCTTCCAATCACGGTGGTCTAGCAACCCTCTCACGTGTTGTCAGTAGCGGTGTAACCCCTGCCAGCAATTCAGTCTGATTTCTCGCTAAAAGGTAATTGTCTAAAACACCCTACGTTGTATCTGTATTGGTTTGGGATTGGATCCGTTATTGGGAATCCGGGGTTTTATTCCGCTGTGCATATGTTTTGTAGCCTTAGATTCCCAACATCTTTCTCTTTACATTAAATTCGTTCGGCCGACAATGGTACAATTGCGGTTCAATCCTTGTCATATGAACTTCTTGGATCGCCAATAATTCAAGTCGTCATTTTCTTCTCTTGTTCAAGGAATGCAAATAACAATTTTAACATTGATTATATTATTAAATCTAACAACTTCCAAACAAACAAATCTTTTTTCAACAAATCTCATATGAAATGATAGTCTTAAAAAAACTTTTCATATAATGGTAACTTGTAATAAAGTATATATAAAATGATAATTTTCAACAAATTTTGATGTAAAAATAATATGTTCTAACAAATTTATATTAAATAATGATTTTCATCACATGATCACATATCTGGTTTGATTTCATATATAGAAATCTTCAACTGGATAAAATCAAATACAACTACAACAATAATAAAAATTAGGACGTAATCAATTACTACAACTTTGCAACTTCCACCACAATATCTTAAAAAGAGGAAGTAAACGGAAAGTTAGGAGATGGAAGGCATCTAAGAGCATCCACAATGGAGGTTCTTCTTGAGGTTCTTCATGGGGTTTTTACAAGAACCTCTACTGTGAGACAGAGGTTCTTCTCCAGTCACAGGTTCTTGTTGGAACTCGGGTGCTTGAACAAGAACCCAGGTTCTTGTAATAGTTTCCTTTTCTGTTATATAATAGTTTACATAAATAAAAATTATATTATAAATAAGAAGAGAGAAGTGAGTTTTTTGTAAGAACCTCTATTGTAGAGTTTTAAGGAGGTTCTTTGTTTGTTGAGATGGCAATGACGTGGTAGGAAAAACTATGGTAAGTGGGGTTCTTGGAGGTTTTACCACTGTGGATGCTCTAAGCATACCTATTGTCATGAACGGAAAGCTAGTTGCCTCTATAGCCGAGATGCAAGCTTAGTGATTGGCAATCTGCAAGCAAGAAAGAAGGAAGAAATTCCATCAACAATTACGAAATCCCAAATCGGTCTTCAACAACAACATTGGCCTTCAAATTAGAGGCGCTTTGCTCTCTTTAATTGGATGGAAATGGATATCTGATCGTTCTAGTGCAAGATGCAAGGAGAAGCACGAGCAGAGCGGTCTGGCTAAACGTGCAATGCCCCACAGGGAGACTCATTACCACTAAACGACGAAGCCGGGAGCGGGTGCAGTGAAGAATCTTTATATCATATATATATATATATATATATATATAGCTAACCAAAGCGTTTACCTTTCATTAAATGGATCATAATCAGCCTCAAGAATTTACAAATATAAGGCTTAGTTTTCCTAGTTAATTATTTGTTTGGTTGGGATTATAATAAAAACATAGTTTTTTTCTCTCTCTCATTAGGTACTTTAAAAAAAATATTTCTTTTTCTACACATTTAACTTCAATAAATCTTACTTGAAAGAAAGAATTGGAATACTCTCTCTCTCTCTTCTAAAGAGTTGCATCAAGCAAGATATAGAAATTTTACGTTTGCTTCTCTTTTTTTTTTCCATTCTAACATACCATCCTAAGGCTATGCGCAACGGTCGATGTGGGTTGAGCGGGCTTCACCCGCTGGCTTCCATCTTACCCACTGGCTTCAATCGGGTTGGCTGCACAAATTAGGGTGCCAGCGGGCCGAAGTGAAAACGGCTTGTAGAAGCCGCTCCTTTTATGTGTGTGGTGTGTGTGTTGTGTGTGAGAGGGTTGGAAGGGTTGGGTACGGGTTGTAGAGGGCTTGGGAGGGTTAAGAGAGGGTTGAGAAAAAACTGATGTGTCAGCTGATGTGACATGTTAGGTTAAGAGGGTTGGCTGCTGATAGCCCAATAGCAGTTGGCAAAAGATTTCTTGAAACTATAAAATTTCCTACTTTAGTAAGTTGCCATCAGAAATGATGTGAAAAATCTTTCCCTTCAATTCGTTGTTGCAAATACAACTCCTATACTAGAATGAGATGCGTTGTGCAACGAACTAAAATCGCCCTTCGGCTTTGTAATTTGGGATGCATATTTACCAATCGACAATTGTCGAGCTACAAAAATTCAAACCAAACCAATTCAGGATGTATGCAACCACCTCACCAATCTCTTCAATTCAAAAAAGTGCCAATTAGTTAAAAGAACCATCATCTATGCCTACAAACTTCACGAATACGTCACAACCAAAAAATCAACGATTTATCTATTACCTACCCGATTCATATTTATTACAATAAAAAAAGATGCACCAATCTACTTACAATCAAAAGCCCATACCCCCGAAAGAGCTCAAACCACCAATACTCGATTCATTAATCGTTGCCACAAACAACAGCAAATTATGAACCGCAAGATTGATATCGATCATAAAATACAACCTCACAATACAGATAGAATCATGGACTTATAGGAAAAGGAAATTTGTTGAGGCAGAGTCGGTAAAGTGACTTTCCTGCCCAATCATGCCAAGTTTAAAATAACTATATATATAAGAAACAAACATTCACAAACTGACTATGTACAACCCAGCCATCAAAACCACAAACTTACCGATACTAAAATACGGAGTCCAGGTATCGGTTATGATGTCTTCGGTTGAACTCCAATACACTACCATATGTCCGATCCGATATGCCAACAAACAAAGCTTCAGCATCGGGGCTAAATGATATCCCACCGATTTCTCCAAACACATCGATCTCCTGCCCTGATTCATAATTACTTTCTGTATCATATATGTGAACAAAGTCGGCTGGCTCGGCCATCGCCATGTGCCGACCATCTGCGCTGAACCTTATGCTTCTGATGGCACCCATCCTTCCCTTGAGCACCACCAAAGACTCTGACACCTTCCTTATGTCCCATAATCTGCAGGTCGTGTCTTGGTTCCCAGTTGCCACAATGTGTCCGTTGGGATGCCATGCAGATGCAAACGAGTAGTCTAGATGCCCTTTCATTTTGTTGATTTCCTGCAATATCAATGCATTCATAATTACTTTTAAGTCCCGTTTTCCAGATTTAAGATAGATAGGCTTTGTCCATGTTTGGCAAACTAACTAATAAGCTAGCTGTTAGCTGAAACTACTAGTTAACCAGCCATGTTTGATAGAAACTGATAAGCTAGCTGTTAGCTAGCACTAACCAAATAGGGTTCTTTCAAAATATAAGCTAGCTTATGGTTACCAAACATGGCTTTTGTGAAACCTTTTAGCAGGATCGGAATGTGGGTCAGAAAGTGGAACATACTTTCCCAGATTGGGCATCGGCAAGCAAGCATTCGGTACTGTCTCCAAGAACAGCCAACAATTTACCATCAGGGCTAACGGATGTATCCTACACACAAAATACCCATGAGAGTGATAACATAAGAGTGATATCCAACAGATTTGTTATCCATCTCCAACAGGATCTCCATTTTAAATATTTCAACATTAATTATGAGAGTTCTTTTCTGAAGCGGAAAGAGCATAAGTTAAATGATAATGCATTCGAGCCGAAAACAATAATAAAATCTCTTTTCAGCATTAAATTCTGGAGAATTCTTCAAATTTGGAGGATATTAATCTTGTCTCCTACTTTTTTTATGGAGGATCTATTGGAGCTAAAAGAAGTTCAGAGCTCCTAAATACTGATATTGGAGATGCTAGAGCATTTGGGATGAAATGCAATTGGCAAAGAGAAGAGATACTCACATTAACGGACCATGGAAACGAGAAGCGGTCGGTGCAAGAAAAATTGTTTGCATCAAACACCCTTATGAGTGCATCATTGTTGGCAGTCATAATCCTCATTGACCCACTGCACATGAAGCAAGTCGGTCAAACACCGCCAAGAGAATTGAAAAGCCATGGAATTCACAAAGAAATCTAAACAAACCTTGAATTGTAGGATATGTCGACCGAGTTAGTTATGGCAGCTTCGTCGGTTGCAATTTTAGTGGCAAAGGAAACTCCAGGTTTGTTCAGATACTATTTAAACACAAGATAATAGTTAAGAGAATAGAAACCAGTTTTGCTAATGAAACTCAGATTCTAAAAAGAATTCCAGATGGCATACCTTGCAGATTAGTTCACCATGAAAACCACCGGCAACAATTAGATCGTCCTTAACAGCCATAGTGCTTACCTGTACTCTAGACAGGGAACGAGAAAATGATCCAGGATATTTCTGCAGACATACCATGGGAAGAGGTTACTAGAGTTCACTAGTGAAAGTTCAACACCAAAAGTTTACTCCCTCGATCCCAAATTCAATATCCACAATAAAGAAAACAGATTTAAAAGAGTGTGTAATGTTACAGTTTCTAACTAAATTATGGACAAATTCTACCCTTGATAAATGATAACACAGACAAATCTTCTCTCCTCTCCAAATCATCAACACTTGAAGATTATTTGTGTCCTAATTAAGGGTAGAGTTGGAAATTTGGTAGATTATACCTATCTATTTTCCAAAGTGGACCCTTACTTTGGGACACAGGGAGTATTTTGGTCAATGAGACACCACTTACCAAAGTAGGTAATACAGGCGTAGCGACATTCACTACTTCCTTGCTCCGTCTGAGAAGTGAAGACCAATGCATAACCGAGTAATTTTGCATCAGGTACAGATCATGCTTTGAGGTTGCCCATAAAAGATTCCTCAGCTGCAAAAATGAACAAAGGCAATTAGACATGCACATTAGCACAAGGAGACAAGCTCAGACTCTTGTGAAGGTGGACAATATTTGAGTAGATGCAACAATTCACAAAAACACTCAATTGTTAAGCCCTTATCTCAAAAGAAAGTACCAAATATCCAAATATAAAGGAAGACTATAATCTTTTCTGATGAAAATCC
The DNA here is from genome assembly GCA_030169165.1 of Centaurea solstitialis. Lineage (NCBI taxonomy): Eukaryota > Viridiplantae > Streptophyta > Magnoliopsida > Asterales > Asteraceae > Centaurea > Centaurea solstitialis. Next base: position 94,723,733 of record CM058040.1, on the reverse strand, counting down.
ATCTAGAACCAGGACTATGAACTCAAAAGATAACTCAACGCCTCATGCCGGAGAAAATCATTCAAATCAAGTGCAAGTCCTAACAAAAACCTAAATAAGGCAGTGCAGATTTATGAACCAGTTAAGGTACATTTGGTACATGGAATGATGGAGGACCGACTAGACGGCCCTGTCCTAATCTAATGACATGCCAGACATGGAACAAAACCGTCCTGTCCGACCCGGCCTTGCATACCAAACAAACCCTCAGATAGGACTGTGAGGGATTTGGAATTCAATTCCTTTCCAATCCCACGTTTGGTTTTAGGGACGCATGGATTTTTAAACCTAGGATTTCATTTTTTTTAGTAGCCGTGGGTTTCCGGACCAACTTACGCGCACCAACTAATTCCCCAGACGACCACAAATGTCCTGGAGTCGTTGAAGGTGAACTCCGTGGCCACAAGGGCTTTGGCAATGCCTAGATTTGAACCTACAATTTCATTGAAATCCCACAAACATGGGATTTTGTAATCCATGGAGGTAGTCGGTCTTTCATGGAATTTCATAGAGTTTGTTAGTGATAATATTTTAAAATATATCAAATTTTTATGATTAAAAAATTAATAAAAAGATTATTTAATTACTATTTTATAAATTGTTATGAAGGGTGGAATTCAATTCTTTCCAAATCCTACATAAGTAACACACCTGAGATTTCAAATCCTTCCACACAATCCAAATCCCTCTAAAAAACATCACGTAAAAACCAAATGGGTGCTTTGTGTTCCTCGATAATATAAATCAACTTGTGCCTTACCTCAGAACAAATACATTTTGGCCCCAGTATGCACAAGCAACCCCAGTGAGGAAGTTAAAGGTGGATGAAATCTATCTTTTGATAGACTCCCACTATTTTCAACGATGAAGCAAACAGAGAAACTAAAAGAGGGAACAAATTGAATGCAACTATGTGAACACAAAATGTTTCAAAAAACAAGCAGAAATGAATCGCAAATAATGACCACTAGAGCTGTAATGACCAACGAAACAAATTAATAGAAGAGGAGATTGGACTCTTTCGACATAAAAATTGAAATACAAAAGCTTAATCACATACCCGAGTCATTGGTTTATGCATTTTCCTAAGGTCAGTAAATACTACTTTTGACGAAAATTGAAATACAAAAGCACAATCACATACCCGTGCCATCAGTTTATGCAATTTCCTAAGGTCATTTAATACGAGATATCTATGGTGAAAGATGGAAGATAAACCGTGACTCTTTCTCTAATAATTAAAGCCAAGCAGAAATATCCGAAATGGGAAGCATATAACATGCAGGTCAGGTTTGTACACATCGTACAAGTAGTAATTGACAGGGAAAAAAAAGAACACATCGTACCGCCTGCTACTGCTTACATATATAATGAAAAATAAACGAAAATAGAAGGGGGAAGGCGCTGTTCTTGCAAATGATAGTTTGCAAAACTTATTCTTGTAATATACATGCACAAGTAACACTTCCACATGTCTCCATGCAGTCCCCGTTATGCACATGTGTATGGTCCTCATAGATACATAAGAGCAAGGATTTATCAACATAATCAAGGTAAGTAGAAAAATAAATCCATACAATAATTACTCAAAAGGATTCTGGTAGATTTGTGCACTGGCAAACAACTAGAAAGTAGATGGTAGAAATAGGATGAAAACATAAAAATCATAAACACGCTTAAATGGGGGATGTGAGTATGGGAGAGTTGATCACCAAAAGAAAGATATAGAAAAAAAAAATTCTCGTCATCAGCTACCATCAAGACTCGTTGGGTAATGCTTCAATGATCCATACATAATGCATTCATATAAAAGAAATCAATTCCAGTAAATTCTCACAAATGAACATAAACCTGCGGATATTTTGGACTACAAACTTGTAAAAAGAATCACCTAAACGCAGATACGTTACACATATAGCACAAAAAACTATAAATGCTGAAACATATGAAGTAGAATCCAACTAAACAGTAAACACACATGTAAACTGAACTTCAAATTGATCAATGAACTAGTGCATGGATGTCTGAAAGTAGACAAGGCTCCCAGCCAACCGCTAAAACATGAAAAAGTGTCTACGGGAGACAATTTTTCATAAACGTTAGAAATGTCCCTATCATACCATATTAAGAGCTTCCTTATCCACATGCTGCTTGATATAAATGGCACCCTGCTTCTAAGGCTGAAACAAAAATGATGTAGTTGTCCCAGAATATGCATTGTTAAAACATAAGCATAAAAATAGCCAAAATCAGAAGCCTGTTACAAAACTAAACCAACCAATGCAGGCTTAGGCAAAAGCAAACAGAAAAGGCATGTACACACCTCTATATATGAAGTGGTTTATATTCTCATCCTAAATTGTTATAGCTGAATAGCTAATGTATCAGTTATTCAGGATCCAGGATAACAAAGCAACTTCACCAACAACAGACTCAGAAAGGATATTGAATCTCCTTGTCACAGCACTTGTACCGTTTGGGACACTGCTTGACACTAGACTATCATGACAAAGCAACCCAAATGAACCTCAAACATGAGATGAGTGATGCTGTTTTTGGTGCATTTCCAACAATATTGATAGTCCTAATAGTCTTTATTACCTCGTTTGCTCTTTTTGGCAAGAAGAGGAGGAATTGCTAACATAGATGTTGCTTAAAATAATTGTGGAAAAAACCATATATCGCAGCCTAGTGAGAAACAAGACAGTAAAAAGGAATTTTGATCGAAAGCATTCTGTAATCATTTCCAAGAATTTTGACTAGATGAAATCATCCAGTTCCAGAAGCTATCGAGTTAATGCTGTGAGCATTATGCTCACACTATGTGTCAAAACAACCTACAATGTTAACAAGGTACAACACCCTCAGGGTCCATATCTGCATCCAAATCTTTGTTAGCAGATGGTACAATAAAATGATAAAACTCAAGCATTACATAAACAAATCATCAGCACATCCATGGCTTAAACAAAATGCATATCTCAGAAAGCCAAGTTATACCTCCCCAATGCTTCCATGTCCACGACATAGCATAAGAAATGGTCAGCTGTTTGGGAACCAACTTGCGCAATTTCAGGATTGCACCTTCGAAACATAGATCTGGTGATTTTATTTAAAACTCTCATGACATAAGAGCACTTATCTTAATCTGCACAAAAAGATTTCAGTAAATACAGGACCCGGCTCAGTGGAGCCGGGCAAAAACTATAAATTGAAAACGAAGTCCAAATACAAGCTCTTCTCTGTCAAAGTTAAACTAATTTCCACAACTGAACTGCCAGTTGTAAATATTACAGAAGCAGTAAGTTGCCATAAAGTATCTAAAGTTTGAAGAACTTTGGGTGCAGGTCAGTGTAACGGACAGCAAGCATCACTAAGATTCTAAACAACAATAGCAGCTAATGGAGTCAACTTTAGTTAAGATGTGGGCCAAATCACCACCAACATAAAAAAATCAAGAGATATTCAATCTGCCACTCGTATCCTAGTGGCTTGTGTAATGGAGAGGTTGTCAACTAAAAACAACAAGGAAACACAAGTAAAACCATTATGACTGTATACTCCACCACAAGACAAGTGTAAGTGTGACCCAAATTATGCGCATTTCAGACGAGAAATGAGATATGGACCATAAAAAATAAAAAGAATGAGAAGAGAAGAGTGGATGCAAAACAGAGAAACTAAACACCACCATATAAAAACTAGCTGACAACTCTATCTAGTTAAGCAAGTCTATGCATGATGCGATGCAAACTCAAAGAATGAAGGGACGAAAATCTCCTACACAAAATAAAGCATAGTTTGATAGTTCTTCAATACAACATATACTTTCTATTTAGTGGAATGCGGAGCTAAAAGAAAACTATAAATCACGCCAAACAAGCATAAACAGGCTACAGTAAATCCCTTCATTGAAAATGAACTCAAAGCAGCAGTGAAGTCTATACCTGAAAATGCACAACTGTCGGCTTGACAAGCCTTGTATTGTACTGAAAATCATAAAGAGTGTGGCCTTCGTCTACTTGTTTGCATTCCTGTCAACAATATCATTAAAGAAAGCACAAGGTAAGCTACCACTGAGGAGGCACTGAGCATAAAAAATAACAAGACCCAACTTAAAGAAAGCAATAGCAATGGGGCAACACATCATAACCTTCCACAGCCAACCAAAAAACATAACACTACTACATGAGGGATTTACCATGTTTGTTTGGTTTGGTCTGATAGAAACAAAATGTGAGAATGTGCATGTCACAACTTACCACTTACAAAAAAGTGGAAACCCATGAAGGATCAGATCAGGAGGAGTGATCTATTCCCTTCCTTTTTGTATGCAGATACTTGCAAATTCCTAATATCTATTAGCAACTTATTGAATTATTAACATCAAACATACCTTCTCTAAATCTTCACGAGAGTGCAGAAGGTTCTCATAATTTTTGTATTGCCTCAATCTTGTTTCGCGGTACTTGTCCCTTGTAAAATTTAGCCTCTCCCAAGGAATTCCTTGTATATCCTTGCCATTTCTAGCTTCCTCAGCTGATGTATCAGTCTTTGGCTTGCTCTAGTAAATTAGAAAAAACCTTCCTCAATCACCAAAACAGTGAGCAGTATATACTAAAGAATGAGCAACATATTCAAGAAATGGTTTTAATTGAACACATTAAAAGCATTGATAGGCCATACATTCCATGTTCCCAAAGACATCCTGAAATGAAGGCCAAGAATTTCAAGAAACTATTACCACTTATATATTGTGGTATATACATACACTCTGAAAGCATGATACCTGCTCAAAGTCGTCTTCGAAATCCGAGTCCATTGAATCGGCAGCGCAACTTCTATTGAATCGGTTCGTGTGTTCGACAGAGGTGTCCGCAAAATCGGTCATATCATAATATTCATCATTAATCATATACTCAAGTTCCTGGTTCTGAAACTGCGCCATATTGATCCTACAAATATTAGGGCTCTTTAAATTGTTCCCCTTTTTACAGCTAAAAGGGTAAATCCCTCTTCTCAGAAGTATATACTATAAACTACAACAAAGAAAAATAAGAGATATGTCTTTTTTTTTTCACTTAAACAGTCAAAAAGGCCATCTTTCAACTTCAAAAGATGAAACCTTCAATCGATACAACAATTGGATCAATTTGAGTGAACTTTTGTTACAAAATCCACATCAATCAGGAAGTTGAAAAATAACTAATTTTTAATCTCAATACATACAGAGAGGTTCCGATTACCTAAATTAATCCAAAAATATCAAAGATACAACTAATTAATCATGAATAACGTACATCTGGATGAATTGACCAAAAGGAAACGTAAATAAGATTACCTACAAATTCCGATGAACTGGTAGATCCTCCAGGGAAGATGTGAACAGAATCAGCAGCCGACGGTAAAAATTTCCGGCTAAGAGAAGTTCGATCAGAGAGAGAGAGAAGGGTCTGGAAGTTAGAGATTTAGAAAAAGCCAAAATGGGGGGTTTGGGGGGTTTGGGCAGGGTGGGCCATACTTATAGACAGAAGGTTTTGGGGGGTGGGTGAACTGAATACTAACACCAAAGTGTGGACCCCCTTGGTCCTATGGGACCCACCTCCACACTTGACCCTAAATTTTAGGCTGTCCCAGTTTGGCTTTTTCATTACTAACACTAAATTTTCTAACAATTTTGCTATAATTTCTCATAGATAAATAATGAAAGATGAAAATTTCTTAAACCGATGTATAGCCCGTCGAGCCCCATCACAAAACCCTCCCAGCCCTAGGGTGTTATGCATAGCCTAATAATTATATTTATATAGTAAATTATATGAGTTTAAAAGTATCTTCAACTGTTTTGCTATAATTTTTCTGATAGATAATCAAAGATGAAAATTTTCAAAACCTTCTTTTTTTAATCTATAGCCCAACGAGGCCCATCACAAAACCATCCCAACCCAAGAGGGTGTTACGAATAGCCTTATAATTGTATTTATATAGTTAAATCTATTTTGAATAGTTAAATCAAAATAATAGTTTAGTGACTTAATCATTCAAAATAAGAAAGTTTAATGGTTTTTTTGTTCAAAAAAATTGTTTAGGGACTTAACCATTCAAAATGAAATAGTTCGTTGGGTTTTTTTTGGAATTTTCCCTAGATTATATGGGTTTACTTTAATTAGTATTAAGCTAGTGCTTAATTTTTTATTAGTGGTTCTATTAGGTTAAATACCCTTTTCTCTTCCGATGTATTAGAGTTGAAATAACATTACACTTTTTTTTTTTTGATAATTTCAAGTTCTATAAAATTTTAACAAACCAAATGGTGTATTCTTATAAATTTGATTTATTATATATTTCATCAAGCATATTTATCATGTTTATTGTCATTAGTTCTTTCGAACTTAATTGTTTGCTATTTTTCTTATCGAAAAGTGTCGTTAGAAATATGCAAACATCAAATTGCGTGGATTACAAGCAAAATGAAACCATTATCCACGTGAAAGTAAAAATATTAAGCACTTCATTAGATATTGTAGTGTTTTCAATGGCTACGTATGCAATATATTTTTTCGACCAATCTATTTATAAAAAATGCATTTTTAATTTGTTATTAAATGTTATTGAACTTACTAATATAAAAAACTATATTAGATGAACTCACAACATTATAATTATCAATATATGTATATCGCTGACTGCTTAATAAATAATTGACTTTTTAATGAAGTACTTTAAAAAAAAGAACATTACATTTTAATTAACACAATATTAGTATTATGTGTTAAAACATTTAAGATGAATAAAAGTTAATTTTGTTATAAGAAACTCTAGTGTATTCAAAAATCCAATTAGATAAGTTTTTAAATATTTATAACAAAGCTAATTACATCTTGTCAATATAGTTTGCGAAAAAATTGTTTTTGTACCAATGATTTAAAATTAATAAAATGTTCTTACAGTTTTAAAATTATTTATTGTTCTTATTCAATGACCTATGACTGACAACCTTTTCAGTCTGATATACCCCTAAGCACAACACCTTCCTTTGACGACCTCCCATTATAAACCCTATTTTTCTCATTCGATAAACTACTTGGAGGTAACTTTTTAGAGCATTTTCAAATTATATTCTTATTAATATTAATTATTATATTATAATATATCTTTTTTGATCATTTTACATATTCATAAACTAGATTTTATCAAACATAATTTATTTATAAACCAGAATACCAGCTACCGACTAGCTTTTTAGCTAGTCTGCCAAACATGGCCTTAGTAACACTGTGTTAACTGGTGTTATATCTAAAAGAGATTAAATTCAAGGCCAATTAAAACTACTTAGAATAATTTGTTTTCAAACCGTAAATATATGAAAGACATGGACCAAATATGTAATTAATTTCTATAATTAACGTTGCTTTCTAGTTAAGCACTTTGAGTTTTCATTGTAATTAGGAGCCTATTTTTCAGATAAACCTAACCTAAGATAGAGACATTTTGGACACGTGGATGGTAGCTATGGTGACACCAGCAGCCACACATGAAGCCTCCACGTGGTCACAAAAATACATATTAGTCGACAGAGCTTGGCACCATTCTATGTGTACACGTGTCTTCCATTTAGAACCGTATCCCTTCTTTCTGTTGACACGTAAATTTCAACATTACGATTATAAAATTGCATCCTTAAACGTGGTCGTATTAATTTAATTGTTTCAAGGTTATCTAAGGGTTATGGGTTGGTTACCTATTGTAAATAACTCCAGTGAGTTGTAGGTTAATTGAGTCAGGTTTAGAAAGTTGATGTTGGAGACTTGGAGTTGAGTTTAATTAACTTTTTCAATGTAGGACTTGAGGTAGAATATTTTTGTGAGTTATAAAGCTCGAGCTCGAAATTCGTTTGTGGGTTCAAACCAGTAATCGATTAATTTGTTTATTGGCTTCTGCCCAAGAATTTTTACATTCTTATTGTAGAAATTAATAAGTATATAAGCATGCTTGGCTCGAAAAGGGTTATACTCATATAGTCATATGGTTCGGCTCGGCTTGATTCGATTCGAAGAACTGAATCGTGTTTTCGAACGAGTCGAATTGAACATTGATGTTATAAAGCTTGGCTCATTAAGTTAAACGAGTTACAAATTTGAGGTTGTTTGTTTTTTATAAAAAAAATACCTTTTTAAAACCTCTTAAGTCTGAAAATTAAGAGGTTTGTAGACTTAAAAAACTATTTATTTTATTTTTAAGAGAAGGTTTGAAAACCTCTAACCGTACTTTGAAATTTTAAGAGGTGAACCTTCCACCTCTTATTTTGTAGATGTGAAATTAGACTTCGGGCTTCTTAAAAAACAAACGACGCATTTATGTTTGAGAACTACTCGATCTCAAGAATTATTAAGCTCAAGTCTCCTACACCCATAGTCGAGATAAAAGCCTAAGCCCTCAAAAGTCACGAGGATTATATAAAAATTTTCAAGATGTGACTTATAACAGTAAATCTTTATACTAATATGTATATAGAGGGAGGTTCAACAAGAACAACCCATTTTAAATGAACAAATGAACCAAATGTGAGCCAAACATTACGTGGGACCCACCCATTAATTAAATCATATGTGATTTAGTGGTGGAACCCACCAGAATCATATATGATTTAATAATAGGTGGGTCCCACATGGGTCCACATCATGTGTGATCCAAAATGATTCTTTTGTTTCTACAAAATGATTTTGTTCTTGTTTGAACCTTTCTCTATGTATATATACAAAATTTGGTTTAAACAAGAAAGTTGGGTTATAATGACAAGCATGAGAAGTGGTTATCAACCGTTAGATGAGAAACTAACGAACATTAGGATGAGATTCCCCATATCAATTCCCTTACGCTGCAATTCGTGGGAAAACATTTGATTAAAAGTGATCAACGGTTTAAAAATACGTCACACCCTTCTCACTAAAAATGACACTTTTGACATGATACCATGCCTCAAACAAAAACGGTATATATTTAAGAGAATTAAAAAACGATTATGATTTTGCACTAACATCATATACAAAATCACATGTGATTCACACGACTTTGCCCTGTATGACCAAAGTCTCCCGCGTATTTTTTAACCGTTAATGTAAAATGACATTTGATATTGCACGTAACTTGGCCGTAACATCAAAACATATGCAATAAGACATTCTCTTGTTTCAAAACTTGACTCGACTCTCTTATGCATCATATTTTAAATCAAAACGCACAACATGTTGGATACGTGTTTTGGGAGAGAGGTGGGACGATCCAAGTGTATTGTAAATGTCACCTCAAATCGGAACTACCCTTTGAAATGGGGGGTCTCGAGAACCTACTCACCTCCGTTTCGCAGAAGAAAAAAATGAGAGATTCTAAAGATGCACCCGCTTAATTATGAAAGTGCCTTAAATACTTGAAGCACAAATTTATAACAAAAAACCTCAAGGCGTCAAAGATGGTTCAAGGCCTTGTATCAAGATTTGGGCTTCTAAGGTGAAGGTCTCAAGTTCTAATCCTTTTAGTTGGAAGTTTTTAGAACTTTCATATATTCTAAAATTGTTTTTTTATGAATATTTTTATAGTTATAGTCTTGGTGGTTGCTAATTTTAATTTTTTTTTCTTATTTCTTAAAATTGTTTTTGTTATACATATTTTAAAATAGAAGTACATTTTGAAATATTTTAAAATTGTGAAGATTAACCAACATTTTCTATATAACTTATTTAAAATATCCAAAAGTTCTCTTGAAATATGTTAAAAAACCTAAAAGTTCTTTCTAATCAATAAAAAAATTAAAAAAGTCAACCGAAATCATTAAAAATGTACTTAAAAATCCCCAGAAATCAACCAAAAGCTGAAAAAATTTCTCTCGAAATCAATAAAAAACTTAAAAATCCTCCAAATACGGAATTCGGCTAAAAACACAACAACAATAATTATAAATAGGTAACTTTTGTTTTCGAAGGGCGTCCGGGCCAAAGCCCGACTAATCCCCGGCAATTTTGGGGGTTAAACATGGTCCCACTTAAATGTCCCCAGACATGTGTACGGAAAAGTTCGAACTCGGTTAGAACGCTATGAACCACCCGAGCGATAACCAATCCACCACAACACTGGAAGACTATAAATAAGTAACTTGTTTCTCATTTCGATGAAATTAGTATTTTTTTTTTTTAAGAAAAATTCTTAAACTTTTTATTTGTGCACCCGCATGATTTGGTCACAAATGGTGGCACATAGATTCAACATGAAAGTTGCATGTTTGTTGTCCCAACTCCCAAAACAAAGAATTCAACAAACGATAATACATTTAACAAAAGTTAAGGTTGTGTTTAGTTGTGAAAAACTGTATTTGTTTTCCAAGAAAATGAAAACAAAAAATGGAGTTGATTTTTCATTTTCAGTTTTCTAGGAAAATTTTAGAAAACTTGTTTACTTGAAATCATGGAGTTTTCATTTTCCATTATTAGAAAATTAGAAAACTCGTTTAGTTGTGCATTTTTCATCACTTTTCATTTTCTATTTTCCATTTTTTCCAAATATTGCAACGGCGGCGGTGGTGGTGGCGGTGGCCAAGGCGGAGGCCGTGGAGGCCTCGGCGGGGGTGGCGCTAGCCGCCGCGGTGGTGGCGGTGGCCTCGGCGGTGGTGGCGGTGGCCTCGGCGGCGACGGCGGTGGCCTCAGCGGTGGAGGCGGTGGCCTTGGTAGCGATGGCGGTGGCCTTGGAGGCCTCGTCGGCAATGGTGATGGTGGCGGTGGCCTCGGCGGTGGCTTCGGTGGCCACAGCGGCGATGGCGGTGACCTCGGGGGCCTCGGCGGCGATGGCGGTAGCATTGGCGGCGATGGCGGCCGCCTTGGAGGCCTCAGTGGCGATGGCGATGGCGATGGAGGCAGTGGACTCGGCGGCGACGCCGGTGACTTTGGCGACGAAGGCGGTGGCCTCGGGGGCCTCGGCGGTGGCCTCGGCGACGACGGCGGTGGCCTTGGAGGCCTCGACAACGATGGCGATGATGGCGGTGGCCTCGGCGGCGACGGCGGTGGTGGTGGCAGCGGCGGTGGGGCAGTGGTGAGAGAGGGGTCGCGGCGGTGGGGCGGTGGTGAGAGGGGGGTCGCGGCGGTGGTTGAGGCGGCGACGGCAGCGACGAGACGGGGACGACGGTAGCTTGACGATGGCGGTGGCGGCGGCGGTAGTGGCGGTGACCGGCGGCGGTAGTGGCGGTGATCGGCGGCGGCGGCAGGCGCAGCGGTGGCGGAGGTAGCCGGAGACGAGAAGGGGACGACAATTGAAAATGGAAATGAAAAATGAAAATGAGAATTGGAAAACTATAAAAAGTAGTTTTCTAATTCAAGTGTAAATTTTGAAAATGAAAATTTTGTTTTCTTGGAAAAAAATTTCTAAATTGAATCAACTAAACAAGTTTTCTAAATTTTCATTTTCCATGGAAAATTTTTCTAAAAAACAAGAAATTTTTCCACAACTAAACATACCCTAATTTTCTAACAGACTATTGTAGTCCCAACATACCCTTACTCATACCATGCATGTAAATAAATTTATGTACTAAAACAATGTGCATCGAAACATATCAACACAAAACTCGAAATCAGAATTAAATGAATTCAACTTCCAGCAAAAATTTCTTTTAGCAAGTGCCATGGAATGAAATTCCCGAATTAAACTCGCATGCATAAGTTATTTCGCAAAACTAGTAAAATGAATTGTGCATGTACTTTGGGTAAAACATGACATAATTTATATCAGTTTCAAATTTGAAGCCAAACTACAATCCATTTCCGTTGTCCGAAGACAAATACATGCATATTATAGACGAAAGTTTGGTGTAAACTCAAAATTTCATTGCAAACATGAGGATAGCCGAGAGCGCGCCACATGACATATCCACTCTGAATAATCATGTATTATTCACAATGAATAACACAACATTCGATGTTATTCAAAGTGAATAATCTTAATTAATAAAACAGAATGTTGTATTATTTTCTTAATAACATTGAATGTTGTGTTATTCAAATACATGATTATTTAGAATAGATATGCTACATGGCATACTCTCACTTATCCGTACATTCACAATAAAAAATAATTTTCCATTTACATCTGACCCGTATCGATATATGTCATTTCATGCCATCACATATAAGTTATGCACTTCAAATGGCACTTGATATTTGTTAATACCAAAAAAGCTACCATGCCAAGTTTAAATATTTGTGCGTTCATTGCACTTGATTAATTGTAGTTAAATATAAAAAATGATTCCATTCCAAAAATAAAACATGGTGCATTTCATGGCACATTATTATTGTTAAATCATACAAAAAAAAGGTGACTTCATGCGTTAATGAAAAATCATGTGAATTTACATGACATAGATTATTGACTATATTTGCATACATGGTTATAACTTATAATCCCCATTGAGAAATTACGTAACCAATGGTGTGCTAAGAAAAATATGAAAAGTTATTCACGATGAAGATAAAGTTATAATGTTGTCGATTGTAGAATGTGAAATGATGCTCATAAAAATGTTTATTAATATAAAACTGGACATAAAAGGGTTTAGAATGAGTTACGATTATTGTTGTGATGGTTTGCTAGTAATATGATTTTTATCTCTGTTGTTTAGAAAGCAATTTGTTGTAGAGATAATACAAAAATCTTAAAATTTAAAGACCCATAATAAAGTTTTACCACGAGAGAAATATGATATTATTATATTTCACCAATAAGAGTTTTTAAAATTAAATGTTTAGGAGAGCTAGATAAGTAATATTTTATTAGATATATGTAATATTTTAATAATATAGTAATGATGTTATCTCTAAAATGACGAATTTGTTAGAATTGAATGAACTTTTTATAATTTTTTTGGAATTTGGTTCTCTATTTAAAGAAGTTTTAGATAATATGTTGGAGATGCACTTAGGCCGTGAGTAGCGCATTAATCGACTTCCACGCGAGCTCTCCATGTGGGATTATGGGCTCGAGTGGGCGGGGATACCCCCCACAACGAGCTCGGTGCACCGGGCTCCCATGCCCAAGCATTCCCTCAGCTCTCTCTCTCTCCCCCTCTTTTTATTGAAGTGTGTGTATATATATATATATATTAGGTATTCGGGCTTGTGAGTAGTGGTACTCCTACGTCAGGATTATTGTGGGTAAAGCTGATGTGACTTTGATGCGTCAGCTCGGGCTTTATGGGCTTGTGGGTTACTGGTTGCGTTATCGAGGGTCTTAGAGAAATTTTTTAAAACATTATGTATGGATAGATAAGTTATTTTTTCTATTTTTTCCATGAATAAAGTGAAATCATTATTATTTTATATAATTTTTTCAAAAGTGTATTAAAATGATAAATTTACAAAATATTTTATAAATATACAATTAATGTTGAAATATTTAAAATAGAAAATTTATTGAAATTAAATATAAATCTTTTTAGATATTGAAAATTTTATTACTATTAGGTATTAGCTAAGAATAAAGTTGTTAGTGCTCTTAGTTTATTTAGTTGATTTATTTTATATTTCTTTTTTTTTCTCATTTTTCATTTTACTATTTAAAAAAAATATTTCTTTTTTATATTAATTCTATATTAATTAAAATACATTAAAAAATATTTCTTTTTTATAAATTATACCATTAAAATCATCTATTTAAATCTTCAAAATAAACTCAAATGCTATGAATTTAAAAACCTTATCATTGAACCAATCTTTTTTCAAAATTCTTTTACCTATTGATTTAATTGACCTTAAATTGTATATTGATATGCGATCTATAAGAATATAATCATAAACTTGGCATTGTGTGATGGAGAATAAAGTGAAACTTGAAACATGATTGTTTTTTCAAGTTTTTTGCTTTATATTCAAAATGTTTTATACGTGCAATGCACGCTGAAAACGTATCTATTTTATAAAAAAAGTTATATCCTGAAAATGAATAGGTGGCTTGAAGATATGATCAAGGATTTGTATTACAGGAGGTTTGTAAATCGCATATTGAAAAAATTACATTTGGAAAAGCTTTGTAAAAAATGAAACATAAACTTATAAATTTAAAATAATGATCACATTTTTCGCATGTTAGTATAAACAAATTGTATGAAGAATTCAACAAACAAATATTGAACGATTTAAAGGTTTTCTCAAAATTAAAGTTAAATTAAAATCACATTTTTATAAATATTATATAACTATTTGATATAGTTTTTTTCTTTTAAATTTTAACATGTTCAGGAAAACAAATTTTAGAGGATAAAAAATGGCTCCAAATTGACAAGTATTTGGAAAAACTTTGAACTCAAAACTTTATGTTGCAATGCTCATGAGATGTTTCCAAGACTAAGTCGGCTAGAGATGGAGTTAGGGGTGAGAATCTCGGATCGAGGAACTTGGCAAGATAATAGGTGGGGTTGAAATTGGGGTTGAAGGCAAAAGCTGAGGGGGAAGGAGTGCGGAGAATTGGGGGGCGAAAGTAAGGGGAGGGAGTGCGGAGAATTATATGTGAACATGTGTGATTCACATATAAACTATACGTTCATATGTGAACCCATTAATTAGTTCACATGTGAACTATTTAATTAATTCGCATATAAACTCATGTGTTGTTGTCATTACTTGTTTCTTATTTCTTAGGACTTCGGTAACAAGTTCATATGTGAGTCTGTAAATTAGTTCATATGTGAATTGCAAGAGTTTATATGTGAATCAGTTAATTAGTTTATATGTGAATCACAATGGTTCATATATGAACCAGTTAAAATAATTCATATGTGAATTACACAAGTTATTGTCATTACTTTGATTGTTTGATTATCGTCATTACTTGTTTCTTGGCATGAGTACGATTGGAAAGTTGGGTTATTTGGTTTCTATATCTTCTACTTTGTTTTCTACAAAGCAACGTATATGTGTGTGTGTATATATTGTGAAAATGTTGGTATTATATTGCCTTAAATGTAAGCAACAATTAATAGTTGTAATATTCGATAATAAAAGATTAGTAGTTTCCAAATTTGTTGTGGTGTTGTTATTTCGTGGTGTTGTAGTTTTGATCTTGATCTTTTGACCACGAGATGAAAATTATGTCAGTAAAGAAACACGTGTTATCGATAACTGCATTTGCATGATAAGTGAGTTATACATGATGGACAATGATGTATATATGGTTATAGCAATATGTTGAAATCACATGTGAATTTGATAAATCATAAAAGCGTGTCATCTTCCAATAAATAGTTACTCAAAATAAAAAAATATGTATTCAAGTGTCACAAGTTGAAACTAAGCAATCATGATTTCGGGATATTAGCTTAGGGATCTCAATGAAGTAGTGTATATATTTTGTTGTACACAACGAGGTTTCTTGGCCCCGCGTTGCGGGGAAGGGAGATTATAATAATATAGCGACATAAATCAATAAAAATAGTTGAAATGTAACATAAATCGATAGAACAACTATGGTGCAAGTGACTATTGATTACTAACCTATAAAAAATCTCATTTGAAAATAAAATCGGATTAATGTAGCTTTCGTTATGGTCAATATCTCTGATAATTAACTATACCGATTAAAATTAGGATCGGTATTTTTAAATTTTTAGAAGTCTAAACCCCAAAAAACTAATCACCTTTTCTATTACAAAACATATATGTATTACATTTATTGATTTCTTTCCTAGAGCATATAACATAACATCTAACACATTTGGATAAATTTGAAATTTTATCAATCATGTGATGAGCACTAATAAAGAAGACATAAGATCTTTTTTACCAAACACTTGTCACGAATAAATTAACGAACAATAACATTCAATTAGAAAATAACAATATCAATGATATTAGAAGCTTCATAAAAATTGTATTTCATCTTTTGTTACATGATGTTGTATATCTTTTAAATTTAAAGAAGTTTAAGCTTGAGATTGTTTCTTAGAGATTTTTATTCTTTAATAATGGTGGAAAATGCGTAATTGATGTATTTGGGTTGGGTTATATGTGCTAAATAGCAAAAGAAAAGATATAAAAAATTGAATTAATGAGAGGTTTAAGAAGGAGTGAGTATGTGTGGGATAATTGAACTCATAATGTAAATTGCGTCTAAATACATGTTTAAGAAAAAAATGTTGCAACCGACTCAAAAGAGGATGAGACGTGGCATATATGTAGTATTAAAATATAATATAGAAAGAAAAATGTAATAAATAAAATTTAGGGGTAATATTTAAAAATCTGGTATAATAAACAAAAAAACAAATAAATAGTAAATTATTGTTGCTTAGAAACAATAGCTAAAATTTGATAAATGTTATAGTTTCTAATATATATGATACAGAAAATATTAAACTCAAAAATATTCAATATTAGACTCATTTCAAAGCTATTGAAGAAAGGATTATGATTGTGTAATTTTGTTAAAATTTAAATGTATTTTAGTTGATATGCAATTTATATGAGTTAATACAATAAAAATATAAAGTGAAATATAAAATAGGAAAGGGTATAATGTAAATATTAACATATTTGTGAGGATGTAAATTATAAATTTGAAGGGTTTGAATTGTAACTTTAATGTTACTGTGCTTATGAACAAGGTACACACATTTGGTAAATTTGTAGGTTTTTAATGTAATAAGATCCATTACATCACATTGTCAAGATTTATTATGATGTTTAGTTTCATTAAAATTATTGTGTTTGTGTATAATTGAAAGGGGTTTAAAAAAACACAATTTAGCACACTTGTGGGATGGAACGATGTTACATCTTTAAATATCAAACGTATCAAATTTCAAAGAAATAAGAAACACTTGTATAAACATAAGAGTTAAAAGTTCTAGGCGCATTTAGGAAATATTTTAGTAGGCAGGATATGTGATAAGAATGAGCATATGTAACATTGAAAAATTGAAAAGATTATTAAAACAATTTAGCAGAGGATGTGAGAAAATATAGTTAAAAACTCTTTTGGACATTTTCAAGGAAATCGACACAACTTCATATGCCTGAAGGATCTCGTGTTAGGATCATATCGTTGACGATTTTAGACTATAGTAAGCTTTTACTTACTTTCACTTTAAGTCTTATGATAATTTATTTCATATAAGCTATTGGATTAAAATTTATTTCATTATTAAGTGCTATTGGATTAAATCTAGTTCCATTTTATATTAAATAGAAGAACTTTTATAATTAAGAATTGTCAATACCATAAAATTTTGTCAATACGTAAGAAAGTAAGTACTGTAGTGTTGATTTGTCTACAGTTTCATTGCAAAATTATTGATGTACTGTAATACTTATGATGTTTTTGTGAATTAAAAGATGAAGTCTTTTGAGTGAAGTATTTAATATTTGTATATAGTAAGGCAAAGTCTTTTAAGATGGCAAAAAATACCATTTTTTAGTGATTGCGAATGATCATGTACAAGTATAATTTGGTATAAAGTGGATCTCATATGTGGGGATGATTAGCTACTTGATTTCATTGTTGCATTCATTGATAATTTCATAATTGATGGTGTTAGTATATGAATTACAAAGTCATATATCATCTTTGGTTATTCTTATGAAAGATTCTTGTTTTATTGATATTTCCATTGTGCCAATCTTATTTAGTTCATGCCAAAGTTCTCATACCACTCGTACATAAATGTATTTTGCAAGCGTAGGTATCCTCATGAACAACCTTTGTACTTAAGGTAGAGGAATGGTCCATGTACATCTTACCACACACCTTATTTTCTAGCAGAATATACTTGGTTTAATATTGAATTTAAGCATTGTCATTTACCTTTTTACCACTTGCTAGGCTACGAAATGAGAATACTCTCTGATAAAAGTAAATAGTGGGTTTGAATAATAACCATAGACCTTGGAAGTTTGATGTGCTCGTTTACGGATTGTAACTTAGAAAACTCTAATATTATATTTGGTTGGATACCGAGAAATGATAAATGGGACCAGGTAAAACTTACATATTTTATAGTTAAATAAATTTGTTTTACGAATTTTGGTATAAGTTTATAAATTAAAATTTCTCCTCTTAAAGAATAAAACTTATCCCTTCATTTGAATATGTGGGTATTATACATTATAAATACCTACATTTGTCATAGCATTTTAAGCAATTTTTTAATATTTTTTCTCCTTATGAACAGTAGTTTTATAATATTTTAATCAATTTAATTTTAAAAGTTACATTTTAACCCCCTTAACTTATAATCTTTATTCATTTTATACATTTTAATTTTCTATATTTTATTTCACGTTTTAGTCATATATCGTATATCGGCTAAATAAGTTTAAAAAATGCGTTTCAGTTTAAACAAATTACGGCATTATAATCGTATCGTCGATAAGTTCGAAATGAGCCTAATATTGAATATTTTTTGATCTAATTATCTTAGATTATATATTTACTCAAAAATAGTAAAAGCGCTAAAAATGTTATTTAATCAAGCTCATTAATCGAAATTTTATTATAATAAGTTCGAATTAAGTTACGTTTTACCCCTTTAAACTTATAATATTGATTCGTTTTATACCTTTTAATTTTCTATATTTCCTTTTACGTTTTAGTTCGTATGTTGTATATTCGTCAAAATATGTTTAAATGATACGTTTTAATTTTAACAAATTACGTCATTATAATCGTGTCGTCGATACCTTCGAGAAGTCTTAATAATAATAATAAAATAGTTGAGCAGTTAAAAAGGTTTTAATCAAACTTTTATTATATATGGTACGATTATATATGTATTCAAAAATAGTTGAGCGGTTAAAAATGTCTTAATCAAGCTTTTGTTATAATAATAATAATGATGATGATAATCACGTTATTATAATCGTATCGTCGATACATTTGAAATGAGCTTAATATTGAATATTTTTTGATCTAATTATCTTATTGTATACCATATATTATTACGATTATATATTTACTCAAAAATAGTAAAAGGGCTAAAAATGTCATTTAATCAAACCCATTCATCAAAATTTTATAATAATAAAAAAATAATACGATTCTATTATTCGAATTGTAAAAGTTACGATTTACCCACTTTGGTTAATGACAGTCATTGATAATCATCTTAATAACTTTAAATCGTCTAAAGCTTCAAATTTGGGTTATAGAAAACGTTATATACATAATGACCCGCGGCGAAGCGCGGGTATCAAAACCTTGTTTTTATATAAGTGGTGTATATATGTGCATACACTATTATTCTATTAATAGAACTATCATATAACTATATACTTGACAAACTAAAATTTGAATTATAAAGGGAAAATAAAATATATGAGTTTTCCAAAAACGACATAAATACACATCTTGAAGACTTTTTCTCATCATATTATGCATATTTTAGATAATTGTTAAAAATTTGTAAACGATTATTGGATAAATATATAAAATGGTCATTGGTCAATATGAAATAAATATTTAAAATTCAACAAAAAGATAACATGTAATATTCAGATTACCGCTATTATCATATACATATTAAAAGCGATCATGATTAGTGTGTTTGCTTAAATTTCTTTTTCTAGTAAATTATCTAATTGAATGATAATATTTTCTTCTTACACAAGAACGTACGTTATGGCCCAAACTTACACAACACATATTCTAACGTTCTTTCGAAATATATTTTTTTTAAAGTTTTTTTTAACGACAAGTTAACACACACGCTACTGCGGTATCGGGCCTTCAATTGGACAATCCCACTAATTCACTACGACCTGACCCAACCTATGGCTAAACCTGACCAGCAGAGAAGTGGAACCCATAGACTGGATCCTCCCATACCATCCCCGAACCCGGCCCTGGAGGACCAGATCCAAAGTCTGAATATCTTAAAAATGTCACCTGTGAAAATTGAACCCTTCTTACATATAATGTCACTAATATTTGTTGATCAGATAATCTATCAGTTATCTTTTTAAACGTTCTACAAAATTAAACTTTATTTGTCTGAAAAAATTCAAACTCTGCTTATTTTGTAAGATTGTAATGTAAATTTATCCGTCCACAAAATAAGAGTCAAAGTAATCAAATTTATATAAACATATAAAATTTAATATTTACTGTAAAATAAATTAAAATTATCCACTTATCTCTTAACTAAAAGCATCTCAAACAAATATTGAAAAGATAGAAAAAAAAAGATTATGAAGTTTTTTTTACTTCAATATAGACATTTTTCATGTAAGGAAAATAAATTAACTATCAAAGACAAAAAATATTATTTTATCAAAAAGTTTGTTGAAATATTAATTGAATTAAATATTTTAATAATAAAGTCAAACTAAATGATATTTTAATAATTTTAGTATAATTAATATAATTAAATAGATAAAATCAAAGATATGAAAAATCAAAATAGATAAAACAATATTAGTATAATTAAATATTCTTTTTCTATTTCAAAAGATATGGAAAAAATATTAAAATTATACTAATATTGTTTTATCTATTTTGATTATTTTAAACAGAAACATTAATTTCACATCTAAATATTTCTCCTTAATAGTTAGTAACATTTATTAGTTTTGAATATTATTGTTGGATTTGGTGAAATCCATGCGGGTCGGGTTTGGATCATGTTGTTCAAAATCAAACCCCCCCAAAATCAACCCGGCCCCCACGCCCTTTGCCCTATAAAACCCTAATCCCCCAATAATCCATGAGATTCACAGCCAGAATTTTGATTTTTGGAATCCCTAACTTCTCCTTCACTCCTAGTTTTGCTCAATCGACTTTGAATCAGCAATTTCGCACCTTCAATCGGTGTGTATACCTTCCTTTTTCTATATACATGAATTCAATTTGTATATTACTTGATTAATCAGCTTGACATTTTACAAG
>CM058040.1:94696775-94702678 GCA_030169165.1 Centaurea solstitialis | reverse complement strand
AATAATGCATAAATATTCAGTCTAAATAATTATGTATTATTTAAATTAAATATACCACGTGATACGCTTTCGTTGTCTTCACGCTCTCAATTAAATTTGAGTTTTTATTTGAATTTTCGTCTATATATATATATATAACACTAGAGAAAAGTTCAAATACAAACCACTTTTGGTTGTGAACGTGAGGACAACCCAGAGCGCGACACGTGGCATTTTGACTTACGCGACTTAGCGCTATTCAGTCTAAATAAAGCCCGCGAATTAGTGTTATTCATACTTAATAACGCTATATTCATACTGAATAAGGCTAAGTCGCAGGGACAAGTCGCGTGTGTCACTGAATTTTCTGCAACTAAGCTATATTCATACTGAATTAGGCTTATTCAGTCTGAATAATAGTGTTATTCAGTATGAATAAGCTTAGGCGCAGAAAATTTAGATTGACACGTGGCACGCTCTGGGTTGTCCTCACGTTCACAACCAAAAAATGATTTGTATTTGAACCCATCCCTATAACACTATTCTTATATTTATTTAATTGAAATTATTACAATTATTGGTACCAGGACAACCATATAGTGTACCTAACAACTAACTAACTTATTTTAAACAAATTGAACAAATAATTAGTGTTGCTAATATTTTATCAAATATAAATGTAACGTGTCGTGAGGCCCATAGATTATGCGATGCACACGTGGCAACGTGTTAGTGGAATACTAAGCTATGAACGAAATTATTAACCATAGATTTGAATAAATTAAAAAGATACTCCAATATTGGTACCAAATCTCTAATATTCTCGTTTAATGAATCAAGGAATAAAGTATTAACCACCGTGCCCAAAATGGTAATTTCATTTTTGCACATTTTAACACCTACATTTAACCTCTTGCAAAATCACTCCTTGTATTTTCAAAAATCTGTGATATGAGTCATTCAATATTGAAAACACTTTTTCATGGATCTTGTAATTCCTTAAGTTAAAAAAAATGTTATATGTAATATTTATTCGAAAAATAGCTTAAACACAATAACTTCAGAGTTTGTTTAGTTTATAGGATTTATTGTATTTTGATGAGTTTAATTCATTCAAATTGTTTAGCTTGTAAGATTTATTGTTGATCATTTTTAATCTCACACCTTCCATAAATTGCACTTTAAAAATGAATTTATTAAGTGCCTTATTATATTTCGGTACATCTCATTTTAATTAGTTTCACTTTCCAAGCCTCTCACTTTAACCTCAACTTCTCACTGAAACTCAACCCTATACATACACACCCACATAGAATGTATAACTAATACTCGAGGTCGGGTTCGTAGTAGGAGATAAAGGGTATCCCCCATCCCTGGTTTATATGTTCGGAGATTCCTAATCACAGTCAATTCAAAAATTTCCCAGGCAACTCGGGTATTCTAGAAGAAAAAAAATTGGGTTCAGATATTGGGTTCCCCATCGAGTGCAGTGTTTTTTTGCCATGTCCTTATTTAGAAGTTGTGTCGAAGTAGTTGGTATTTCATGGAACTTTGTAGAATTTATTTTAAAATATGTTAAATACAATCGATTTATAATTAGTAAAAAATAATTTAATTATATATAGTTTGCTTTTACAAATCATTTATAAAGAATAGAAATAAATTATATTCTAAATCTTACAAACCAGAAACACCAACTATGCTAACTAGTTCTAGTTCCAAATTCTTCTATGAAATCAAAATGTCTAAAAAGTATTCCATCAAAAAAAAGTTAGCTTAAATTATCTTGAGGTGTATTTTTTATTTGTATTGAGTAAAAATCAAACCAAATTAAAACATATGATACCAATTGCAAAATAAGATGTACGCACACACGTGCATTAATCAATGTAGTAGATCACTCATTTTCGTGAAAACTTTTGACTTAGATGAAAAGGGAAAAAGTTTGCTAAAAATGAGGAGAAAGGCTAAAAAGAAAATTATAATATTGAAAAACACGTTAGAAGTGAGCAAATAACTTACAAACCAACAAATAATTTATCTTTCTTAAATAAAATGTATTAATGAAATAAATAAATTAGAAATAACAGAAAGTTGTAATGTTGGAAACATGTTAAAAATCGTAAAAAGCATTATGCATGTTAACTTCTTACTATATGATAAAAATGCATCTTAAAAATATGACTATACAACTAAAAAATTATGAATTACATTTAATCTAAGATACTTACCAGCTACAACTTATATATTTTCAGATTTACCGAATTTACTACGTACCACTTCTAGAAAATAACCCAGACTTGTTAAAGACATTCAAAAGTAATAAATTTAAGGGTAAATTACATATTTGGTCCCTGTGGTTTACATTTTATTGTACTGTTGGTCCCAATTTTGAAATAATTGTGGAAAAGGTCCCTGTGGTTTACATTATATTGCACTGTTGGTCCTTGTGGTTTACACTATATTGCACTGTTGGTCCCTGTAGTTTACACTATATTGCACTGTTGGTCCTTGTGGTTTACACTATATTGCACTGTTGGTCCTTGTGGTTTACACTATATTGCACTATTGGTCACTAACCCTATTGGCAAAATAGGGACCAACAGTGCAATATAGTGTAAACCACCAGGACCGACACTGCAATATAGTGTAGACCACAGGGACCTTTTCCATAATTATTTCAAAATAGGGACCAACAGTGCAATATAGTGTAAACCACAAGAACCAAATATGTAAATTACCCTAAATTTAAAATTTTAGTTTGTGGGTTTTTATTTATTTATGAGTGAATTGCAATTTTGGTCCCTGTGGTTTAACATTACCAGCATGTTTGGTCCCTATAAATTTTTTATTGCAAGAAAACCATTGTGATATGTCTTTTTGCTTGGTTTTGGTCCCTCAACACTAACACCGTTAGTTGTTTCTGTTAAGTCCCTCCCATGTGCCTTGCACATGAGAAGATATTGGATTTTTTTATGAAAAAACAAACTACATGGACCAAAAGTGCAATTTTATTATTTAAAATAAAATACAATAATTTAAGTTTTATTATTTATTTATATCTTATATCCACCCACGACCACCGTTGTACCACCTCGAACTCCGACGAGGACATCGTTTTCTCCGACGACTTCTCCTCCTTTTAGATCTGGGTTTGATTTCATCTTCAAATGTTGGCTCGATAGTTTGATCTTGATTTAGGGGTTAGGAATCGGGATTCCAGATGAAGTTTCTCAAATCATTCTTCAACTTTGGTTGCAGCAGGAACAAGATATGCGAGTGAAATCCATATCCAATAAATCAGGTATGGAATCGATGGGGGGTTTTTCCTCTCCATATGGTTGTGGGCTTTGATTCCTCTATCTTTTTCTTATCTAACCAACAAAACCCAAATTAGGGTTCCAATTATTTAGATTTATATCATTTGAACTTAGATTAGGGTTCCAAATTTTGGTTGTTTATTATCTAGATTTATATCAATTTTGTATTGTAATATACTTGGATGGATTTATGTTTTTGTTCTTTCTCTAATCGATGTTCTTATAGGAAAAAAGAAGATTAAGTGTTCTTGATTTTTTGGTGGAAATGGTTCATCATTTTCCTAATTTTTAACAATTTTTTGGATTTGATATGGATACTTAATTAGGGTTTGATTTTTGGTTTTTAATTTGTGGTTTTCAATTTTAATTTAGATTTACAGACTTTGTGATTTAGGGCTCTTGATTTATCTTGAATTGGTAAAGAAGATGAAGATGAAGATTCAAAGGTTTATTGATGTTTATCTTGATATTTTTGGATTAAATTAAGAAAATTAATCTGGAATTAAAATAGAAAAAAGGTGTAAATTGCAATTTGGTCCATGTAGTTTGTTTTTGGTAAAAAGATCAATATGGCCTCATGTGCAAGGCACATGGGAGAGACTTAACAAAGACAACTAACGGTGTTAGTGTTGAGGGACCAAAACCAAGCAAAAAGACATACCACAGTGGTTTTCCTACAATAAAAATTTTGTAGGGACCAAACATGCTGGTATCTTTAAACCACAGGGACCAAAATTGCAATTCACTCTTTATTTTTTTTTCATGTCTTTAAACATTATTTATTAAATTCTATATGTTCTAAATTTTGACTTTGAGTTACCAATTTTATATTTTGTAATTGAACATGTTTTTTAAATGTTTTCTTGGATTGTAAATGTTCGAATCTCGAAATTGAAACGAGTAGAAAGAGAAAAAGTAAAACAACAATCTATCCTTTTATTTTCAGAGTAGATTACGTGTTTTAATAGGAGAAAATGACGTAATAAAATAAAAAATTTAAAAGAATCATATTCTACCTTTTTGGTCAAAGTAAATATGATCACTTTATTTCCTTAAATATTATTTTCAAAATGGGGGAGAGTAATTGTACCTTTGACTGATTAACAACGCCTTCTTTTTTACATTCTCAATGCACGCTTTTTACATTTTCGATACATTACACCTTGTTAAAATGGTGTAAATAGCAATCCCTTTCAAAACGAATAATTATAATTACATTGTTACAATACTCTTAAGTAGTAAAAAGTAGCAGAATCAAACTAGTTGATTTTGAAGAAAACTAAACTTAATTTATAGGTTTAGATTATATAAGCAATTGTTTTTTATAATATAATGAGTGAATTACACATTTGGTCGTGTGGTTTATGAGTTTTAGCACTCTGGGTCCCTAAAATGCAATATGTATGGATTAAGTCCTTGTAGGTTGCATTTTATAACGTGTTGAATCCCTAAACCTAACTTCGTCCAAAAAGTTCAGTTAACTCAATTAGTCTAAAGGATTATTCTAGTCATTTAAATTATTTTCTCTTTTCAATTAATTCAATATATTTATTTATTAAACTTATGGGACCAAAATCTAGCCTTCGCTAGAGAAATGATGTTTACCCCTTTGTTTCCGGTGTCTATCAGTGCATCAACCCCTTTGTGTCTGATCTCTGTCGGAGAAACGATGTTGGGAAAATCATGCTAGATATGTAATCAAATTTCAATCTTACTCATCATGAAACTTTTATAAAATTACAAGAAAACAAAATCACAATAAAATTTTAATCTCTTTCGACATGAAGAAAACAAAATTTCAACAAAATCTCTAAATTCAAACATGATTCAACAAGAAGTAAGAAATTTGTCTAATATAAGCACATCTTGAAATAACCAACCATATTGGTGGTGATATAAGAACAAATGTAGAAGAAACAAACTGGGGAGCAGATCTCGAAAACCAAACATAAATAAGATGTTTATGACAAGATTTGCCTCAAGAACAACCTTGAAATTTCTTCACAACTCAAACCATGTGGGTCGAGATCTTAACCCTAGAACGAGATTGGATTGGCTTCAAAGATGGTGATGATGGGATCTGTATCTGGATGAGATTTGATCGTGAGGAGGAAGGTATGAGTTTGTCGGGGGAAATGAAGTCACTAGAGGGAGGTAGGCGATGGTGACTGAAGGTGGGCGAGAGCATAGATGAAGAAGTTGCTAGTGATGAAGTGGTGGCAGAGGTGGATGAAGAAAGGAAGTTGCCGATGGTATAAGTTGTAGTCAATGATGGTATAAAATGTTGTTTTTTATTTAATTATTAATAAATAAGAGTGTAAATTACGTATTTGAGAATTAAAAAAATATATCAAATGACCAAACTACCCATCATGTTATGTGCACATATCCACTTTAACGGATATGCTTTTAACGTAGTTAGTTTTAGAGACTCAACACGTAATAAAATGCAAATCACGAGGACTCAATCTATAGATATTTCATTTTATGAGCCTAGAATGTTAAAACTCATAAATCACAAGGACCAAATATGTAATTCACTCTAATCTATATTATAATATTGGTTTGAAAAAAAAAAGTGTTTATTATTTTTGTTGGAACACA
>CM058040.1:94486775-94694275 GCA_030169165.1 Centaurea solstitialis | reverse complement strand
ACAAATGTATATGTGAACTCACGTTTGCTTACCTATATATTTTTAACAGTGATTTACATATGGATATGTATATATGAACTAATGTTTGTTTTACCAAACAATTGATGTATAAATCATTAATCATTATTAGTAGATTTTTTATTTTTTTTTGTGATTCTTATTTAAATAATACATACTTATGTACATATATACGTTAATACTCACACACACTTCTAAGTTCTAACACTTGATGAGCTTTGAACCTAACCTTCTTGGAGGGTGGCGCTAGACTAAAATCAGAATGTTTCTTTGCACCCAAACAAGTGTTCCTAGATACTTTTAAATAAAATGTCATATATGTTTTTTTCTTCGTATGACCTAAAAAAATGTCTTATAAAAACAATTGTCGTATCATAAAGTGTGTAGAAAATATTTTTTCCACAATGTCGTATAGAAAATCTAATGCAACAGCTTATTTTAAAAATGTTCTGAAAAGCTTGTTAAGAATTTTAAAAATGTCTTGTAAATTTATTGCAATACTTTTATATAGGACGCATATTTGTTTTATCCAATAAAATAATTTATTAAGAGCCTTGAACATTTTTAACATCTTATAAACCAACTTTATTTGTAGTGTAGGCTCCACTAGTAACCCTTGACATCCCTAGAAGACCGGTCTACCTATAGCCCTTGACCTCACTGGAAGGTTGGACTCTACAGTAACCCTTAACATCTTCGAAAGTTAGGCTCTGCTAGTAACCGGATGTCGTTGGACCTAATATTAACATCAAGTATGTTTGTTTGTTGGAGTAATAATATTACTCCAACAAATACTAGTAAGAGTAGGCTTTATTTTTTAACAACTACATACCCATATGTATATATTGATGTGTTTTCATATATGTATTGGAAAAAGTTATATTCTATTGACAAGCCAAGATAAAACCGTTGGTATTTTCAATGAAGAGAGGATTTAGTGTTTGACAACCTAATAAGATAGTTGTTAGCTTAAAAGTATTTGATGACAAATCAATTAATTATTAGCTGGAAAGCTAGTTAATAAATCACGTTTGGAAAAACTTTGTTGATTCAAATCTTGTGTCCGATTTTCGATCTCATGATACAATTCTTGCATGTTACCATGACTAAAACACATCCTGCCATCAGTTTTTCTGTAAGTATTTATTCACTATATGATAGATAATAACTGTACAACAACAATAATAACAAATTTTGGGTTTTTACATGCAGTATAACTTTTGGTAATTTAGGTAATTGGAAAAGTTGGAAAAATCTCTTCTAACTTAAATGAAAGATTACTTCAAATATTGTTCCAACAAATTAGCTTATGGTGAATTAAATAAAGTCTTTTCAATAAGTTCAAAAGATAAGTTACGAGCGTTTACTAAACAATTTATCTGGGTAACCGCTTATCAATATAATTTATCTTATTGATTGATCATGATGAGGACCAAAAAACCCAATAAGAGACAAGGCATGGAGTCAAAGACTGAGACTCTTACTCGGTAAGTGTGAAAAACGATTCTTACTCGATAAACGCTTATTGGATTTTAAAATGCTTACCGACAATCTATTTTCAAGGTCACATATGTTATACAATAAGGTAATTGAATGTGAATCTTGGAATAAACACTTACTCGGTAAAAATTTAATAAACAACTCCTTAATATATGATCGTCAGATATTCTTTATTCTGTTAGTTTAAATAATGCAAAAACGGCGATACATACATAAAAATATGCATACATATGTGTAGACATACATTATAAGAAATGTGCTCTATATGCTTGTGTTCACATGTAAAACTTAATTTTTGAGACATGAGAACACTAACTAAAACTTAATTTCACTGTAAAATAGGGTGAAGGTACGGAAACATTAAACCTTCATATAAAAGACATTCTGAAGACTTATCTTCACAATGTTTGTTTGTCAATGTTCAGTATTATTATTTATGGAACGGTTCTCAAGAAAAACATATATATATATAGGCATTGTTTGGTAAAAATAAGGTGACTTATAAGCTAGCTTATAAGTCACCTTATAAGTCAGGTACATGTTTGGATGACCATAAGTTAGCTTATAAGTTAACTTATAAGTTAGCTTTTTGAAAAGCTACTCTCACCAACCTTTTGGTGACTTATGAGACTTTTTATTTTTTTATTCCAAATATACCCTTGCTAAGTCTTACACCACTAATTTTCAAACATGTCTTTTTTTGTCCTTTTACAGTCATAAGCTACCTTATCAGCTAGTTTTTGCCAAACGTAACTTATTATCAGCTACCTTATCAGTCATCAGCTACCTTATCAGTCACCAGCTACCTTATCAGTCATAAGCTACCTTATCAGTCATAAGTTAACTTATCAGCTAGTTTACCAAACATAGCCATATATATATATATATATGTATACACACACATAGGTAAATAATCGTTTGAGGAGAAGAGTTAAGGTGACAAGGGTAAAAAGAGATCTGGACCATCATTATTTTTAAAAGAATAAGCACATAAGAAAATGGTAACCATATAAAAGAATAATAAAACAATCAAATCACATGTAAGCTCACACAGGAAGCACGTGTAAAATCGCATGTGATTCACACGGCTTTAGTCCATGGACGAACCTACCAAGGTTTTTACAGTGGCACGTGTCAACGTAATATTTCTCTGAAGAAGGGTAAAAAAAACTTAGTTTCTTGAAGGTGCAAACGTATCTTTTTGGAGGGCGCTATCGTATTGTTTTCGAAACTCCTTAGTGGTGCACCTAAAAGCCAAAAAGTTCTTTTAAAATCAATCAAAAACTGAAAATTTCTCTTAAAATCAATTAGAAAACCCAAAAAATACTCTCGATTCAACAAAAAATCAAAAAAATTCGTCGAAATCAACAAAAATAAACTTTAAAAATCTCTCAAAATCAATCAAAAGACTTTATTTATATAGTGTCACTATTTGAAAAATGTTTTAGGTCCATATCTGCTTTGATCGTGACTTGAGATCACAGGTCATGTCATCCACCCTTAAACTAACTTTTAATACAAAATCACATGCAATTTTACACATGATTTAATTGTTAATGTCTTATTTTAGTTTGTCAACGTAATCGTTTGAATCTATAGATCTTATATATAGCTTGAAATTCGTAACTTTGAATTTGATTTAACAAAAATACCATAAAAAAACGTTTACATCATTTAATGATAACTAAATATCTTTAATTAAAATACATACCATATTACATATATACTAACATGAAAGAATTAATTCAATACTAAAAGAGAGAGAGAGAGAGAGAATCCAATTAAATTGTTCCAAATTCTATTACTAAGTATTTTATACTTGATAATTAAAAAATTACAAAATAACGTCCGAAAGTTAAAAAGGGTCCCACCCCACCACCACCCACCAAATACCCCTTTCTTTTTTTCACTTGGCTAAAAAGGTAGCAGGATGCTTCCTCCCTTTCTACCATGAAATTTACTTATAAATTCTCTTCTTCTTCTTCCATTCTTCATCCAACTCCATTGCGTCTTTCATCCCTTCTCTTCTTTTCCTTCTAATTTCTTGAAAACCTTCCTCGAATTCAATCGAATTAATACCAAAAATGACCAATCCCAATGTCGTCGTTTCCGACACCCAATCCGCCATTGCCATGGCGCTCGCCGTGGCCGGTAACGCTTATTCACCGCCACCGTCCAATTCTCAACCAAATGGGTATCCTTACAATCTAGCTCTTTTCTCCAAATCCAAATTCCCAAAGAGTCTTGAAACAAAAAACATTGCATGGGTTGAAGCCATGAGGGCTTCTTCTCCCACAAGAAACTCCTCGTCCTCCGAAGACACCGAACACAAGAAAGCTTGGATTGTAAGTAGTTTCGTTTTAGTTTTATAATTATTTTATCCGAGTTTTTACATACTCTTTGATCTTCTCCGATGACCGGAGAATTAAGGGGTGTTTGGTTAATCAATGAGTATAAAATAAAACAGTTGTTTGGTTTTCTATAATATACTAGGCTCATTTCCCTGTAAGCCCAAAATTTAATTTTGGGATAAGCCGGGGGAATGAAAATTCAATTATGTCATTTTCGTTGTTATTCTCATTTTCATTTCTCAGCCTGAACGTTTTTTTGAAACAGATGAAGCATCCTTCAGCATTGGGTGTCTTTGAAGAGATCATGAGTGCTGCGAAAATGAAACAAGTCGTGATTTTTCTCGACTATGATGGCACTCTCTCTCCCATTGTTGAAAACCCCGATCAAGCTTACATGGCTCCCGAGGTTTCTTTCTCTCCCTCTCTAAAAAAAACAACTAATAACCGTTCATCTGTATGATATGTACATATGCATACAAATACAAGTAACTTGTATTTAAATATGTATACTGTACAGATGAATGGTTATTACACTGTTTTAAAGTGCCTAAATTTTTGGGTTTTTTTCTTTCCAAAACCTCACTATATATATATATATATATATATATATATTATTATGTGTATGTGTGTGTATATATGTTTAAAATGAAATTGAATGGTGAAAACAGATGAGAGAAGCCGTGAAGAATGTTGCAAAGTACTTCCCCACGGCTATTGTTAGCGGGAGGTGTAGAGCCAAGGTACATTTTCGTCTATTTAATTTCGTTGACTTTTAAAGGTCAAACTTATAACTTCATATCTTTCAAAAATACAAATTTTCTATTTATTTTTTGTGAGTTATTTTTATAAAATATAAACAAAACTTCTTTTGATTACTATAGTTTTTTGCTTTTGTTTCTAAATGACTAAAGTTAATGGAATTATTTGATTTCAGGTTTATAATTTTGTAAGACTATCAGAGTTGTACTATGCGGGTAGTCATGGTATGGACATCAAGGGACCATCGGCTCGCAAACATCAAAAAGTAGGAACAAAATATGTTTATGTAAATTTGATTTACCTTTATTTTGTAATTCAAAACTAATGAAGTGAATAATAAAAAACAATTATTTGAATTTTAAAGGATTTTATACAAAATGAAATGGTTAATAAATTTGTTTTTATTGTGATTATACTTATTTGTTCTTATTGTGATTTTAGGGCAATCAGAATGTACTTTGCCAACCAGCCAAGGATTTTTTACCAACAATGACCGAGGTAATAATTATTATTATTATTATTATTCTTTTATATTATTATGATTATTATTTTATATAATGCGTTTTGTGAAAGCCAAATAAGTTATAAAATTGATTATTAACGTACATGGTTATACTTTTTTAGGTTTATGGAATTTTACTAGAAAAAACAAAGGGCATCCCTGGAGCCAATGTGGAAAACAACAAGTTTTGCTTGTCTGTACATTTTAGACGTGTTGAAGAGCAGGTAAAGTTGGATCGAACAAGTTTGAGTTCATGGTTTTTTAGATTAATTTATTTGTATTATAAAATTGATATTTCTCTCTTAATTGTGTTGTATAGAGTTGGAATGATTTAGCAGATCGAGTTAAATCTGTTCTTAAAGATTACCCAGAGCTTCGATTGACTCAAGGACGAAAAGTTCTAGAGATTCGCCCAACTATCAAGTGGGACAAGGGCAAAGCACTCGAGTTCTTGTTGGAATCTTTAGGTATTCAAAAGTTTTTATAATATGTCATACTATTTAAAAACTATAAATAAAATAGTGTACTTATTGTTGTTGATTTTGCAATATAGGTTATGCAAACTCAAAAGATGTCTTACCTATCTATATTGGAGATGATCGTACAGATGAAGATGCATTTAAGGTATTCATATTTCCCTTAAAGTATGTATGGTTTTTCTAGAAAGTCAAGGTTTTGAACATTTCTAACCAAAAGCAAATTTGACTATGACTTTTGACCAGGTGTTACGTAAACGAGGACAAGGATTCGGTATTCTAGTGTCTAAAATACCTAAAGAAACTGAAGCCACTTATTCTTTACAAGAACCACCTGAGGCAAGTTTACATAACTACCCCTTGTTGAGAAAATCAAATACTTAATTTTTAAATCATTTTACTTATATATTTTGTTTTCTTTACAGGTTATGCAATTTCTGCAACGTTTAGTGGCATGGAAACGATCGGTTCAACGCAATCATTAGCGAGTATAGAAATTGAATGCGGAAAAAAATTCCACCAAGAAGTTTTCGAGAGTGTGGGATGATATCTGTGTAGTAGTTTTTCTATTTGGATTATAGGGTATATAGGAAGGGACAATCTTGTAAATAACATCACTTTTGTGATTATATGGTCAAGATGATAGTACATTTTAGTAGCATGTATGAGAAAATTTCATGCATGTCTCGTATAATGTTTCGAAAATCATATTTTACCCTGTAAGATTTCATGTTGGTGAAAATATTATGCAATTTCAACATCTGAAAAATGACATTTGTAGTGATTAAGAATTTAAGAAAGACTTGTTCGTTTATAATATTTCTAGTTATGATTGAATTGATTTTGACTTAATAATTACGAGAAGTCTTTATTGCAAACTACATCCATCAAATAGGCATACATTTAGATATTGTCCATCTTATTGGATACAGGGACGGAGCTAGAAAATTTTTCAGACGGTGGCACCATTTAACTATAAGAAAACATATATAGGGAGATTTTTCATAAAGTAAATATTAGTTTAGTGGCTGGTTCCTTGTTTTTAAATGAAAGGTCTCACGTTCCAGTCTTGTTATTACAAATTTTTTAGAAACATAATAAATATAAGATAAAAGTTCAAAAAACCCAGCAAACTATCACATTTCGAATGGTTAAGTTCCTAAATAATTTTTAAAACAAGAAAACCAATATATTTTCTTATTTTGAATGATTAAGTCACTAAACTATTATTTCGAATGACAAAACCATTAAACATTCTTATTTTGAATGATTAAGTTTTCAAACAATTTCATTTCAATAAATAAACCACCAAACTTTCAAATTTTGGTCATTTACCCCTTTTTAATAAAAATAAAAAAAAAATTAACTATAATTGAATAAAAAGGTTTTAAAGGTAAAATATAACTATATTAATTTAGGTTAACTGATATAAATAGCAAATTTCTAAAAAATCGATGATTTTGATGCGGGCACGCTACATCAGATTTATTTTATGAGAAAAATGTTGAAAAACTTATTTGATCAAAATGAAAATATTAATGGTTTTTGCATTCAAAAAATAGTTTATTAATTTAGTCAATCAAAATAAGAAAGTTTAATGATTTATTGTT
The DNA here is from genome assembly GCA_030169165.1 of Centaurea solstitialis. Taxonomy (NCBI): domain Eukaryota; kingdom Viridiplantae; phylum Streptophyta; class Magnoliopsida; order Asterales; family Asteraceae; genus Centaurea; species Centaurea solstitialis. The sequence continues at coordinate 94,687,059 of CM058040.1, read as the reverse complement.
AAAAAAAATTGTTTAAGAACTTAACCATTCAATATAATTTGTTGGGGTGTTTTTTCTGAACTTTTCTCCAAAGAAAGTTCAAATCTTGCGTGCTCTCTTTGCCTTTAAAAAAAAACATTAAAAGCTAAAAATGATTCTACCAACATTTGAACTTGAGACCCCAAGTATGAATGGGAAGGAACTAACCAACTGAGCCAAGGAAAGTTTGCATCTTTATTGCAGTTCCAAAATTTATATGGTTGCACACAATAATTAATATGTTGACACTTCTCACGACCCAATATTTTTTTACACTATGACGAAAGAAAATACGGTGGCACGTGCCACCGTGTGCCCTTAACTAAATCCGTCCTGATTGGATAGGGATGTGGATGATATATATTCTTGGATAAGTTTTGATAAAAGCTGAATCAATGAAAGAGGATACAAAAATGACAGGATAAAATAAACGAAGAGTTAAAATAAAATTATAATAGAAAATGGAAAATGGAAAAAAACAAATAGAGTAGAAACGAACTAAAGGTTATAAAAGACCGTACAAATAGAAAGTCCACTTACATTAGATGATGAAGAAAGTTGTACAATCTCAATGTGCCCACTAATTAGAATTTAGTTTTTTCAAGTTTCTTTGAGTTTCGACAACTGTTATCGACAAACATTTGAGTTCGTCATCAATTATCATTCTCATATACACGGATAACAAGACAGTCAACAACGAACACATAATTCCACATTTAAGTATTTGCATTATTTATTACAAGAAAACCATAATTAATAACATAAAGTTTAAAAGATGTTCTTTTCTTCATCGATAAGAGATCCAAGAAGAGTTGTGTTGACTTATTCAACATCTCTTTTTTCAACATAAAACATATAAAAACTAGTTAAGGGAAATGCCGTTTTAAACAGAAAAATGAATCTTTAAAGATCCAGGTATAATTGTGCAAATAAAGTTTTCATACAGTCATCCTATAATATAAACAATACATATATTCTAAGAAGGAGCCAAAAAAGGGCTAACAAATACAACATCCTTTCTAATTTTTAAAGTCGACAGAGAGGATTAAACTTAAACTTAACCCAAATCTTGAAGGTTACCTTGAACAACATAAACATATAACAAAACTTTTGCCTTTTTAATAAATAATCTTTTTGATTTAAAAAAAAAAATACATACACCCTTTGGACACCTGCTTCCTCATGCATGATGCATGCCTTCACATTGTCAATACAAAAGCCCTCAAACTTTTTTAGGCAGATTTTGACTTGTGTGAAACATAATGTAGATCTTTGAAAACTGCCCCCTAGCAACCTTGCAACCAAAGTTTTGCATTAAACAAATAATAGAACTAAAAAAGAGAATCAATAATTAAAGGCATCTTAATGGTTGTAAAGAGCATCCAAAACAAGAACAACTTGGCATAATAGATTAACAAAATGGGATTAATTTTGTTTATTCCTATAATTGGGGTTAATTACATCAAGAAAATTCAAACCACTCATTCACCAATGATATTGGCTTTCCAGTTTAGATATTAATTTAATAAAGTAAATAAATTAATGGCACAATTTTCTAATTATGGAGATATGGAAAGTAATGGCATCAAGAACCTAACAAGATCGTTTTTCAAGATTCAAGAAAATCACCCAAATGTGAGTAAAAAGTGAATAAATTATTTTATGAGATACATGATGATGAAATTGTAATTATTTATAGAATCCATAAATATTATATTTAAATCAGCACATTGTTACTATTTTTTAGGGACATTTTATAACATTATAGATCCTTAGACTTTTACATAAACAAAATCGTATGATATCTAATTAAATTTCAGTCAATAATTATTTTGTATGTAAAAACGTCTAGGTGTAAAAAAAAACGTTTTCTGTGTTTTAGGTTTGTAACACGATTTATCAAGTATCCAATATATTTTCTCTTTTGGAGAACTGTAAATATTTATGTGTGTCACACACACACATACACATAAGGTTTAAATAAGTTAAAAAACTACAAAACACTTTAGGCTATCAGTAGCCCCATTGGGCATGGCACGCGTTTGCTGCGGCAGGCTTCTGGTTGGCGCTGGGTTGTGGTACTCATAGCACGGCTTCCCTCCATCGGTTTCCAGAGTGGGTGGGGCAACCCACTGAGCCTGCAGCTCTCTCTCTCTCTCTCTCTCTCTCTCTCTCTCACACACACACTCATTCTTTTTCTCTTATATATATATATATTGAATAATCGGTTTTGTAGGTAGTGGTACTCCTATTTCAGGTTTATTGTGAGTTTGTGCGTAAAGCTGATGTAGCGGAGTGAGTTTGTGGGCTTTTGGGTTGCGCTACTAATAGCCTTATCAATCATTCATTAATTGATCTAAAAATTTTAATATTAAATTAAAAAAAAGATAAATTTTATGCATTTAATATGATTTTTAAAAAATTGTATTATATTAAAGATCAAAACATGTATTAATTAATTATAATGGCAAATATAATATGTACAAAATTAATTGGTTATTTACTTTATAGTATTGATTATTCTTTTCTTTAAGTTTATATTTAGTACTAAAGTTTTAAAGCAATGGTGAAACCGAGAATTATTTGAACTTGGAATACAACAAAAGAAAGAGAAAATTCAAGGATTGAAATGCATAGAAGTTGAAGTGTAGATCAAGACATTTATTCATGCTAAACTGTACTCGATATCCAAAGTTAAGAATAGGGTTAGGTGTATTTTTAGTATTTTAGATATATTTTTCACCATAACATTAAAATTAGATATGTGTTTTTAGTGAAGAAGTGTTCTTAACCCTAGAATTAAGTAAAGAAATTATGAGATTAGTTAAAGGTCAAGTTATTAGATATTATGACATTGCTAAAAATGTCAAACATGGGGTATGAAACCATGAATAAATCATAGTAACATGAAACAAAAATGAAAAATTAAAATAAAAAGTGGATCCCAATATATAGTGTTGATAATAGGTATAAATGATTCATAAAAAGTACATTTCACAGTAAAAATTATATAATGTATAAACTTTTATAATTATCCAAAGTGTACCGGTATCGAACAATGAAATGGCTAAAGTATTAGGTGTGGTGATATGAAATAGGGTAGTAAGATCACACATAGATTGTAGAATAGATATACGTCAAGAAAAATAATGCATAGATATATTTCATTTATTAAATGAAATCGTTGAACTTCAAGTTAAGTAAATAGAAAGAAAAAAGAAAAAATAAAGATATAGAGTCAAAACTACTAGCATGGTTAATGATACATGATAATTGATACAAGAGAGATAAAATGAATAGTCAATATCAAATATTTGATCAAGACTATTTATGTAAATTGGACCATTGAGATCAAATCTTGACTTAAATGCCATAAAAGAAAGGTCAATTGACCTCTTGACAAAGCAAAAATAAAGTTAGACAATAATATCTAACCAAGATAAGAGGAAAGTACATTTGAGCTCTAATTTAAAAGTATTGAATCAAGTATAAATTCCGATTAAAGTAAAAGAAAATATCAACATGTAAATTTGCTTTAAAAAGAGGAAAGGCAATAAGACCTAAATGGCTAGGTGATAGCTAGCCTAACATGTAACATCTTAGTATGTGTGCGTGTTAGAATGAAATAGAATAATTATAGGCACTAAGAGTGATCGACATATAAGTGATTTTGTGAATTTCTTAAATGATATGCTAAGTTACATTAGAATAAAATTTCAACAGTGTTGACTTAATGTAATAATAAGACGATAAGGAAATTATACTTAATGATTAATCTCAAATAAGAAATTACCGTATATAATCCAATAAGGCAAATGAATATAGTGATGCCTATAAATTGAACAACATGAGAAGGCTATGTGATGCACTTCTATTGATGATATTTGTTAATTATATAGGAATGCAGTGCATAACAGATAGTCAACTTTCACTAACAATCAAGTAAGAAGCGTTTATCAATGAATGTTCCATTTTTTTATGCAAGAACACTAATGGTTGTCATAATTCTCTAGTATATGTAAGTTGAAGTTGAGGCTTAAAACTTAATTTATATGGATGACCATAATACGTAGGGAGTACATAATTTATCGTTAGTTTATATAAAAATGAATATCACAATCTTTTCAAGATAGAAGTAGCGGTATGATATTATGGTAAAACAACCATATCGAATAAATAATTGGATGTGGTATACAAGTAGTAAGTACCTACTATCTACTGAAGTAGACGGTAAGAAGTCTACATCATGGTTGGTTTCCTTAATACGTTTGACACCATAAGGTGTGATGTGAAATAAGCCCAAAACTTGGTACTTCTACATGTAGACTCATGTTCGTTGGTATAATTGAATTTACATATACAAAATAATAAATAACATGTTCAGTCTTTGGCTTGGAAGTCAAATACTTGGTTAATTAAGGAGTTCGGTGACATCTAGGTGGAAACTTAACATATAAATAACATGTTATAGTTGTCAATGAAGTAAAGTTGTCGTAAATACGTTCTTGGTGAAACAATTAAAGAGAAAGTAGAAATAGGTTAAAATTTCAAACGAGATATATGGCCTTTTATGGTAAATTTTATACTTTTTCTGGGTTGTCGATGAGGTAAAGTTGCATATAATAATTGTAGAATATATAATTTGTTCTATTCTACAATTATTATATGCTCATGCTATGTTAAATAATAATATGGGGATTTGATGCATGCAAGTGTGCGGTACATTTGAAATGTATGAACATAATAGTTTATTCAAACACAATTATGTGAGATGGTCATGACTCACGTAACAAGAAAGTTTTGTCATGGAACTATGATAGTTTGCATGCAAGTTTGTCCTAAAATAAATTTTGGTTTTTGTTTGGCTTTTAAATCATAAGAACAAACAACTTGTTATTTTAGATTTAAGAATTTAGCCGTAAGATAAATGGATTTTTCAGATTGTGGAAATTAAGACATAAAAGTAGTAGACATATGGATGGGCTTCTAGAAAAGTATTATTTACGAAGCAGACAATAACAATGATTTCACAACCATAATGGACAATCAACAAAATCGAAGATTATTTATGAAATATGCATGTGTAATTAAAATAAAATTCATATATGCTATTTTGAAACACCTTTATAATGTATTGTCATTAATGTTGTGTAAGTCCATAAATTCAGTAAACCCAAATTTTAACCAAAATACTTTTAACATTTACATTGCAAGGAACAAACACTAACCTCTATAGGAAGAAATCTAGATTTATTTTTCTCAACAATAAATTTTTTTCTTGGAAAGATGGTACTCTATATTAAAATGAAATAAGTTTTGGGATGTGACAATATGTTTCGACCACTTAATACCTCTGATAGGGCATAAAGGAGCTCAATAATGTTCGAACTAGCTAGGGTTTCTTTTCTTCTTTATCTTCTTTTATCTTTTGATTCTTCTAGTTATGGAGAATATGGATAGGGAAATCTTTTTTCTCATTCTGATGTGAAAGTATCGAAACCGATAAGATAAAAGATAAATAATTTCTAACAATAGATATCTACGTAAACAAAAAAGAAAATATAACCAAATATGAAATCCATCTTTGTTAATTTATAGTTAGTTTGTTGACATGCTTATAACCATATATTTAGCTCATAGTCTATGTGATAACATCACAATATGTGATTATTATTACTACTCGCGGCACATTAAGATAATCTTTGATTTAAAAAGTAGTATGTAATTATCACCTTACCGATAATTATAGTTAAAAATACATAGTCTTAGTTTAATAATTTATCAAAAATTAAAAATGTGGGACAAATTTTATTGGAGTAATTATGGTTTGTCATTGGAAAATCTTGATAGGTAAATTACAATAACTGTCTCCAAGTTTAAGAAGACTCTACTTTTTGCCCCCAACTTTTATAGATCACAAAAACCATCATCCAAGTTTGTATTTTGTTACACAAATTGTCCTTGACTGAAAGGTCGTTCACTTTTTTCAGGTGTCTTATAGTCACATTTAGAAAAATAGCAATATCTTAAACTAAGCACCCATTGTAGATGCACCCTCATTTTCCAACAACCTCTTCCTTCTTCTTTCCTTCTACATCTGTTTTTCGAATTTTGGATTTTGAGTTCATATCGTGGTTCAGTCCTAAACGAGCTATAACGGCGGAGGTGGATTTGAAGTGATGAAACATTTTCTAGGTTTAAATGGGAGTTTTGTAGGACTACATTAAACAAAAATCAATATGGTTTTTGAAATGGTGAAACCCTTTCTAGGTTTTGAAATGGGTTATTCCTTAACATCCAATAGTTATTGTTCTTCTTCCTATCTATTTCAATGTCACACATGGCACAACGCTTTTCTCACATTGTCTCTCCCCTTTCTTACTCAACCTTTAAAAGACATTTATATTGATCAATATATTTCTTCTTTTACAAAATGAGATATTGGATATAGCTTACAAACCTAGTCGTTATCGGAGGAATGAGCTGAAAACCATGGCAGGTCCTAAACCAGATGAAAAAGAGAGGACATATTCTTGTTTAACTTCTTCTGTATCTATACTTTCAACTTTAAACACTTGTACAATAAAAATTATTTTATACAACTACAACAATAACAACCGAAATACCCCTAACATAGCACATGCAACATCTCTTACTAACTCTTACAGTCAGAAACAAAATCTGTAACGAAATACAACTTTAGATAATCTTTGTAAACTTTAAAAGTTAGAAGAACAAAAACCAAAGTTTTCACAAACCTAAGGACGATTCTTGTAATTTACACCATAGAATAAAATAATACAATCAGAGACCAATTATATGGCGTGTGGTGGTGGGGGAAGGGGCCTTCGGAGGGTTACCTTCGATATTCCTTTTTTTCCATTAAAGTACTAGAATTAGAAACTTATATCAACGTGACCAATAATATGTATATGTTTCTGCATAAAAAGAATTAAAATATTAAAAAATAATAGTTAACTTTTTTGTCACGGATTATAGATATATGTTATATATAAAAATAAATAAATAGTTAAATAGATGGATGGATACAATAAATAAGAATTATAAATAGGATAAAAATGGTGGAAACCATTTCTGATGTATTGTTTTGCATTGTGAAACAATGTTTATAAAAATGCAATGTTTTTTTACATTATAATTATTTTTAGGGAAAAGTTTAGAAAAACTCAATAAACCATCTCAATTTAAATGATTAAACTTATAAACTATTTTTTTAAATATAAAATTTTGAGTTAAATGCAAATTTGGTCCTTGTGGTTTACAAAAATTAATGACTAAGGTCCCTCAACAGAATTTTTAACCAACAAGGTCCCTATAGTTTTGATTTTTATAACACATATGGTCCTTCTTATAAAAAAGTTAGAATTAAGAAAGGGTAATTTTGTCCATTCACTTTTCCTATTTTTTTAATCTTAAATTATAACATATTTGGTCCCTCTTTGATTAACATAATAAATTAAATTTACTTGATTTTAAATATATTATACTATATTATTTTTATGCCAAAAAACATGCATATATTATTTTATATTGAATACATAAACATTAATACCACCTCTAATTATATTTAATACTTTACAAATGATACAAATACATTTTATATTTTCATGTTAGTTTTAGTATCCATTTGAAACAAACTGCAATTTATGATAAATTTCGAGTTATATTATGAAAGGGGATCCATCTGATAAAAAAATAAATATAAATCACATATGTAATCAAATAGAATTATTATGTCTTTCTCATAAATTATCTATTGACACAATTTTATCTCGTATAATCATTTGGTGTCAAACTTTGCATGTTTTTGATTGCTAGTGTTATTTTAAACATGATGTTGTAATTTCATAATTTCACTTATTATGTATTTTTTTACTCGTTTTTGTTATTTTCATACTAAAATTTAGATTAGTAATGTGGTTTTTACTAAGTATATTGCAATTTGCTTCAAATGTATGATAAAATTAACATAAAAATATAAAATATATTTGTATAATTTGTAAAAGTAAATAGATATAATTAGAGGTGCTATTAAAATTTATGTATTCAATATAAAGAAATATATACATGTTTTGGCATAAAAATAGTAATATAATATAATATATTTAAAAGGGGCCAAATAAATGTAACTTTATATATTAGTTAAAGAGGAACTAAATATGTTATAAATTAAGATTAAAGAAATAGGAAAAGTGAATGGACAAAATTACCCTTTCTTAATTCTATTTTTTTAATACGAATCACCATATGTGTTATAAAAACCAAAACTATAAGGACATTGTTAGTTAAAAATTCTTTAGAGGGACCTTAGTCATTAATTTTTGTAAACTATAAGGACCAAATTTGCATTTAACTCTAAAATTTTCTAAACTTTTTCATTTTAAATAATTAAGATCCTGAGTTTTTTTAGTAATAACGTTATTACTATAAGCCATGGAATTTCTAAAAGTTGTTTACCTATATTTTTTTTACAAAAAGAACTTCCTCTAACCTATTAGGAAGGTTTTAAAATAAAACAAAACTAAAATTAGTTTTATTTTCCCAAACCCAACATCATTCAAACCACTTGCAAATAACGGTGTCGCTCCCCTCACCACTTCTTGTACCTGGTCCCCCTATTAGACTATTAGTGTTCAATCTCTATATCACCCTATCACATTAGTAGCTTATGACATCGATCTCCCTCGTTTTATCTGTTTTATATCTGTTAAAAGAGGAAGAATCAAAAAATAAAAGTCAGATAAAAAGTGAGGTCGATAGCAAATAGTTTTTTTGATAAAATGGTGCAAGCAATTTAGAAATTAAAAGTTCAATTGTTTATTTTTTTGGAAAAAAATAGACACTTAATTCTTCAAAATATGAAAACTTAATGGTTTTTCCATTTAAGATGAAAAAGTATAATGTTTTTTCATTCAAAAACCAATATTTTTTTTGGCACTTATTGTTTCAAAGTGAAACAATTATGTAAATTTCACGTATTACAAAACAACACATGATCAACGTATTCACGGTTCTCATTTGCACCGATAGGGTTAGGTTCACGTGAGGCGAACATGCTTTAATGAGATCCGTAATACCATATTTTTACACTTGAAACTTCAAAACAAAATACTGTGAAGATAAAAAAAATTTAAACCTTCATATCAAAAACATTGTGAAGTTTCAAGTACAAAAATATGGTCTTACTCTCACGAAAACAGTTTGTTTTTTCATGATTCCAAATCTACACCAATATTCTAAATACATTAAAGTCATAAACTAGTAAAGAGAAAATTATTTATCTAGCCAAACACATAAATACATTTAACCTCCTACCCAATCTCTCCCAATTCTACCCAAAATACCCAACCGGCCGCTATCCGGCGACCGCTACTGGCGGTCCGGCAGCCGCTATTGGCGGCCCGATGTTTTTCCGGCCAAAACATATAATATATATATATATATGTGTGTGTGTGTGTGTGTGTGTGTATGGCTGGAATTGTGAAGTCCATGGATGGATAACGGCTATAAGTTGTTGGTAGCGGCTGGAAGTTCATTGATGTATATAAGTTCATGGATGTATATATATACACATACACACACACACAGATATATATATATATATATATAACAAAATCAATGGTTAAGATTAGGTTTATAGAGTTTGTACAATCTACCTGGTTTGCAACGGATACTTCCCCTATATATATATATATATATATGTTTTGGCTGGAAAAACATCGGGCCACCAATAGCGGCTGCCGGACCGCCAGTAGCGGTCGCCGGATAACGGCCGGTTAGATATTTTGGATAGAATTGAAGAGAATTGGATAGGAGGTTAAATGTATTTATGTGTTTGGCTAGATAAATAATTTTCTCATTAGTAAATTACATTTACCCAAAAGTATGCTATCTAAAAACGTTAACTAAAATAAAAAGGTAATCTTACTTATATCGCACAATTAAAATTTGATTTACAGTAATATTAAATATTTCTGAATGCCTTTTCTATATGTAAGTAAAAACTAGTGGCAAAATGCCATGGTGTTGACTCTTATTGTGTTTGGATTTCGTTATAATAAAATGATCATAAAACTCATCTTTGTAAATTGTAATTTAATTTTTGCAAACATATGCAAAATCGTTTTTTAGACATTTTTTTATATTTCAACAAAACATAATGATTAACTTATGACTGTAACGGTATTTTTACACTGAAATTAAATCTGTCTTTTGAACAAAAAAAATTAGGTATTGAAAGAGAAATCCACTTTGTAGAGGTGAAAATATCAATGGTTGAAGAAGAGTTGGACTCCACTTAAACAACACACGTGTATCAACAGAAGAACTATGCACACAACGTTTTACTTTTATCGACATTTTTTAAAGCATAATCATCATAATTACATGGTGTTTATGTTTTATAATACAAAGATAATTAACTGTTTACTTTGGTTGTCCGTAAAGCACAAAACAAACATTTTGTCGCTACATTGGGATTATCGTGTAAACTTTATGAATTTTTATCATTTCAATGGATTTGAAGAGAAGGATAAATGTTAGCGGATAGAGTCTTACATTAGTTGATGGGTTCCACATATATAATATTTTTCACTACATTGAGATTATGCCAAAACCCTCATTCACGTTTTCTTTTGAAGAATAACTTGATTGGATCCACATTCATAATATTTTTTTAGTTTAAATCCCATATTAGGTCCAAACCGCCCACCAGATAGATTTTATCTGGTTGCTCACGGTTTTGAAAAACTGCCATTGCAGTTTGGTTTTTGGTTTGTGGTTTGAGTGGTTAAGCCGCCAAACTGTACTGCAAACACACTTAGATATTTCATATTATATCAGAGACAAGGTTTATCTCTTGGACAACTACGCTCATAGACATCTATGTGAGAACATATCAAACCCCTACCACCATGAGAGTTATTAAGGAGAGAATGAAGGTCAAAACATGTAGGGAAGAGAATCGGTCCTAGTGTACCCAATGTGGGACTCTAACACTCTCTCCAACATATGCTAGAAAGAATCAAGTTATCCATAAGTCTTGACCGGGGCTAGACAGGTACAAATTGCTCTAACATGTCAAGTCACTAGAGTAGTTACATTGACTCTAATACTATGTATGAATATGATAAATTACTTTTCAAAATCGTCATTGTAGGTGAACGGAGATTTCAGACTACTTTTTTAAAGAACAATATATGCATTTTAACAAGCTATTGATTCTCTAATTTCTAAATCATGGGGGTAAAGCTTAGTAGAGGGGTGAATATGAATATGATGAGGTGGTTGGTGGCAATGAGACAAGAAGCCAAAAGAAGAAAAAAACGTTACACTTTTTAGGCGTGTAAAGGAAGCTTTCCACGAGCCATCCATGATTGGTGCATCAAAACACATAAATTAACTGCTCTCAACTCACCAATTATTGTTCAAAAACCATCATCTTTCGGTCTATTCAACTTTACCCCTCTATCTCTCTCTCTACTTTTATTTTTATTTTATTATAATGTATGATAATTATATATTGTACACATATACATATAGGAATAAGTTCATTTTACAACATCTTAAATAGTTTTAAAAATAATGTTACATTTTAAGTCCATAAGGCCATCCACTATGGGATGTACCCGAGGCCTTCGGGTTTGCCTAACCCGACGGGTAGAGGTGCACAAAACCGGTTTTTTAACTGAACCGGTTTTTTAAAAATCGGTTTTTTTATTAATCGGTTTTTTCCTAACCGGTTTTTTAAAAAATCGGTTCGGTTTATTACCGGTTCGGTTTATTACCGGTTCATTACCGGTTTTGGCTACATTCCTCCCCTAGAACCCAACGGTCTGAAATATTTTGAAAAGAGCTTGTCTTTTAAAAAACCGGTTTTTTAACCGGTTCGGATAAAAACCGATTAAAACCGTTATTGAACCGGTTAAAGCCGATCCGGTTTTTTTCTCAACCGGTTAAAAGAAAAACCAGTTTCGGTTATTTTTTTCGGTTTTCGGTTAATCGGTTTTTTTGTGCACCTCTACCGACGGGTACCTACATGCACACCACCGCGCCTGTGATCGGGTAGGGGAGAATCGGTTTCACCAAGTCGACGCAAGCGAGACCCCTCCCCCCCCCCCCCTCTCTCTCTTCTTTCTCTCTCTTATTTAACTTTTTTTTTTTTGATGGAGTGAGTTGTAGTGGGTCGACAGTGGATGGATTGGGTAGTTTTGAGTAGTTTTGGGTAAAATAGTGGAAAGTTGATGTGGCGTTGATGTGGCAGTTGAAACCATTGGGTTGCAGTGGGTCGACAACGGATGGCCTAAGCTACTATTTTCTTAACAGTTTTGTTTTAGTATTAATTATATCATTACATATTCGATATATTTAATAAAATATTATTTTTCTTTCATAAAAATTTATTTTCAATATATCTTATTAAGGGAAGTATGAATTCTTTAAATGTAAAGATCTTTATAATCTCTTTCATCTTTTTTTAGCATAGATGATAACATAAATGTTGATGCAACAAAAATGTTAAGATAGGGCTTTTCTTAATTTTAGCATAATTGTTGGAGATGCTCTTAGCCACCTTAAATATTTTTAAAACTCATGATCATTTACTTTGTGAGTATTCACAATGAATATACCTGGTTATGATTGTTTTGGGGATTGGCGGTTTTGCGGGCACGAAGCCAGCCGGGGTTCTGATGTGTGCCTAAGCTAACTATTAAATGATGCTCTTAAAATAGGAAGGTGTGGACTGATTGGTTTTTTTTTTACTTATTACACTCTTAAAATGATCTAATTGGTATCTAAACAAGATAGGTTGCATAAAAAATATTTATTTATTTTCATTCTGTCTCTATTTTGAAAAATATACTTTAAATATTTCTTGTATAATTATTAATATGTATGTATTTATCAACTTATTTTACAAATGCAACCTAAAAGCATATTCTTTTAAAAATTACCATTGTGAAGTTTTATATAGTTATTATTTTGATATGGTAGAAATGACAAGAGTTGGTTATTATAAAACTTTTATTGAAGATGGTGTTAGTGTGGAATGCATTGCATCCTTTATTTGGGGCCTGGGAGAACCATTAATCAAATGGTTAGCACATGGTTATGTAACCTAATGGTATAATGTTATTTTAGTGGTAGTATAACACTAGAATATTAATCCAATTTTGTTAAAACTATATGCTCACTAAAATATTGAGTATAAATAACTTAAGGCCTAACGACATGAAAAGAAATCAAAATGCTTCTTTACGATAAGCCCAAATTTTAGGCCCAAGTAAGATTGAACTCATGTGTAGCATATGGAAATGGAACGAATTTTCTATCACCATTGACTAACCTGTAAATGGGTTTTCAGTAACTTTTGGCTATTTTGACTAACGATAAATTATTATTGGTTGATAAACTAGCCTTAGTTAATAAGTAATTGTTATTTTGGTTTCGTTGGCTAGCGGGTTAATTTTCTTCTTTTGTTTTTGGTTGGTAAGTGGTAATAAAGTTTCTGGCTGCTATGAAAAAAATTTTTTAATTGTTATTAATTGATAAGCTAGTTATAATAGTTAAACATGGTCTCAAATGTTTGGTTTTTAATGTTTTCTTATGAAACAAGATCTACCCTGCTCAATAGTTTATAAAAAAAATGCGTGCATGCTGATGTTACTGAATTGAAAAACATTATCATCTGTCACTTAGATAACAAAATTTCGAAGTTCTACTAACAATAAACAAAGCGATTAGAGAATCTCTAGCAAGTAGCAATATCCTGGAACTCTCTTTAAAATAGAGAAGTAGGCGAGAGAATGAAATTTGACCGGTTTTTGAGGTTTTCTTCAAAAACTCTATTTTGTTATTACAATGAAATAAATGGGAAAAAAATGGAGAGAAGTTTAGTTATATTATTAAACATTTTGGTAATGTAGTTGATTATAAAATCTCAAAAAAAGATAAAAACCATTCGGTTTAAATGCAGTTTTTGTTTTTTACTTAGGGTACAAGAAGTGCAAGCAACAATTTGTGTTGATGTAACTATAAACGGACCGAACTAACACAAACGGAAGCTTGCCCATGTTCATTAAATAACTTAATCAAACAAACGAATGAAAAACAAGTAAAGTTTTTTGTGTTCATGTCGTTCGTTAAGAAAATACTCGTTTTGTGTTTGTTTATATTTGGTCGTTAAAATTCTAAATGCACGAACATAAATAGACACAAACAAATGAAAATAAATAGATGAACACAAATACACAAAAATAAACCACGATCATTCATCATTTCGTTCCCTTCAAAATAACATAACGAAATAAAAAAAGGAGATACACTTAGGAGTAGTATAAAAGAAACTCTAATGTCATGGCATGGGATCATGTGTGATGTGCTATTTTTGGTTACAAGTGTGAGAAATACTTTTTAGTTTTTAACCGTCGATCTCTTTTAATCAAATATTGTCCCATTAATTGTAGTCCCATGAATTGCTACTTAAAAGGGAATTGGTCCGTTGCATCTTGGTATATCTTATCCCGTTGCATCTCATCCTAATGTTAAGTTCGTTCATTTCTCATCCAATGGTTGATAACTACTTCTCATGCTTCTCACCAAATTTTACACTTCTCATTGGAACCCAACCCTTAATGTCATAAAATCTATGTGAGAAGTACTACGTCTGGTGAGAAGTATAAGAAGTACTTTTAAACTATTATCACTTTTAATCAAATGTCATCCCATGAATTACGGCTTAGAAGGGAAATGATTCGGTGCATTTCATCATAATGTTCATCTATTTTTCATCCAACGATTGAGAACCACTTATCACCAAATTTAACACTTTTGATCAGAACTCAACATATATATATAGGTGGAGGTTCAAACGAACCTTTCTATTTGCGAAGAAGGGAAGAACGGTTGTGGACCTCCAACTTAAGTATATAAAAAAAGATATACCTCCATACATAGTCTGCTACATATGAATCCACGTCTCCTCCACGTTGTTCATGCTCCTCCCTCCTTTAATTTTCTCTCATCATTTACCAACTACCATTCCTGTTTATGAACTACAAATCTTAGAGATCATCACTCGTCTCCGGTGATAGTCTATCTGGTATGTTAATTACTTGAAAAAATGTCGACGAGGAATAGATATACGTTTGATGGTGAAGGAATGTCAGTTACATCCTGTTGGTGATTAAACATAAAAATAAATATAAACGCAGCGGAGACAATCACCAAAACCGGATCAACGTATTGCCACTATGATTAAACGAAAGAAAACAAATAACGGTATACCTCGATAGCGTGATTCGTTGACAAAGATGTGATGCCTTGAAACTTGAGTGCCCAACGAAGAACACCTCTAGAGTAGTCCACACTACACGTCCTCGATAACCACCGGATGCTAGTCCACATTCTTATTGTAAATAATCTCCAAGAACAAGTTAGAGATTGTAAACTAAAACCCTAGAGAGAGGGAGAGGGAGGCCGAGTTCAAGAGAGGGAAGAAAAGATTAGGGTTAGCTAATTAGGTTATAACATATCATTATATACTAATAACCTAGACCTTCCATGGGCTTTTCCTCTCTTAATTCCTCATAGACCTTTTAATTAAATCAAGCCCAATACATATATATTAAGTCAAACTTAATCTATTAGGCCTATTTAATATTTCCCATATTACTTAGGTTATAAATAATGTAAATACATTAATTACATTATATTAAATGGTATCTCAGTGTATATGTGTGTGACCCTATAGGCTCACGTGTGTCTAGCCATATAATTATTTATTATGACACGAGCATATCCCAACAGCTCCCACTTGCGCAGGTCATAATAACAAGCAACTATACTGGCAAAGGTTAGCGTCTAGCAACACGCCAATGCCCCTAGAGACACATGAGATAAGTTTCTTAAACGTCTCATTTTAAATGGTTTATTAAATCAGTCATCCCTTTGTTCAGACACCTTGCAGAATATTAGTCATGGCTCAGGTGTCATTCTAAATATTCAACGATTTTGTTTCTCGATCTAGATATTGAATTAGATTACCAAAATAATCAAGCATCATCTTGATTATGTTTGGGTACGGCCGTACATGCATCTATTCAATTCATCGAGGGGCCCATTAGTATCTTACTCTATTACTCGTAGAGGAACAAATCCTATTTTGACTACACGTGTCTGTCGTAGGCTTCATATCACTCCTGAAAATGATTTTTATAACAGCCTTATTCAGGACCGCGTTTAATCATGTCAAAGATTGACATTTCACTTACTCAAAACCTACTTGCATCTCAGGTCTAAGGACGAACAGCTTAACCATTTCTCGAGATTCACAGTTGACATTAATCCATGCAGTGAACTCTCGTAGGTTGGGTCAACCCAATGTTCATCATCAATGAACAACATGTGAGTTGGGTGGCATCATCATTAATATTTATTCATAAATAAATATCACCAATACTCTCACATTTGCCTTAATTCGATGACACTCCCATATCATCAACTGACAATGGACAGTTTAGAATATAAAATATTCATGGATTAAACATGCAAATATAGAACACAATTAATATAAATGAAAACGATCATACCAAGTACATCAATTCACTGTAAAATAAAAATTGTTCGATGTTCCAATTATTCAAATACTAAAACAGATCTCCAAGAGACTTTTAGCAGGTCGAAGTCCAATGTTTCTAGCATGCTCGATATGTTTGGTGCATGTCATTGGCTTCGTGAAAGGATCTGCTAAGTTGTCATTTGTGTGAACTTTGAGAAGCCGAATTTCACCCTTCTCGATAACTTCACGAATGTAGTGATACTTCCTGAGAAAGTGTTTGGCACCCTTTTGAACTCCAGGTTCGTTGGCTATGATTATGGCACCAGAATTATCGCATTACATATCCATAGGTCTTTCATTGCTGGGGACAACTCCAAGCCCAGAAATAAACTTCCGTATCCAAACAGCCTCCATTGCAGCCTCAGAAGCAGCTATGTATTCCGCTTCTGTAGAAGACATCGCAGTAGTGCTTTGCTTAGCACTCTTCCAGTCAACAGCGCCTCCGTTCATGACGAAAACGTATCCAGTCTGGGATCGAGTATCATCTCGATCAGTTTCAAACCCAGCATCAGTGTAGCAAGTAACACTAAGCTCTCTCTCGACATCACCTCCATAAACAAGGAACATATCTTTAGTATTTCGGAGATACTTTAATATGTTCTTAACAGCAGTCCAGTGACTCTCTCCTGGATTCTGTTGGTATCTACTTGTAAGGTTTTGAGAGAACTCTACATCAGGTCTAGTGCACCTCACTGCATACATGATGGAACCCACAGCCGAAGCATAAGGGACTCCCTTCATCCGCTTCACCTCATCAGGTGTGGAGGGTCCTTGAGTCTTACTCAAGTTTACATTGTGTTGCATTGGAAGACTTCCACGTTTTGAAGCATCCATTCTAAACCGTTTTAGAATTTTGTCAATGTAAGCACTCTGACTTAAACCTATTAACCGCTTTGATCTATCCCGATAGATCTTGGTTCCGAGGATGTACGCCGCTTCACCTAAATCTTTCATGGCAAAACATTTTCCAAGCCAGGATTTTACATCTTGTAGCATCGGAATGTTGTTCCCTATGAGCAATATGTCATCAACATATAAGATTAGAAAAACGATTATACTCCCACTAGCTCTCATATACACACATGGCTCATCAAGGTTTTGAGTGAAACCATATTTCTTGATTTCCTCATCGAACCTTTTGTTCCAGCTTCTGGATGCCTGCTTCAATCCATAAATAGATCTTTGAAGCTTGCATACTTTGTTTGGATGTTTTGGATTCACAAAACCCTCGGGTTGCACCATATAAACATCTTCATTAAGGTGGCCGTTCAAGAAGGCTGTTTTAACATCCATTTGCCAAATCTCATAGTCATAGTACGCTGCTATGGCTATAAGAATCCTAATAGCTTTAATGTCAGCAACAGGCGAGAAGGTCTCTTCATAGTCAATCCCGTAGGTTTGAGTGTAACCTTTTGCTACTAGACGAGCTTTATAGGTGTGTATATTTCCATCCATGTCGGTCTTCTTTTTGAAGATCCACTTGTTCCCAACAGTCTTGCTGTTTGGAGGAATATCAACCAGTTCAAAGACATGATTGTCTTCCATGGATTGCATTTCCGCATTCATTGCTTCAATCCACTTATCGGATTCTGGATCTGACACTGCAGCTTTATAGTTAGGGGGTTCTCCATGATCCCCCACATTTTGTTCCTCAGCATCGATGTAATAACCATATCGATCAGGTGCATGAGGTGTCCTTGCAGATCTACGAATGGGAATAACATCATTCTGTGGTTCAACATCAGTATGCTCAACCTCAGTATGATGTTCGCTAGTGTTGCTAGAAGGTTGTGCATCTTCACTTTGAATCTCGTCAAAGTCTATAGTGCTCCCACTTGCTTCTTGTAAAATGAGACGGTTCTCAAGAAACTCAACATATCGAGCAACAAATATTTTGTTCTCAGGTGGGTAGTAGAAATAGTAACCCATCGTCTTCTTTGGGTATCCTACAAAGATACACTTGATAGATCTAGGCTCAAGTTTGTTCGGTGTGTCTCGTTTTACGCGAGCCTCACAACCCCAGACCTTCAAGTAAGACAAATTGGGGACTTTCCCATGCCATATTTCATATGGTGTCTTATCAACCTTCTTGGTCGGAACCATATTGAGTACGCACGCAGCGGACTCAAGGGCACAACCCCAAAAGGACAGTGGCAAAGTAGTTAGACTCATCATTGATCGAACCATATCTAGCAAGGTTCGGTTTCTCCTCTCAGACACGCCATTATGTTGTGGAGTGTATGGTGGAGTGAATTGTGAGACGATCCCACACTTAGTTAGATGGTCCAAAAACTCTTGACTCATATATTCTCCTCCTCGATCAGAACGGAGAGCTTTAATAGTCTTGCCGAGTTGATTCTCTACTTCACTTTGAAAGACTTTGAATGTTTCAAAAGCTTCATGTTTGTGTTTAAGCAAGTAAACATAACCATAGCGACTGAAATCATCAGTGAAAGTTATGAAGTAGGTAGCACCTTCCCTAGACACAGTTCTAAATGGGCCACATACATCAGTATGTATGAGTCCAAGTAGATCTTTAGCTCTTTCACCTACATGGGAGAAAGGTTTTCTTGTCAACTTTCCAGATATACAAGAGAGGCATTTATCAAATGACTCATCGTCAATTGATTCTATAAGCCCATCATGTTGCAACTTTAAAATGCGCTTCTTATTTATATGGCAAAGACGACAGTGCCATAAGTAAGTTGAATCCGCATTATTTTTGGATTTTTTAGTGCTACATGAATACATAGAACTACTGTTTGAAACAAGATTATGCATGTCAATTTCAAAAATACCATCACGAGGAATAGCATTAAAATAAAACATGTTATCCTTAGAAACCGAAATACCATAATCCGTAAAAGCATGAATAAAACCATTATCCCTCAAACGAGAAAGCGAAATAATACCCCTAGTAATAGTAGGTGCATAATGACAATTGTCTAAAACAATAGTAAGTCCATTAGGAAGGATAAGATCAAAGCTTCCTATAGCTTCAACAGCTGCACGCATTCCATTGCCTACGTACAGATCCAAAGCTCCCTTTTTTAGCTTTCTACTTCCCTTTAGTCCCTGCACATTATTAAAAACGTGAGTTCCACAACCGGTGTCATAAACCCAGGATTTATTAGGAAAGGTATAGAGTTCTATGGTGAAGATACCTGATACGCTAGCCTGAGTAGCCTTGTTCTTCTTCAACTCTGCCAGGTAAGTAGGACAATTCCTCCTCCAGTGGCCCACCACTCCACAGTGATGACACGTGGCGTCCTTTGCAGGGTGCTCTTTTTTAGCAGGTGGGGGGATCTTCGGCTTGGGTTTGTAGACTTGCTTACCCTTACCTTTGCCAGGACCCTTACCCTTGCTTTGCGGTTTTTGGATTCTACCTTCCTTGATTGCTAGAACAACTGGAGCTTTCTTGGGCAACCCTTGCTCAGCAAGCTTCAGCATAGCATGCAGTTCAGCTATAGTCTTCCCCATGCTATGCATGTTATAGTTCATAACAAACTGATCATAATCCTTGGAGAGTGAGGTAAGAATCAAGCTCACTCCAAGAACTTGTGGCATGGGGTAACCAAGACGCTCCATTTGGTCAAGATAACCTTTCATTTTCAAGACATATGAGCTAACTGACTGGCCATCCTCCTGTTTGCAAGCGTGAAAAGCTTTGACTGTTTCGAACAGTTCCTGCTCTGCTTGTTGTTGAAACATAGTTTTCAACTCTCGTAGCATCTCAAAAGTTGTGAGTTCCTCCAAGTTCTTTTGAATCTCGGGGGTCATGCTCACTGGCATAAGAGCAGCTACTTCTTGTTGTTCGTTAAACCTCTTGGTATAGGCTGTACGAATCGTAGCAGAAGCAGTGGCAGGACGTGCCTCAGGTAAGGCCTCTTCCAAATGAATCAACTTATTCTCAGCTCTAAGGACAATCCTCAGATTTCGATACCAGTCAATGAAGTTGATTCCTGTCAGTTTTTCTTTTTCAAGAACTGACCTGATAGTTGAGTTGCTTAGAGTTTGATTTGTTGTTGTCATCTATAAGCATACAAAGTTCAAGATTAGTATTTTCAATAATTAATCCCTTTAAAATTAACTACCCACGTTTTTTTTAAAACAATTAATTTTACGAAAAGACTAAGATCCTCATTGAGGTTCTATCATCGCATCAGTTGATCTGCTAGCGATGGTAGATTCAATAGGTAGGTGACGTTCACCAATTGCATTACAGGTGCAATTCTTAGATCCTATGGGACCTATGGCATCTAGTGACCGGGCAACTAGTGTCAAGCTGGCATGTTTAGTCCCATCTTTGCCTCGAGTCAAGGTCTCACCTGCTTAACTTGATTAAGTCATCCAATTTTGAAATCATGTAAAAATAGATCTAGGTCTCACGCATAGACAATAATTACCTCGGGATTACAATTCAACCTAGGTCTCACGCATAGGCAAAAAGCAATGGCGAGTTAATTCAAGACGATTGGACGGCAGGACTTAAAATTGTGACGGGTAAGGCATTTTGATAAAAACGTGTCAATCAAAATTAAGTACGAAGGAAGCATGCATTCTTCGTTCGTAACTTGAGTTAAAAACAATTTTTAATTCAAAATCAATAGTTTTAAGTTTCAAAACCAATTAAAACTTATAAAACTTAAACTAACATTTTAGTTTCGAGATAAATGGTGTGTGTTCAATTTTTAGGTCTCATAGGAAAAACCATTTTTTGCAAGTTAAAACATACAAGATATGAATAACAATGCAATAAAAGAAAATAAAACAAACAACCAATATGTGCAAAACCTCAACCGATGAAAATCCTATGCTTGGTCTCGTGAGCCATCACGACGGACCAAGAGGGGCAACTAAGGACGGGCCAACATTAACCCTTAATGGACTCCCACTTGCTCGAAGACCATCAACAGCAAGTAGAACCCACATGAGAATTTGAACACCAAATCTGTCCGAGAAAAACGCAGCAGCTTCGAGGCCCAAAAAGTCACGGAAGGAGTCTTCCCCAATCGAAGTGCCCTTCTGCAAAGTTGTAGAACTATGTCTTGTGAAACTCCAGAAAAAAGAATCATGTTAATCCGAGTCGTCAAACTCCGGGAATTTCAATTTTCGTGCAGGCTGTCCAGCAGCTACGAAAATTCGTCTTTATCTTTAACTCAATCACCATTTCACTCCGAGCAACGGTTACAATTTTGAAATAAAATACATTTATTCTACTACAAAACTAAGTAATATGAATGCCCAAACAATGGCTACAATTGATGATAAAGTAAAGAAATAAAAGCCAGAACTTGGCACCCAAAACATTACAAAACGAAATCCGGTAAATCAAGAAACAAGGCACACAAACGGTCAAGGTTTTCATCGGTTTTGCACATCAAACATCATAATATAATATCATGAGAGTGTTGGCTTGGTCCATGGTGAAAGATGCATGCTTTAACCATGGATCTATAAAGCTTACAATAAGAAAGAAAACAAGCCAACGAATCGGAGAAAACAATTACAATAATTAATCTACGATTAGTATATGTAACAAGCGGCTTTTAGGGTTAAAAAAAATATATTATTTAAGACCACATATATGGTCGAAAAAATAGCCTTTAGGGCTGTCCAGATTTTCAAACCATACAAGACTCAAAAAACAACTCTTTTTGCCACTTTTACGTATACGCGTTAATCATACGGCACATACGATGGCTCGTGATACCACTGTTGGTGATTAAACATAAAAATAAATATAAACGCAGCGGAGACAATCACCAAAACCGGATCAACGTATTGCCACTATGATTAAACGAAAGAAAACAAATAACGGTATACCTCGATAGCGTGATTCGTTGACAAAGATGTGATGCCTTGAAACTTGAGTGCCCAACGAAGAACACCTCTAGAGTAGTCCACACTACACGTCCTTGATAACCACCGGATGCTAGTCCACCTTCTTATTGTAAATAATCTCCAAGAACAAGTTAGAGATTGTAAACTAAAACCCTAGAAAGAGGGAGAGGGAGGCCGAGTTCAAGAGAGGGAGGAAAAGATTAGGGTTAGCTAATTAGGTTATAACATATCATTATATACTAATAACCTAGACCTTCCATGGGCTTTTCCTCTCTTAATTCCTCACAGACCTTTTAATTAAATCAAGCCCAATACATATATATTAAGTCAAACTTAATCTATTAGGCCTATTTAATATTTCCCATATTACCTAGGTTATAAATAATGTAAATACATTAATTACATTATATTAAATGGTATCTCAGTGTATATGTGTGTGACCCTATAGGCTCACGTGTGTCTAGCCATATAATTATTTATTATGACACGAGCATATCCCAACACATCCGATGAGGAAGACCAAACAACGTCACTCTCGTGTAACTCCTTGAGACCACCATTATTGAGATCTGACGGTTTTTCTAGTATTGTGAGATAACCAAAGGAGTCGGACAACTCTTTAAATTGTGGATCCTCTTAAAATGGTTGTTCTTGGCTTAGAGGTTTATTCTCGTATTTTCGCAAACCAAGGATGTTCTCGTTTGAACTATTCCTTATGTGTCTCTGTGTGTATATATATATATATATATAATATATATACATATACACACATAAATGAACATAAACAAACGAACGCTAACAAACATAAACAAGATTATTGTTTATATATATCCATTCATTTAACTAAATGAACAAAAATATATGATTATGTTCATTCGTTGTAAACTAAAAAGTATAAACAAACTTTCTACTCAACAATTAATAAATAGTTCAGTTTGTTTAGAGTTGAAATTATAAGTTGTACTTTTGACGTTTGAGATTGACTTTTAAGGAAGTTGGTGGTTTAGGTAAACCTTGAACCTCTCGTGAAATGTTTAATTTGGCGTGGAAGGATACAAAACACACGTGATTTACATGGGTTTTCTATACATCAAACCATATAATTATGAACTAATGCGAGTTGGATCCCAAGGTAGAAAGGTCTTATTGTGTTTTTAAAAAAAGATATCATAATTTAAAAGATATAAACTAATTGTTTAGAAGTCTATATTTTATTTCTAAGACTATATTTGACAAATTAACAGATAAGATCATGTTTATGTGATATAAAATTGTTTTCGTGAGATCACTAAAATCAACATTTTTTATATGAAATTTTACAGGAAAACACTGTGAAGGTAAAACAAATCGAACATTCGTATTAAAAAAACTGTAAATGTTACGTTCATGGTGTTTTTTGATGTAAATGTTCGATTTTTTTTACTTTCACAACATGTTTGCTGTGAAGGTTCAAATTATTTATTTTTTATTCTCACAGCATTTTCGTTGTAAAGATTTCTTTTTTTTACCTTGTTTTGGATTTTTTTTACCTTGATAGAATTTTTTATTACGAATATTCGAATTTTATTTACCTTTATGGTGTTTTATTGTGAAGTTTCATGTGTAAAGACGTGGTCCAAAGTAATCTCTTAGAAACAGTTTAATCTCACGTGAACTTAAGTTTTAATTAATATACTAATTGATGATTGATGGCTGATAAATTATATGATGAATAAGTTATATTTCATTAAAATAAAGTTTTAATAATGTAATAGGTTAATTAATACAAACAAAATAGTAAAAAAAAAAATTTAATAATTAATATTATTAATTACATTTATAAATAATTAATAATTATTTATAATATATAATGTATAATTATAGTTGATTAATAAAATCGAATTATTATCGAGATATCAACATCTTCTCCTTTTGAGAAACAATAAGTAAACAAAAGAATCGATCGAAAGATAAAGAAGCTACATTTGAGATGGGTAATTTCTTTTCCAACATCATCAATTTGGGTTTTTTGACAACATTTAATTGAGGTTTAGTTCTTCTTTATGAGCCAAAGAAACAAATTTTAAGAAATATTTATCTACTTAACCTTCCTCAACAAAAAAAAAAAAAAAAAAAAAAAAAAAAACAAGAAACTCAAATTTAATATAAAGAAAAGAAAAATAGGAACAATATTATTTGTCTCTTTCTCTACGTTCTATCGCAGTAGGGGGAAAGCTCGTACCAATGATCCTAAAAACTTTAGATTAATAAATATAAATTTTTATTAATATAGATAGTTTATATTCATTTTATCTTAAAAATCTATATCATTTGTCATCTTAACTAATAATGTTGATTTATATATCGGTTTGCTATGCCGACATATTACCTAAATAACAATCCAAATATAATATGTTGATTTTTATGTAATTTACCCTTTTATATATTTGGAATCTAAAATCATTATTACGAAATATGAAAAATATGAAAAGGAGATTTGGTGAACATGATCAAAGGTTTATATGGTCGAAGTGTACAGGAGTAATGTTAATTCTCATAAATGAAAACTTTTGTAAATTTTTTTTAAATAAATCTTGATTCTAGTGGTGGCCAAAATCATTGTAAACTTAATTGACCAATTCAGACCATTAACTTCTTTTTATTGTAAACAACATCAAATTTTCATTCAATTTGAAATTTTGAACAAACACCATCACTACAAGTCCTATGTTGCCTTGTCAAAAATAGGTATGATTATATTAGCACTTAATGTAACAGACCTTACCTTGTCAAAATATTACATTAATTCCCTCATTAAATTTTTTTGCATGCGTTTCCATCAAAACGCCCTATAAATAACAATGAATCTTTTCTTTTGACATTATCATCAAAGCATCATACATACAAGTACTTACTTAGTTCTTTGGTTCTTTATCTCTTTTGATTGTTGCAAGAATATAAAATGAAGAACACAACTTTCGTTCTTGCTGTACTTGTTGCACTGGTGTTTCTTATGAACAATGTCCATGCAGAAAGTTGTGATGCAGATGAAGAGATAAAGGATTGTCACCTGGCTCTAACTCAACAAAGAAAACCTTCTTCAACTTGTTGCAACGAGTTACAAGCACATAAAGATTGTTTATGTAAATACAATGACATTAATAATCCTAAATTGGCACCAAACCATCAATTTCTTCCAAATATTTCTGAATCATGTGGTATCAAATTTCCCATTTGTCCTTTGGAATAGTTTTTTGGTACCATGGTTGTATTGCCAACAACTACATCTTGATCAATAAAAATACCATCTTGAAATTTTACATTTATATATATTTATGTCTTTGTTGTATATATTTTCATGATTACATTGTGAAACATGTCCCTCGGTAATAAACATAACCTTTTTGTACATTGACGCTCTTCAAACCTATCATGCCTAAAACCTAAAATCGAGCGCTTGGGATATTTTTATTATGGGAAATTGACAAATAGTCATTTACTCACCTAAATTGGTTTCTTTGACATCCTTCTACTAGTTTTACCCAAATGTCTCTACATATGCAATATCTAAGCTCGTAATTTGCGACCTAGCTAAAAGACAACAAAAACATCGATCTGGTAAAATTTTCTTACCTGGGTCCGCAAAAGCGTATCAAGGTCCGTAAAAAAATTCTTTTTTGATGTCTTTTAGCTAGGTTCGTAAATTACGGACATAAGTATTGAGGATGTAGTAATATTTTGAGTAAAAGTTGGAGATGAATGAACACGAGACCAGTTTGGATATGTATTCTATTTGAGTCAATGTCCCTTGCAAATTGCAAAACAAAACAACCATAAATTAGAGAATAAGAACTCTGTAATTCATATTAATAAAAGGCCATTTAAATTCAAATATTTGGACAATATTTTTACCAATCACTTTTTTTAACGATGACACATAATGTAGTACATGTTTTTGCTCATATAGTTAACAAGAACATAAATTGAAACTTATCATAAAATCAAGTGGAAAATCTTGAGTGATTACATTATATATCTATACTTATTACTAGGGATGACAATCATGTGGTGTTCGGATTGGTGGGTCAGAAATACTCAACCTGAACACGACCCGTTTAACTAATCGTGTCGAAATCTTCAACTCCAACATGTGACCTACTAACACGAACATGACTTGTATAAGCCGTTTAAGTATACGGGTTGATAGGTCAAATACAACATACTTCAAAACTTCAAATACAATCAAATAAAATTCGTTTTGCTAAATTTGGATGTTGAATTGAAATTGAAAAAGTAAGACTCAGAAGTCAAAATAAAATTTTATTATATAAAAAATATTAAAATGATAAGCAGGTTGACTGGTTAACCCGCAAATTCATATACCAATTCGAACACCACTTGAAAAATGAACAGGTAGACGAATCACGATACTCAATCCCAGGCCTGTAAACGAACCGAACGTTCATGAACCGTTCGTGATTTTGTTCGGCGGGAAGTTCGTTTATGTTCGTTCGTTTAATAAATGAACAAACATGAACAAGATTTTACGTTCGTTTAAATAAACGAACGAACACGAACAACGTCCTCGTTCGTTCAATTATGTTCATGAACGTTCAGTTATGTTCGTTCGTTTACGTTCGTCAACCGTTCGTTTATTTATATTAGTATATATAATTATTTATAAATTGTATATTATTTATTAAGTAATTTAATTATTTAAGTATGTTTTAAATAAGTTTTAAAAAATACTACACAATCTCTCTTCTTTCGAGTAAAAACTTCTAGATGTAAATCAAGAATATGTAGGATTTTCTATTTGTTCACGTTCGTTTGTTAATGTTAGTTCGCTTATGTTCATTTCTGTTCGTTTATGTTCGTGAACCGTTCGTTTAAGAGTTTAATGAACGAACACAAACGAACATGAACATCCTCATGTGCTAAATGAACGAACACGAACAAGATTTTTCGTTCGGTTAAGCGTTCGTGTTCGTGTTCGTTTAAACTTAAACAAACGAACATGAACAAGCCCCGTTCGTGTTCGTTCGGTTCGTTTACAGGCCTACTCAATCCAATGAAGGTTTTTTTTCTTTTCTTTTTTGGATAATAATTGGCAAAATAATTTTTCTCACCATACTTAAAACGTACATGCTTCAAATTGGTTGTTAAACATTCTTCGGTATATGTAGGATCAAGGTGCTTTTAGGGGAAAAAAAACCATTAAGACCTAAATTTGACGTTATATCATATTTTTTTTAAATACTTCAGTTTTTAAAATAACTATGGATATTTTGATAACAAACTTGAGCACTAACATGATTAATTTTTAATTTTACAAGTTTTTCAGTTCACTTTATAAACATACAATTGGGACATTTATATGTCCAAGAAAGAGATAAAAGAAAATTGTTACTTCACTACTTGTCTTGAACCCACTTTGAGACAGGCCCATCCAGCCCTTATTTTATAGGTTTAAAAGTACTCGCAGTATTGGCCCTCCTACTAAATTTACATTTTGTCTTAATCCAATTTTTGACAAAATTATATGTTACACACATATGTATACATAAAAGAAACAACCGATTGTATATCAATCAAGTTAGTTAAAATAAATGAGCAATTACTATATAGGATGGTCGAATGGAAAACCTTAAAAAACAAAAAACTGAGAACCATTTTTTGTAGTCTTTCATCTGAACCGTATACACTTATGCATAGAAACAATTTTTAATATGCACATATGCACAAAAACCATAAAACAACTTCATTTACTTCTACGCACAGGTGCATAGAGACTAGATGAAGAGCTACGAGAATGTTCCTCAGTTCTTTGTTTTTTAATGGTTTCCCCCTTAAGCCCTCCCTCACGATGTGTGTGTGTGTGTCTATATATATATATATATATATATATATATAGAGAGAGAGAGAGAGAGAGAGAGAGGAAAAATTAAATACACACCAAGTAATTCGTAAACACTTACACACCAATCTAAACCATTGATTTGCCATTGAATTTTGGATCCGACGATGCATAAATATTGGGGGTGTTTTGATAATATAGTTATGGCAACTAACAATTTGAAATTTGAATTATTAATAGCCTTTAGTTAATAAAATTCATGATTTTAGGAAGTAAATCTCATATGTAAATTGGTGTGTAAGTGTTTACGAATTACTTGGTGTGTATTTTATTGTTCCTCTATATATATATAGGAGTAGATTCATTTGCAAACTCAGTTAATTTTTCAAACAAACAAACCATCAATTTTATTGGTTAAGTTAATGAATTTGTTTCATTAAATTTTTTAATATGATGACATTGTTTCATATAATTATTTTCTTGATTAATTAAATTACACTAGTACAAAAACTCACATTTGCCACGGTTAAAAACCGTGGCCATAAGCCTTTGGCCACAATTTTTTTTTCCAATCAAAACGTAGCCTATTCTTGCGTGACCATTGATACCCTTTTCGCCACGTCTAAAAAATTGTCACCATATCCAATAAAAAACCATAGCCATAGTGTAAAAACCGTGGCAATAAATGTATCTAATATTTATCGTATTGGTGCATTTTTTACTAAAACCGTGACAATAAGCCATTTTTTGCCACACAAACTCACGTCAACTGTGACCATTAGCTACCTTTTAGTCACTTAATATAAAGAAAACCATGGCAACAAATTATTTATGGCCACACAATTTGTTTTTAAGGTGTCCAATGCTTACTCTATAATCACGTATATTTGTTTTAACGTGTCTATAAACTACTTATTGTCACACAATTCATGACATATGGTTACACTTTAACTTTTGAAGCATGACTATTTGTTACCTTTTGGTCACATGAACTAACAAAAACCGTAGCGATAAACCAGTTTTTGCCACACAAATTTCATACTAACCATTGCCAATAAATAGCATTTGGTCACACTTAATTGTTAGAGAGGTGGCTGTTGATTAACCTTTGGTCACAAGAATTAATTAAACCCGTGATCATAAAGTCTTTTTAGTCATGAAAAATTAACATTAAACGTGGCCATTGCATGACATATGGTTACGCTGAATCGTTAAAAACAGTTACTATTGGTTACATTTTAGCTACGCGAAATAACTAAAATCGTGAACATATACTATTTATAGCCACACAAATTTTATATTAACCGTATCCATTTCATGACATATGGTTACGTTGAATTGTAAAAAACCGTGACTATTGATACTTTTTGGTTACACGAAATAGATAAATCATGATCTTATACTATTTACAGCTACACAAATTTTATAAATTGTTGCCTTTTAATTGAGATGGTGACGTTGAATTGTTAAAACCGTGACTATTGGTTGCATTTTGGCTACACAAAATAACTAAAATCATGGCCATAAATAAGTTATAACCACAAATTTTATGATGTATGGTTACATTGAATTTTAATAAATGTGGCAAATATGTTTTCTTTTGGTTACAAGAACTAGCTAAAACTGTGGCAATAAGAAATCGAAAGCCACACAAATATGGTTACATTAGATTTTACCGTGGCCATTGGTTGCCTTTCGGTCACAGAAAATAGCTAAAGTGTGTCCACAAACCTCTTTTTTTAGTATCAACCGGTCATTTTAAAGTTGACCATCACAATAATAATCCTTCGCAACGATTTTAATAATACGTAATAATAATAAATAAAAATTTAAAATGTTCAACAAAATAATTATTTTAAACAAAAATCAAACAATAATATCAATAGTAACATAAATAACATATAAGAACACATGTCCAATATTTTAAAACTTTACTTATTTAAGCTACTCCTCGACTCCTCGTATGCTTCGCCTTTCGTAACTCGTTGACAGTTGTATAACTTTTCTTTCTCTTCTTAGGATTTTGTTTCACAACATGTTCACTAGAAGTTGGGTCCTCTACCTGGAACAAGAATAAACAACGTATTTAACAATCACACCAAATCAACTTAAGATTAACCATTAACTACAAGACTAAAAACAAAGTAATGTCCATCAATATAAAAGCTACCTAGGCCACATCATTAAGGGAATTGACAAGAGTAGATAGCATATGAGAAGAAAAGTTACCGACTAGAATAAAATTAGATAAACGACTAACCTTGTCAGGGATGACAAGGTCTTTTGGCCAAGCCACAAAACTATGAATTGGCAAAATGATTTTTGTCATTTAAAACATGCTCCAAAGTGGGTGTTAAACTTGGTATGAGTAGAATCAAGGTTTGGTGGTGAAACACCATTCATTCACCAAATTTGATGTTATATCATTTCTTAGGCCATCCACTATGGCATAGTCGGGTAGGTGGTGGGTTCTTGGAACACGTCGGGTTTCATCGGCAATACCGTCGTGGCCCGAGCGGGTTCCACCCCATCAGCTTCATCAAACCGAAGAAAACACAGCCCCTAACCCCCCACCCCCACCCCTCCAACGGTCACTCAACGGCCCTTTTTTTTAAATGTATTCTTTATATATATATACATACATATATATATGGGTTAATTACATGGGTATGTATCGAACTTGTCACGTTTTATCATTGTATGTACTCAACTTATAAACTTACCATTGTATGTATCGAACTTTCTAAAATTGTCATTGTATGTATCCAACTTTATCAAAACCTCAAGTTTGATACTCTTTCGTGACAAGTAGAATACATTCAGTGATAGGTTTTGATAAAGTTGGATACATACAATGGCAACTCTAGCAAGTTCGATACATACAATGATAAGTTTATAAGTTGAGTACATACAATGATAAAACGTGACAAGTTCAATACATACCCATGTAATTAACCCTATATATATATATATAGAGGAAGGTTCAAACGAGAATGACATCAATTTAAAAGAATACGAGAATGAATCTTCGCCAATCATCTCAGGCCAATCATATATGAGAATGACTTTTGTGTACAAAATCATATATGATTAACAAATGAAAAGTTCAGGTACAAAAATCATATACAAAATCATATATGATTCATATAGTAAATCATATAGAAAATCTCATGTGATTAACAACTGCGCGACTGGCCCCGCGACCTTAAGTCGCGGGCAAGGTCGCGCGTGTCCATTTTTTTCGCCCAGTGCTTAATCACATGTGATTTTGTACACAAAAAATCATTCTCGCATTCTCTTAAAAAGATATCATTCTCATTTGAACCTCTTTCTATATTATATATATATATATTATAGAGAGAGAGAGAGAGAGAGAGAGAGAGAAAGAGAGAAATGTTCAAACAAGAACAAAGTCAATTTGCAAGAACAAATGGACAATTCTGGATCACATGTGATGTGGGTCCCACATAATTAAAAATCATATATGATTCAGATGGGTCCCACCACTAAATCGTATATGATTTATTTAATGATGGGTCCCACATAATATGTGGCTTAAAATTCATTCTTTTGTTCCTACAAATGAGGTTGTTCTTGTATGAACCTCCCTCTATATATATATATATATATATATATATATATATATATATACTCAACCTCATTCACTCTATTTCTCCTCTCATCTCAAACAACATTTTTCTTCTCTCATCTCATTCAACCTATTAAACAAAAAATGTCTTCATCATCATCAACATCATCTTCACCGCCACTATCACCAATTCAATTCCCGGAACACGATGAAGACGAAAGTGAAGACCTTTTGGAACTCAACCATTTGGCGGTCGTTGCCGTTATGAAGGAAGCGGTCAAACTAGTTGTCACTAACGAAGGAACATCGTCTCGAGAAACAAGAAGGCCGGCGAAAAACAGAGATCGTATAGCGGCACACGAGAAACTTTTTAACGACTACTTTTTTGATAATCCGGTGTATAAGAAACGGACTTCAAACGGCAGTTTCATATGACCTGACGACTATACGTTAGGATAGTTGCCGATCTTGAGATGGAGTTTGATTATAATATTTAATATTAGTATTAGTTTTGTTTAAAATTAATAATTTTTAATTATGTTCTTCATTTAAAAAAATTGATGTTTTTTTGTTCATTGGGTTGATAGTAGATGGATTGAGTTGGTTTAAGTAAAATAGTGAAAAGCTGATATGACACTGATGTGGCAGTTAGGTTCATTGAGTTCAGTGGGTTGACAGTGAATAGCTTTATAATTTAGTTTTCAACGTAACAATGAAGATTTTGAAAACAAACTTTATTATCCGTTTTGACACCACTTTTAGTCCAACCAAAGCTTAGTGAGTTGACAACTTGACATTGATGTCAAATGCTAAATTACATATATAACTTTAAAATACTTTGTACTTTTGGCCTACCACTGAATTTACATTACATTTCAATACAAATTTGAGAAATGTGTATGTACACACATATTTGGTAAGTTTATCATTTTTATTCCCTTGAATCTTCCTCGACCGATCAATGTCGCAATTTTTTACTATTCAAAATTCATATGGACGCCCTTTAACGAAGGGTTTTTCGTAAATGTTACAATCGAGCCGGAAACGAGTTCTGGTAATTCATATATGATATGTGTAATTCATATATGAATCTTTATACGTGGACTATTTGTAAAATTTATGAAATTGCTTCTCCGTGTCCCACATTCTTTGAAAGAAATTATCTGGTGCTTCGCGGTCAATGTCGTCTTTATTGACCAGATGAGTGGTTGAGATTATTATCTACTACTTACATTTTTAACACTTATCATTTGAACCTAATACTATATATCATTATTTTTATTCTAATCCTATGTATCAACTACACTACTTATATTAATTAATTTAATTAAAATCATAAAAAATAATAGATTGTATAAATTACATTTTTCACCCCCGTGGTTTATTATAAATTGTGATTTTTATTTTCGTGGTTTAGAAATTACAAGTTTCATCCTTATGATTTTTGTCCTTATGAATAACTTTATTGTTAGTTCGATCTCTATCACTATAGGATTTACAACTCTTTACCTTTTTAATCCCTTATACTTTAAAAGTAAGAATTAATCCATACCAACAAGAACTTAAAAACCATAGAAACTAGAATCATAATTTCTAAACCATAAAACCCAAAATCATTAACAAACCACATACAACAATAAACTTTTGTAGGGTTATAACCTGCCTTTGACCAAATAAACCATTCCTAAATATACATCAAAATTTCCTTACATAATTTCATCAACCCAAGTACCCAACCCCCTAAATTCATGCCCAACCTCCTAAATCCTTTTTATCAAAAACCATCTTATCTCCCTACCACCATGCATAACCCCATTCCATCCTCCACCACCACCACCACCACCGCCACCACCATCGTCTCAACCCGCCATCTTCCGGCCGTCGTACACCGCCTCTCGTCACAGCATGGAGGGGCGGGACGATTACAACAACAACCACATTCGACCGCCCTCCGGTGACGACGACGACGAGGAAGAGGACTCCGACCTCCTCCCGGACCATAACGGCACCTACGTCATCCAAGTCCCAAAAGACCAAATCTACCGCATCCCCCCGCCCGGGAACGCCATCGTCGCAGAACGCTACCGGATCACCGCCCCGGAGCAAAAACCCTGCTGCACGTGGAGTTGCACCATGACATTCGTCCTCATCGCCCTCCTCTTCATCGCCTTCGTCATGTGCGTCAGCCTAGCCGTTGCCGATAAAAACGACCCTGGATTCAAGGTACGACGCATCCACGTGACCACCAAGGGCAATGGGGACAAGAAAGAACACGTGTTTCACTTCACGTTACGGTCGAAGAACGATAACAATCGCGCGGATGTCTACTTCTTGAAGGGTGGCAATAGTTCGTTGAGTTTTCGGGAACGGACGATCGCGAAAGGACGGTTTCCGGAGATGGAACAAGACAGTGAAAGCTTGGAGAATATGAAGTTGAATTTGATAAATAGGTCTGAGAAGAAGTTACCAAAGGAGGTAAAGAAGAGCTTGAAGGGTAAATATCGCCGGCCGATCAAACTGTCGTTGAGGTTTGATGCTCCGGTGGAATATAAGGTTGGGCCGTTTCCGGTGAAGGACAAGAAGTTATCGATTGTGTGTAATTTGAAGGTCAACAAGTTGACTAAGAATGCACGAGTGTTGTCTCAAGATTGTGATTATGCGACTTTATAGAGATTAGCTTAATTATTAATCTATGTAAGGTGTAATTTCTTGTGGTGGAAATATAAGTCTTTAGTTCCATTAATTATTTTTGATTTCTAAACTCGTGATTTATCCTCTTTATTAGTAGAGTAAATTACAAATTTTGGTCCATGGGGTTTGAATGGAGGTTCCTAAATCCTAGAAGTTTCATTCTTTTTTTATTATGCTCTTCTACAATTGAAAATGGTGCAAGTTTAAATGGGTGACACTTAAAAGAATAAGCATTTTTTACCTTTGGACTGGCCAATTTTGAAGAAATCGCTATACTAATTACTTATTACTACACTCGAATTACTTTAAATGGATGACACTCAAAAGAATCAGCATGTTTTACTTTTGGACTAGCCAAATTTGAAGAAATCCCTATACTAATTACTTATTAATACGCTCGAATTACAAGGAGTCATGCATGACATCGACACAAAACCGGACATGCATGGATGAAGGAAATTTTGAGTGGACCATCTAATTCGGTGTGTTTATGCCTTTCAAGAAATGCATACGTGTTTATGCAACTTTGTGAAGAGTTGCAATAAAAGTATGGGTTAATGTCAAGTTGTAAAATCTCAATGCAAGAGAAAGTTGGAATATTTTTCTTTACTCTTGGCTTAGGTGTTCCGAACAGAGATGTTAGTGAAACGTTCCAACGTTTGGGAGAAACAATCAGTTGAGCTTTTCATGATGTGTTGGAATCCATATATTATTTTTTTGAACAACAGATAACTCATACACACGTTCCAGGGGTATCCAGACCGACTAATCCCTCGAGCCCATGAACCGACCCATGAACTCGCCCCTAGACCGACCCAAGAGCTAGGTGCCGCAGAAAGTCGTCCCCGGCTGGGTTTGAACCTTGGCCAACTATGGATACCATCCCCTGAAGGCACAAGGATGTTACCTCCACCTGTTACGCTAGCTAGACCATCATTGGTGTTGGAATCCATATATGCACGAAGCAAAGGGTTCATGGGCCTTACACGTGACTACATTAGACCGAAAGATTTAACATTTCAATGTACACCACCACATGTTAAAAATTACCGTGACATTATCTTTACTGATTTAGTTTAGGGACGTCTATTTATATATTGTTAATCCATAATTTTTATTAGTTAAAAAAAACAACTAATTTGTTTGTGTTGTATTAACTACTTTAACATTTAATTGTCATGAATAACCATTTAATAAATAGGAAAACAATTGGTGATTAGTAATTTATGTCACTTAAAAGTAATTTTGATAATTATAAATACAAGTTATATTAAAAAACAATTTATTATTGAATACGTAAGGAACTATCTTCACCATAATGTATCCAACTTTACCCAAATTCTTATTGTATGTATCCAACTAAAAAAAGTGTTATTGTGTGTACTAAATTTCAATTTGGTTTATTGTATGTACAAGTTTACCTACTAAACAGGTTACCGGTCACCCTTTTTAAAAATGTGTGCCATGTCATTGCCACGTGGGTTCCATGTAGATGCCACGTAGGATAGCTTCATCCCAGTCATCTTCTTCTCCGGCGACTCCCTTCTGCGGCCACCACCACCACCATAGCCACCATCTCCACCACCACAGCCATCACCACCATCACCAAACCCACCATTAACACCGCCACCATCACCACCACCACCACCACAGCCACCACCCACCATCATCAAACCCACCGGCCACCACCAACACCGCCACCAACCACCAACACAGCCACCATCTCCACCACCACAGCCACCACCACCACCATCACCAAACCCACCGACTCCCTTCTCCGGCGACACCCTTCTCCGACGACTCCCTTCTTCGGCCACCACCACCACCAATACCAAACCCACCACCAACACCGCCACCACCACCACCAACACCGCCACCACCACCACCACCGCCACCACCACCATCACCAAACCCACCGACTCCCTTCTCCGACGACTCCCTTCTCCGGCCACCACCACCAACAAGCCACCACCAATACCAAACCCACCACCAACACCGCCACCATCTCCACCACCACAGCCGCCACCACCATAGCCACCACCAACACCCCAAATTTGATTTGAAAAAAACCCCAAATTTACCAAGAACCCTAAGTTCAATATATGAACCCTAATTGATCGAATGCAAAATCAGACAATGAAGGTGGTGTAGGGGTGGTGGTTGACGGTGGTAGTTGCAGCGGTTTGTGGCGGCGGTCGTCGTCGAAATCTTCGTCTGGATCGACGGGTTGGTGGTGGGTTTGGTGATGGTAGTGGTGGCTGTGGTGGTGAAGATGGTGGCGGTGTTGGTGGTGGGTTTGGTATTGGTGGTGGTGGTGGTGGCCGGAGAAGGGAGTCGCCGGAGAAGGGAGTTGCCGGAAAGTTTACATGATACACATCAGCATAAACAGGTTAGTAGGTAAACTTATACATACAATAAACCAAATTGAAAGTTTAGTACACACAATAACACTTTTTTTAGTTGGATACATACAATAGGAATTTGGGTAAAGTTGGATACATTATGGTGAAGATAGTCCAATGCGTAAGTATCAATGTTTTCATATGAAGCCTTTCATACACTCACATATAAACCCTATATTGGATCTCATCTATATACTATTCAATTAACCTTATTCATTTTACTCGTAATGAGGTCTATTTATAATTCCCTTCCACGGTATAATATCATTGTAAATGGCATTTTCATTAAATTAATAACTAATTTTATTTTGCCTTTATTTTGTTTATGCTCCCTTGTTATAATTCTCGCATCCGCCATTATTGATTTGTTGTTGTGAATATCTATTTTGAAAAGAATTGAGATAATTAATAAAAGTTGATACTTTAAATTTTTTCAATTTTGATCTTTGTAATTTGACTTGTTGGTTTTGATGCTTGTTTCTTAAATTGTAACATCGACGGTGGAGGTTGTATTGGTTGATGGTGACGGTGGTGATAGGCATGCTATTGGTTGATAATAACGGTGGTGTGGTCATGCTATTGGTTAAACATTTTGGATTTATATTTTCTATATTTAACGGTGGATAGAAATATTGAATTTATGGGAGGTAAAGAAGGCGAACGAAATTGAATTTCTTTCTAAAAAACATTTAAACTAAATAAAATTATACAAATAACAACAAACTTTATATTTACTTATTTAGTCTCTAACATTTGTTACTTTTAACCGATATCATTTTAAATTTTGCAAACTTAGATTTGGCTTCTTACATTTATTATTTCACAATAGTTTTGATCCCTTCTTTTAATGATCTATAATTTTCCGTTAAGTTGAATAAAATTAGGAGTATTATGGTCTTTTTTTTCTTTTATTTTTAAGATTTATTGAAAAAAAAAGTATACCATATATAAATTATTGTACAAACCTGCTTCCACCCATTACCAACAGAAATACACGCTATTGAAGCAATATATATATATAAATTCTACATTTATAAAAGTGACAAAGGGGGAAAAGCCCTTCGATTCGAATATACAATCCCTATACTTTTTTTTCTCTCTTCTTCCCCTACCTTCGAGACACCCATGTCTCAATCTATAGTCCAAGATTATAGGTTTTGTAACGATGTGGATCCACCCGTTTAATTATTATATATTGGTTCTCTCTATCTCCATCTTTCGAACTCAACCATCGATTTGTTCAGCTTACTACCTATTAACGCTTAATGCTCTCCCTCTCCAACCTCCACCCCTATCTCCCCCTAAACTTTCTCAATTGCAACCATATTTCATAGGCATGTCAAATTAACAAAACTCCACTTTAGATTATACATTCCTGTGGATCCATTCACCTTCCAAAACTCTCAAAAAGAAACAAGTGATTTAACATTTTTATTTTGTATGTTAAATACACATGGCATAAAAGTAGAGAAAGGAAGGTGAGTAGAGGTTGCTAGTGCTCGGGACTGTAAAACCGGAGTAGATGGGTGGGAGCCCATGCGTAAACCGTAAGGGACGATGGATGCTCAGAAAGTGAGGTGTTAGGGAAGAAGGGGAATGTTGGGTAGGTCCATTGCTAGGAAAGAAATCAACATAGTTTTAAATTTTTCAATGACTAAAATACCCCTCTGTTAGGACATAAAATGTCCTTATATGTGAAAGTTTTATAAAGAATCATTTTAGTGTAAATAATAGAAAGGGAGGGCTTAAAGTGTAAAATAGTGTATAGATAGAGGGGCTAAAGTGTTGTAGTATATATAGAGATGGAATGGCTTTAGAGAGAGTTATGAGAGTCATCTAAAGTGTTAAGTGTGTGTAATTCAAGGTGTTTTGTACTTTCCACCATTGATGAATAAGATGATGACTTCATGATCTCTCTCTCCTCTAATTGTTCTTGATATTCAGATTTAACAAGTGGTATCAGAGCTGGAATGGATTGGATTATCCATTTCGATCCTTCGAAATCAAGCAATTGGAGGTTTCATTTTGGATTTTTTGAAGATTGGAGCAAAAATGGAGAAATTTGGATTGGAGCTTGAAGATATTGAAGATTTGATGATTTGGATCTAGATTGATGTTTGTTTGTTGTTAGATTTGAGTTTTTGTTGTTTAATTGTGAAGATTTGAGCATTTTTGAGGCTATAATGATGGATTTTCGAGGTTTTGTTCGAAGTTCATCAATGGAGGTCCTTCAATGGAGGTTTTCGAGAGCTGTTCTTATATCTCGAGTCCAGATCTGAGTATTTCGAACCTAATTTTGTTATTTCGAGCCTTATTTTGCTATCTCAAGTCATGATTTTGAGTTTTTCGAGAAATATCTCGAGCCATTTGAATTTTTTAGTCTTATTTGAGTAATTCGAGCCTTCCTTTAACATATCTCGAGCCAAAATTGATTTTTTTTTCGAGCCATTTTAAATATCTCGAGTGTACTTTAAAGCTGATAAAGGTGATCTTTTAAGTCAAAAGCTAGTCAAAAAGTCATCTCGAGTGTACTATTACGTCAGAAACAAGTACAAGTCATTGTCTCGAGTCTGGTCAGCATGAATTCAGTGAGTTAGCGCGCGGTCAGCATCTAAATGCTCGGTCAGAGTGTATAAGGTGAGTCAGAAGGCCGGTCAGATCTGAATATCTCGAGCAGAGCTCGGTCAGAGCTCGAATCAGCAGTCAGAGCTCGAGCAGAGCTCGGTCAAAGCATAATTCGCTGGTCAGATCTCGAGCAGAAGCTCGGTCAGAGCCTCCAAGCTCTGCTGACCGAAATTTTGAGGTGGCATTCTCACCAATCAGTGCTGAGGTGTCAGATCGTGGTTGGTCCACGTGGTTTCTTGGGCTGAGGTGTCGATTTTTGGTTGGTCCACGTGGTCAAGCTTGCTGAATTGTTTGTTTTTGATTGGTTCAAGTGGTTTTTTGAGCTGAGTTGTCAATTTTCATTGTTTTATTGAGATCAGATCTGAATCTTCTGTTTTATGACATCAATGGTCCCTGCTCTTTATGGTTGTTAACATGTTCCGGTCAGCGGAACCCCCGTATCAGGTGGTTCGAGATTAAAAGAGCTTCCTTATCAGAACTTTTTGATGGGACGATTACTTGAAGAGCGGAAATGTCATATCCAGTTCAGAATTAATTTTTCTGAAGCGCGTTAATGATTAAAGGATCAATCGAGCTTTCGAGATTTATTCATTTGGGCCTAAATTTCTTGTTGGGCCGTGAAGTTCAGATTGGCCCAAGATTGATCACCAATTTTTTGTGTCACAATCTAGATCTAATCCAATCCAGTTCCAGTTAGCTTCAGAAATCCCTGTGCTTATTCGGCCAATTTATCGATCTCTATTTTTTCTAAAGCCCAATAAAAGCCCAAAATTCAATTTTTCATTTCTTGAAAATTGAATTTATTTCATTCCCTCAACTGTTCCAAATCCTTTGAAGCCAAGTCAAATTTTTTTAACGATTTCGAGACGGCGGTGATTGAGTGTTGTATTTGGTTGGATTTTTCAGTCGGATGATTTCCTGCTTTCTTTTCTTCAGAATCTAGTTCTTTAGCAGTTCTCTCCCCCTCACCAGCTTCAATGAGTGTACGGTTTCTTGTGGGCGGATTGTTCTAACCACTCATTGTTGTCGTGGTTTTTGCTCTTATCAGCACTGAAGTTTTGATGGTGGTTCTTGTCATCTAACTGTTTAAGAAGATTGAATCAATTCATGGTTACTTTCTGTCTCTGAAGTTGTTTTGGGAATCGACTACAAATTGAAAATTGAATTTCTCTCATTTCCCTGCTGATCAGTTTCTTTGAAGATAAGCCGGATTTGATATTGTTATTCAGACTGTGGATGATCAGATTTTGTTTTCAGTTGGATTGGTTAGACACCTGAGCTTCTGCAATCGTTTTTCTGGAGTTTTCCTTGTGGGAGCTAGACCGTTGACTGGTTTTCTATCAGTGTTCTGAACTGATCACTTAGAGCGTTGAGAGCTAT
Source organism: Centaurea solstitialis (assembly GCA_030169165.1). Classification (NCBI taxonomy): domain Eukaryota; kingdom Viridiplantae; phylum Streptophyta; class Magnoliopsida; order Asterales; family Asteraceae; genus Centaurea; species Centaurea solstitialis. The sequence goes on along the minus strand of CM058040.1, from coordinate 94,646,035 downwards.
CCGTCATTGTTCTGGTTCTTGTGGATGCTAGCTCTTTGAGTGCTTTCTATCATTGTTCTGGCCTGATCAACTAGAACTTTGAAAGTTTGCAATCATTGATCTGGAGTTATGGTTGTGATCTAGACGTTCGAGTGCCGATGATCATCTGTCTAATTGAGAAGGTTGAATCAGAGTTTGGTTGTGTTTCAGTTCTGAAGGTCTTCAGGAAATCGGCTAATTTCTTGATCAGTTGAGAGATTAAAGAAGATGTGCGTCTCTTTTTAGTATCATCTCCCAGCACTTTCATGATCATGGTGCTTCAGTGATCCAAGCTTCTTGTAGGTATGCTTTTGTCAGAATCAGAGTTCTTGAGCAGAATGTTTTCAGATGTCGAACAGACTCTTCGTTCTTTGATGTTATACGAATGAACATCAAAGTGACTCGCACTTGTCTCTATCCCACCGGGGGATGCACCAATTTGCTTACGGAACATCAATTGAGTTCAGAGGCTTTCGGTTGTGCTTGAGTAAATTGACTCTGATGATCGTTTGATACAGAAGTTTGAGAGCTCGTTTTAAGGTGGAGCTTGGAATATGCAACGTAGCTGAGCACTGCTAAAGTTTTCTTAAAGAAGCAGGGGGAGAAGATCAGAGATGCTTCTTTATAAAACTTTAGGGGGAGATTGTTAGGAGATAAAATGTCCTTATATGTGAAAGTTTTAAAGAATCATTTTAGTGTAAATAATAGAAAGGGAGGGCTTAAAGTGTAAAATAGTGTATAGATAGAGGGGCTAAAGTGTTGTAGTATATATAGAGATGGAATGGCTTTAGAGAGAGTTATGAGAGTCGTCTAAAGTGTTAAGTGTGTGTAATTCAAGGTGTTTTGTACTTTCGACCATTGATGAATAAGATGATGGCTTCATGATCTCTCTCTCCTCTAATTGTTCTTGATATTCAGATTTAACACCCTCATTTAAATCTCTTGTCGATAAGCGCTTACACGATAAAAATTTGGTAAACGACCCCTTAGTCCATGTGTTTTGGTGAAAATTACAAATATGTTTTTTTTGGGAAGGTTCACCTGGACTTTGGCCAGACTACATCCTAGGCAATTTTTACCGAGAGCTAAAGCATGCTCCCCTGGGATTAACACTCAGTGGCCCCTGGTTGCTCACCCCCGGATTCGAACTTGGGTGGGTTTTTCCCCAACACCAAGCCTTAACCGGTAGGCTGCCCCATTATAGTCTAGTTGTACTCATTTTGTAATGACTATGCTTCTCTAATTAACATCGTCACAATATTTTGTTAACTTAGGCAACTCAACCAGCATTTCCCCCTCTTGCAAGTTGAGTAAGAAAATACCTCATCAATCATATTGATAGAGATAGTAGAAATGTCATATTGAGAATAAGCATATAGTTGAATTCCCTAAGTTAAGACATCAAACTATCTTAAGTTTAATATACTTGAAACATCAAAAGCAATCCATTCGACATTAAGTAGGAAAGAGAGCCCTAGCCAAGTAAGAAGAACATTACTACCTTGCTAATTTGATTCCCCTTCTCACCTTTCTGATTGAGAATGGAAATAAGGATTTCAATTGGAGCTCACAGAATTACTAAAGCTTCCTCTTTCTTCTTTATTTTGTTCCTTTCTTGTACTATTACTCAAAGGAAATGATGATGATTGAAAGACGAGGAGTCATACTGAACTCGAGCTTCATCGAAGATTCACTAGGGGTGACTGAAACTTCTCAAAGATGCACCGACACTTTATTGAGGAAAGAGGTGCTCCCTTTGTCAAATAATGGAGGGATTAGAAAAAGGGATACCTTTGACACTGGAGATAGATATGAAGAACATACATAGAAACTATTAGGACGTGTATATCTATATGTATTATGTATACATAATGTATTATCAACTCTAATATAATATAAAGGACATACATTACTTTTTTCTTTAATTTCGATAAGAAAAAGACAAAAAAAGGATAAAAAGATGAGAATACCCCATTAGTTACGAAATATATTTGACATATCTTTTAGATGGACTATTACCCTAATAAAATAAATACCAACGGAACCAAAACCAAAATAAACATAGTATAAGGTGCCTACTTGTAATTTTCACATAAGTTACATGACCAAATCTGTAATTTACTCCACTTGCAATTTGTACAACATCTTCTTATTTACTATAAATATATAAAATATATTTTAAATACATCCAAATCTCAATTTATTGCCAAAATAACGTTTTATTTTAAGCAATCTCTAATTCTAATCCTCGTGGTTTATTGAAATCTTTGACAATGGGACCTAAGCTTTGAAAACTCTAGAAACCATGCCCGCGATTCTCATTTTGCTCTGAAAGTGGTTTTCGTCACTAACTTCATTAATTTTCGCTGTTAGTGACAGGGGCATTTCTATCAATTTAGGTTTCCCCCTTTTAACTAGGTCCATCAAACAAATACCCCATTAAGTCGTCGATGAAAGAACATGTATCAAAGAAGCCGTCGATCAAACACATCCAAGTTAGTCCAAACTTATATTAAAAACCCTTCGATCAATGTGATGGAGAGAGATGCGAATGGCGATGCAGATTATGGAGTCGTAGAAGTAGATTGTGGAGGCGTATCATGGATGTGAATGGAGAAAAAGATTATGGGGTCAAAGATATGCGAATACGAATGAAATGAAATGACATCGATTGATTTTAGGATGTGATATTAACTGTAATCATGAATTAAGTTTAAGCATATCAAATGTGATAATGAGTGTAATTAGGAATTAGGTTTAATCTTTGAAATTCGTGACTTTGTTGTTGTATATCCAATGTACGTAGATGTCTTCTCAATATTTGCTTTAAGCATTTATATGATAAGGGTTTTGTCAAAATTTCCCCTCTAATCACATGATCAATTTTGTGTTCGTATCTTATTAGCCTTCAATCATGTAAACTTTTGGATTGTGATATTGAGTATAATCATGAATTGGTTTATGAACCTCTTGCTCACCAACTATTCGTGGAAATGTTTATGTGAACTAAGACACTTCTAGTCAGTCTTTTTGAATTCATACACATTATGTTTGGTTCAAGTAGATCAATCCACAATTTGCTATCAAATAGACTTTTGGAAAGTTTGACGATGCTCTCGAACCCGATCGTCTTTTGTTACAAATGCATTGTTCATCTAAGGGGTCATTTATTAAACGTTTACCGTGGTAAGCGCTTACCAATATCATTTACCTTATTGATTGAACATGACGAAGACCGAGAAACTTACCTGGTAAGAGACAAGACAAGAAGCGAAGGACCGATAAACTCTTACCCGGTAAGTGTGGGAAACAACTCTTACTTACCGGGTTTTAAATGCTTACCAACAATCAATTTTCAAGGCCAAAGATGTTACACAATAAGGTAATTGAATCTTAATATCTTGCCGGTAAGTGCTTACCTGATTAGAATTTGGTAAACAACTTCTAAGTGTTTGAAACTATATTTTCACCAAGATGAATGCTACTTGTTAGAGAGAAATAGCCACTAAGCCTCCCATAGATGTCATTTCTCTTGGCTATGCAACATGGAAACAAAGGTTTCAATGTAAAATAGAAAAAAATGGTTCTCTTTTGTTTCTATCTTCACCAACGCACTCCATTAAAACCCATTAAAAAAAGAAACGATGGAAACAAACTTTTGTATTGTCCTTTATCATTAGTCATAGTTACATTTTGCCCACATCTATTCTTAAGACACGCACACAAAACTAACTAAAATGGAGGAAAGTTTGGCACTAGACTACAATAAATGACATAGAATATTAAAAAGGAAACCTAAATGGACAAAGATGCCTTTGTCATTAATACAAACAATTAATAGACTTAGCAACAGATGACCATTTTTAAAACAAAATGAAAATCAATAAGACGGGTTCTATAGTTATCAAACCCTATCTTTTATTTTCAAGTATTTCAATAAACCAACCACACGAACCAAAATTAGAGTTTTTACTCTTTTATTTTGAAACTAATAAAATATAAAACCAAATTGATTCAAAAAATAAATTAATTTTGTTTAAAATAATTATAAAAATAAAAATAGTTACATAATTTTCATTTATAAAAGAAGTCCCAATAAATACGAAAGCCGGCATTACCCAATTAGAATAAGCCTCTCCCTCTCTCTCTCTCTCTACTTGCCCCCTTCTATAAAAAGTCAACGGTCAAAACCATGGCTTCCCCGATGCTCGCCAGTCTTCCGATTCCGACGACCTCCATTGTTGTTGATCCACCTCTCTCCTTGTATCATCCACTTTCCGTCATGCAATCCTCGCCGGAAAACGCCTCCGACGACGACGACGGCTTCGATCGCCTCCCGGACCCCATCGTCCTCACAATCTTCAACAACATCTCCGACATCAAAACCCTAATCCGATGCCGAGCCGTGTCCCGCCGATTCAACTCCCTCGTACCCCAATCGGACTCACTCCTCCTCCGAGTCGACCGAGTCATCTCCTCCGCCGACTCCGACGACGACGCCGACACCTCCTCCGTCATCGGTTTCATCAAATCCATCGTCAAGTCAATCCAAGACCTAATTTCTCCACCTCCTCCGCTAGGGCACACAATCGACGGTTCTCACTGTCGATCGCAGAACTCTCCGGCGACGATCCTCCGTGGATTCGAGAGGATTAGGGAGCTCGAGATCGAGCTGCCGACGGGGGATCTGAGGCTGGAGAAGCGGGCGGGGATCAAGTGGAAGGCGGAGTTCGGGAAGACGTTGAAGAGCTGCGTGATTTTAGGGTTTCGATGCGTCGGAGTCGGGGAGTCGGATCTCGGCGGCGGAGGCGGATTGAAGACGAGAGTTGTGTGGACGATATCCGCCTTGATTGCCGCCTCGGCCAGGCATTATATGGTGAAGGAAATCGTAAGTGAGAATCTTCATCTCTCGAGGTTGGTGGTGAAGGACAGGGAAGGCGAAGGAACGGTGGTGATGAACGAATCGGGAATTAAGGAGTTTAGGGAAGATAAAGGAGAAAATCAGGATGAGGAGGAAGGGCAACACGGTGGTAACGTTAACGGTGGCGGTGGCGTTTGGTGGAGGAGCAACCGGACGAGAGTGCCCGCGGTGTGGATGAGAATGAGGCACGAGGCGAAATTGGAGCTATCGAATGGCGTAACGATGGAAGGTGCGACGTTGGTGGTCGTGAGACCTACGACGAATGCGGTTGGCGTGGGGGGTGCTACGGCTGAGGAAGCTGAAGAGGAGCAGAGGTGGGATGAAGGATTGGTGGCTGCGGGTCGAGGGTTTGATGGGATGTACGCAGAGGCCGTGGAGAAGCTGATCAAACGCCGGAGTTACCTCCTCGAAATGAATTCCTTCTAAGGATTGGTAATTTCTTGTTCTTCCAATGTTAGTTTCTTCTATATTATGCATATAGTGTTAATCCTTTTTTGGTTATCTTAAGTTGCTAATGTAAATTATTAATAAGTTATGGCTCATAGAATCAATGATTTGTACTACAAATTAACCCTTCATTGTGCTTTTTGCATAAGTTTGGTACACATGTGAATGTTTCTTCATGCCATGGTAGCAGTAAGGACATATTTGATAAGGGAAACACTTGCAATGTTAAAAGCTAGCTTCATGACAGACACTATCCATAGACTTAAATTAAATAGATAGAGCCAAATGCAACCAAATCAAGCGAACCCAGTATATCCCACACAGAGTAGAGAGTCTGGGGTGAGTCCCAAAATATGTCACTAATCGATAATAAACTTGATATTCCATCATCAATGTGGTTATGTTGGATTTTTTGGATTATAATAAAGACCAAGCCTTATTTAAGAGCTAATCCAAACACAATATATGTAAAAGAGTACAACTTTCATCATATTAGGTGTCCATCACTTTGGAACAATGAGCCTCCCAAAAGAATAATACAATGTGAATGAATGGAATTTTGTACAAATTGTAGATATCAAGTATAAGCAACAATCACCATCAATGGGAATACAAGTTTGCAAATGAGCTTCTTGTGGATGGACTTGCCCAAAAAGTGTGAGATTCTTGATGCTGGGGGAGTTGGGGTGGGGGAGTAGGGTGGGTGGGATCAAATATATGTGGGAAGAATCCAAAGGAAATGCCAGATTTGCTACTAGTGGTAGTAATGGATATGATTGGGATATATATGTGTATATAGATATATTATATCCTTTTCTGCATTGTTTGTAGTTGGCCATGGGGCTTCTATAGCCCACCAGTGTTCAGTGGCTTAATAAGAGTATATCCTTAGCTTTTGGATTTATTTGCATCTTAGGTGCTTCTGCTGTGTTCCCCTCTCACTTGTTTCCATTATTGAAAACGAATAATATTTATAATTTATATCGACATCTTAACCAACTACTGTACTTAATAAAAGGTTATCGTCGACATTAAATTCACAAAAAATGAATAAAGGTTAATTATTAACGTCTATTCTCGGTCCATATTTCTGATTTGACACCATTGTTAGTCACTCGGATTAGATAGGTAAACGACTTTGTAATTATCTATTATTTATCACGAGAGAATCGTATCGTATCGTCCGTAGATATAAGCTTGAAATTTTATGTTTGAATACGAATATCATGTTTAAAGTTTTAGCTTTTTTGTATTATTGTGGATTATTGGTGAGAGAATGATCATGTGATGGTATTACATTCTCTAAAAGTTGTGTCCTTTTTGGTTTTTTGCACTGCTTTAGGGCCAACATAGCTGGCTAAATTGCATTATGCAAATCAATCAATTACATGAAGAATTATTATGAACTTTTACCAAAAAGTTCCCCACTCAACCCCCACCTATATCTGACTCCATACTCTTGGAACCACATATGGTTTGATAATATATCTGGTGAACATTTTGTATGGATCATGTGAATATCATAAATGGGAAATAACAATGTAGCTACAAATAAATGAAATATGAGCTAATAGTTGGTTGGAGGAACCAGAATGTTGTATTTATCTGAAGATGGTATATGGTTTGAAATAGTATTTATCACTAATGAGGGTTGGCCTTAATGGAAAATAGGGGCTTATCAGTTAGGCTGCAAGACATTTAACTTTCAAGCTTCAAAAATAGCATCTAGAATTCGTGTTTTATTTTACTTATTTATCATGGTTATTCTTATTAGCATTTAAAATGAGACCCCCTATCAGTATCATCTTAATGGAAATTAAGATACTGCCACAAAATCTCAATTGCTTCAAATATTGAGCATAAATCATAAAGGTTGTCTTTAGATCTGCCTAAGCCATGTACTAAAGTGTATTAAATAGCAGAAGCAATAGAACTATCCATTGGGATTATATCCTGATGTTGTTATTTTTTTTCTTTTGACTAAAATGTGTTTTCAGTTCATATGGTTTGTTGAAATTGCTATTTTTGTTCCTATGCTTTAGAACGGTAGTGTAAATTTATTGTTGTTTTCGTCCCTCATACTTAACACTAAAACACCCATGGAGTTAGATATAGGGATGAAAATAGTTACGAGTTGCAAGCCACAAGGATGAAATTCATGTTTTGGAAAGCACATGGCCGGAAGTCAAAGCTTTTGTATAAACCACATGGACGAAAAATTGTAGTTTACACTTTCATTTATTTATTTTATTTTATACAGTTATAGTATCCAACATTCTATTCATTAGATCATTGCAAGTCATCATAACAGGATTCTACTTCAATGACTCCATAATCTCGTTTGTTGAACTTGTTCTGATTTAAATATCAATGGATTGTGGTTTCTTTTTACACGATTGTAAGATCGTGTAAAAATGTGTGCCGGTGAATCTTTGCACTTATTACAATATACATGATATACATTCTCACACAGCCTTATCAACTATATATCCGACGTTTAAAGTAAACTTTTAATAAAACGGGCATTCGAGTCCACTTGATACAAATAATAACACTTTACTTGTCAATTTTACATTTTGAAGTCGACAAATCGTAAACACAAAGCAACTCAAAGCATAGAATGATTTCAATCACAAGTGTAAAAACTAAAGAGTTTGAGTAGAAAAACTGACACAAATATTTAGAGTGTAATCGAGTTGCCTCGATATCCATCTTGAGAGACGATTTACTAGAACATCATGATCACATGAAGCGCTACAATGTAAGATATTCCCTAAATTAAAATGGGTTTACTTCACGGAAGTGTATTCAACTTGTCACGAAAAGTTATTGTATGTATTGTACTTCCATTTTTACCATTTGGCATATCAAAGTTTAAGAAATAGTTATTGTATGTATCCAACTATATCAAAACCCATCATTTAATGTATCAAACTTGTCATGAAAATGTATCAAACTTGTCATGAAATACATTAAATGGTAGGTTTTGATAGTTTGATACGCTAAATGGTAAAAATGGAAGTACAGTACATACAATAACTTTTCGTGACAAGTTGGATACACTTTCGTGAACTAAACCCAATTAAAATCAATTTGATGATCTATTACTAGCAAATACTAAGGAAAAGCCTAGTAGTTGAAGTAGATCACTTATATAAACATACAAGTATGCCCAAGTGTTTATCATCGTCGTTCTTGAAACGACTATTGATTGCCAAGATAACTTATATAGAAACAATGGTTTTTCTCCCTGAAAATATCATATTTTTACCTTTGAGAAGGTATGAATGTTCAACCTTCAAAAGTGAAGTTTAAATCTATTTTTATAGCCAAAGAACAAATTAGTCCAAGCATGATCCAAAAATCGACACGAACATTTTGAAAAGTGCTAATTGGCAAAAGCAATCATTTATAGAAAAATAACAAAACTAGAAATATAATGTTCACCATGGAAAACCATATGGTATTTTTTCACCAAAAAATAATTTCTCCTTTCTCTAGAAGTCTTAGGTGCCATTCGGTTTGCAGGATCGTATGCAATCTGAAAAAACTGAAGGACCAGATATATTGACCAAGTTTATTCAGTTTAGTTGGCACATGAAATGAAATTGAATTCCATAGTTTTCGTCATTTATGGAATTCATCATTCCATCCCATATGTGATGGAATTAAATTCCATTACTACCTATCTTCTCGAAAAGGAAAACTACCCCAAAATTCTAGCCTACTATATATGCCCGCTCATTGCCTTTGAAAAAACACCCAAACAATAGATGATTACAAATCAGACATGTTGGATGCAAAATCGGATTGTATCCGAGATCACAAGTTGGTGCTCAAATTGAAGACAAAGGCAAAGTCAAAGTTATTAAAGAAAGTCAAAGTTTACTTTTATTGTTTTAGTGTTTTAGTTTCATTTGTAATGGTTTTGTTTAGTTTGGGTTTAAAATGTAAATGTTGTAAAGTTGAGGGTGTAAGGGTGTTTGGGTATAAATACCTTTAGTGATGTCATTTGTACTTGGAAGAGAGTGTGTGTGCATGAACGTGAAAAAAGAGAATGAGTTGAGAGAGCTTAGTGCTTAAGTGTGTGTGTTCTTGGTGTAACCACTATGTGTAACTAAATTCATCAAGATCTATGACATATGGCTTTTCAATTCATCTCTACTTGATTGCTTTGTGTTTAGAACTTGAATCTGGAACTACAAGTGGTATCAGAGCTGGAAATTCACTGAAGATTGAGCTAAATTTGAAGATTTGAAGCTTTGGTGAAAAATGGTGAAGATTTGAAGATTTGAAGATCTAGTTTGAAGTTAGATTGTTGTTAGATGTTAGTTTTTGGTGCTTAAAAGTGTAGATTTAATAGATTTTGAGTTAATTTTGGTGAATTTTCGAAGTGTAGTTCAAAGCTCATCAATGGAGGTTTGTTAATGGAAGTTTTGGATGAATATTCATATGTCTCGGGTCTGATATTCGTATGTCTCGAGCATAAAAAGACAAAATAGTCATTTTGGGATAAAGTGTAAATGTCTCGAGCATAAAAAGACAAAAGTGTAAATGTCTCGAGCATAAAAAGACAAAAAATGCTGATGTCTCGAGCATAAAAAGACAAAAAATGCTGATGTCTCGAGCATAGTTTTCCAATTTTTGAGCCATTTTAGCCATGTCTCGAGTCATTACACAAGAAAAGGGCTCGGTCAGCACTCGAATTGTGAAACAGAGCTCGGTCAGCGATTTATTACTCAGTCAGCACTCGAGATAGTGGGTCAGAGCTCGGTAAGAACATAATCAGAGCTCGGTCAGCTTAATTTTTCTTCGGTCAGCACTCGAATAGTGGGTCAGAGCTCGAGCAGAGCTCGGTCAGAGATTAAATCCTCGGTCAGCAGCAATTTACTCGAGTCAGAGCTCGGTCAGAAGCATCTGATCGAGAATCTGACGTGTCTTCAGCCTTCATCAGCGCTGAATTGTTAAATTTTTTGGTCCACGTGGTTTTTTTGGGCTGAGGTGTCGATTTTTGGTTGGTCCACGTGGTCAAGCTTGCTGAATTGTTTGTTTTTAATTGGTTCAAGTGTTATTTCGAGCAGAGTTGTCAATTTTTGGTGATTTTCAAGTTGTTAGGGCTGATTTTAATTGGTTGGAAGCTCATTTTTGACCAATTTACAAGTTTTTTTGACAATTTTTTTACGATCTCTTTGACATTTTGCGGTTAAATTTTTTCCCGAAAATTCAAAGAGATAAAATGTCCAAATCTTCAAAATTTTCAGAAGCCATTACCAAATTTTCAGTGAATTACGATCAGTTCAAGTTCTTCAAGATGTCAAGAGATTTATTAAGCATGGGTTCAAAGTTGAAACCTCCGGTTCTTTAAATTGGTGAATATCCGCAATGGCGAGTAAGGATGATTCAATTTCTCAACAATATCGACAAGACTCTCATGACAAGTATTCAGGAAGGTCCAATCAAGCCGTTCATTGACATTCCCGGTACTCCTGAGACTGCTACTAGTCCCGCAATTGAACCAAGAAGAGTGTATAAACTCTTTCGGCATTAGAATGAGCTTGAAAAGAGTAGAGCTGAAATTGATGACAAAGCTCTTACTTTCCTCACGATGGCAATTCCAAACGATTTGTTTAATCATGTTGATAGTCGAAAGACAGCAAAAGATTTGTGGGATGAGTTAGAGAAACAGTTTCAAGGGACGGAAAGATCAATTCAAGCAAAGCTAAACCAAGCAATCGGTGCTTATGAAGGTTTTAAAGCTTTAGAGGGAGAAACACTTGCTGATTCTTATAGTCGGTTCAACATCATTCTTAATGATCTACGAAGAAATGGAATGAATAAGTCTACTTCCGAGATAAACTTCAAGTTTCTGAAAAATCTGAATCCGGAATGGGATCACTACTCGGTTAATCTTCAGATGAACAAGAACTTGGCGGAAGAAGACTTACATGATCTTTATTCCGTTCTTAGTCAACATGAAGTGAAAGTCAAAGACATTGTGATGAAGCAGAAGAGTATTTCTGATTCTTTGGCTCTTTTGACCGAGAAGAGTAAGAATGTTCTCTCAAGTACTTCAAAGAAGAAAAGTCATTCCAAGGCTCTTGTCACTGAGTTGTCTGATTCTGAATCTGAAACCGTTGAAGATGACAGTTCTGAATCTGATGTTGATTTGAAGAGGGTTGCAGATAAACTTGCTCTTTTGTCTACTTCCATCCACAAACGGTATGGAAAGAAGAAGTTCTATTCCAAACCCAAGTTTGAGAACTACAAAAGAGACAAGTACAAGCCAAAAGAATATGAGAGAAGGCCGGAGAGGAAGTTTTATGAAAAAGGCAAGACAGATGAGAAAGGCAATGTGTGCTACAACTGTGGCAAACCGGGTCACTTTGTCAAGGACTGTACTGTGAAGAAAGTTAGGGATTTTGACTATTACATCAAGAAGGCTCAACTTGCTAAATGCAAAAGTGAAGGTAAAGTTTTGATGGCTGAAGAGGAATGTTGGTATGATGACACGTCTGATGATGAGGACTCCGCTCATTTCACACAAGTTCATTACAATCTAATGGCTAGTATGGATGAAACCATCAATCTTCACAAAGAGACCGAAGCTACAACTGAGGAAAGTGAAACTCCTTCTGACTCTGATAATCTGTCTTCTGATATATCTGATAATGATGAATGTTCGTTAGAAGAACAGTGTTTAATTTTAAAAACTGAATTTGATGACTTGAAAGAAAAGATTAAGTTCGAAAGAGCTCGAGCATTGAATTCAGTAATGAGTGTGAGTTGTATAAATGTTTAGCTGATGATCGAGAGCTTGAAAAGAGTGAGATTCGAACGGAGAACGCCAAACTAGAATCTCAAATTTCTGAGATGAAGAGTGCTTTAGTAAATTTGGAGTCTGAAAAAGCTGAATATATGTTCAAATATGAAGTTTGTTTTCAAGATAGATCTGAGGCTTATGCTAAGATAAAACAATTGGAGGATCTTAATTATAAAAGAGGTCAGACTCAACAGACACTTAAGCTTTTGACAAATCATCAAAAAGATACTCGATTTTACAATCCAAAAATGGGGCTAGGTTTACCGGTAATTGATGTTTTAAAGAAAGCTCCCAAAGGTGTTTATCAGTTTAATAACTTGAATTTGCCAAAATTAAATGAGACCTTTGTGAAATCTGGTAGTTCATTGTCTGATTTTTCGGATACAGGAAAACAGAAAGTAGTTGATGACTCAAGTGCTAGTTTTTCAGATTCAATACCAACAAGAAAGAATAACTTTGATTACACATGTGGTTTTCAATATGATGATTTAAATCAAAGTTATAGAACAAGAAACCCTGAGTTTTCTCATACTCAGTGTGTTTCTTTGTATTCTCAAGAAGAGAAGTCTATTTCTAATGAATCTGAATCCTTTCTAACCAAATAGAGAGTGAGTCAAAAACTACTGAATCTGCTCCTAAATCTGATGGAAAGACAAGTGATCTTGAACCGGAAGAGGATTGTGAAAACCTTTCTGAATTTATACAAGTTAATAATCTTTCGGAAAATAAAAGTGTTTCTGATTATGAGTTTGATTCTGATTCTGATGAGACCAAACCTTGTTTTGATTCTGACAATGAAGATGACATCAAAGAGGGTTTTTAGGAAGAAAAGATAAATTTTATTTCCAACCCCATGTTTGAGTCTCACGATACTCCACATTGTTCTAATCATGGCAGCAAACCTGAAGTGACTGATTTGATAACATATGCTGTCATTGATAAAAATGGTTATCTTGTGTATAAAAGTTTAGAGAGTATGGTTGAAGGAGATATCCTTAAATCAGAACTCAAACTACCAGATGTGGAATTTGGTCCTGTTTTTGCAAAACCAATGTCTGGTACACAAGTTAAACCAAATGAAGTAAATGTTTCAAGTGATAGTGGTATTTCTAAAGATGTGAAATCTTCGTGTACTTTGCCAAAGCCTGAAACTTGTTCAATTAATTTTGATGCAAATAATTTTGAGGCAGGAAGTACTTCTTGTGTATCACTTGAAACATCTTCTAAAACTTCATCTGATGTATGTTCAGTTCCGAAGACACTTATTAACTCAAGTTCTTCTGATTCTACAGATTTAAAACGTTTTAATCGACATGGTCTAGGGTGGAAGAAGAAAGCTTCAAAGAAGAAAGAAAAGAGTTTTGCTACAAATGCAAGTTTTGTTAAAAAGTCGTCTTTTTCTGTTGGAAATAGATGTAATAAGAATGTTACTTCTAATAAGTGTCAAAACTCATTTGAGTCAGACTTGTTAGTTCTTGCTATGAATCATTTACATTGTACTCATTGTGGTGATAACTCATTTTCTTTAAATTCTAGACATGTTCAAAAGAAGAGATCTAGAGGTGTTTCTCATGACAAATCTCATTCTCATTCATTTATTCATCACGCTAAAGTGTTTCTTGCTAAAAAGAAAAATTCTTCAATACCTAAAGATAGATCTGTTGGTGTGAAATTTGTGTGCAAATGGATTCCTAAAGCTTTATTCAAAGCACAAATTTCAAAATATGGTATTAATTGTAAAATTTTAGGGTCATATTCTGATTTGTTGAAAATGTATGCGACCCACAAGAAAGGACCCATTTGAATATGGGTACCAAAGATGAACTGACATGTTTCTACAGGCCAGGCATATGTGGTATGTCGATTCCGGTTGTTCAAGACATATGACTGGCTACAAGGATCTGTTGCACAACTTTGTGGAACGTCCAGGTGGAACTGTTAGTTTTGGAAATAAGACTACATGTGTCATCAAAGGTTATGGCATACTTACAAACGGTAAGGTATCCATCAAAAAGGTACTCTATGTTGAGGGGTTAAGTCATAATCTGTTCAGTGCTAGTCAGTTTTGTGATGGTTATAATCTTGTTCTATTTTTCATCATTAACTGTCTAATCATTAATAGTGATGGTGTTGATATTTTTGAAGGTCGATGTTTTTATAATCTCTATGTAGTTGACTTTCCGGTGATAGATTCTTCGAAACCAGTTTGTTTGTTCTCAAAAGCAACAAAAGCTGAAAGTTGGCTATGGCATAGAAGATTTTCTCATCAGAATTTCTCAGATATTAGCAAACTAGCTAATGGTGGATTGGTGAAAGGACTTCCAAAGTTAACATTTGATAGAGATTCTTTATGTCCGGCTTGTCAAATGGGAAAGATGAAGAGAAGTTCTCACAAGTCAAAGACAGAATCTTCGTGTCAATCACCACTTGAGATGATCCACATGGACTTATGCGGACCGATGAGCATTCAATCAATCAATGGAAAGAAGTACATTCTAGTTATGGTTGATGAATACTCACGGTACACGTGGCTAGAATTTATGAGAATGAAGTCTGAAGCTCCAGAGTTGATCATAAAGTTTATCAAGAGTTCTTTTGCAACTTCCAGTTCGAAAGATTAGGAGTGATAATGGCACTGAATTTAAAAATGCTACTTTAGATGCTTATCTAACATCTGTTGGTATTTTTCATAATTTTTCAGGTGCTTATACTCCACAACAAAATGGAGTTGTCGAAAGACGAAACCGAACATTAGTTGAAGCGGCACGAACGATGCTAGCTTACTCCGGACTACCTCTTACCTTTTGGGCCGAAGCTGTTTCCACAGCTTGTTTTACTCAGAATCGAACCATCATCACTAAGCGCTTCAAGAGAACTCCTTATCATATTATCAATCATAGAGTTCCTAATGTCAAATTCTTTCATGTTTTTGGTTGTAGGTGCTACATTCTAAATAACCGTGACAATCTTGGTAAGTTCGACAAGAAAGCCGACGAGGGATACTTTCTTGGTTATTCGCTAACGTCGAAGACTTTCCGGGTCTACAACAAAAGAACCAAGATGGTTATGGAAACCGTTTATGTGACCTTTGATGAAACCGTGTCAATGACTTCTGAACATAGCAGTTCAGAACTCGGAATGAATCGTCAACCTTCTACTACGACTTCTGATTCTATTTCTACTCCAAACAGTTCAGAACTCGATTTACTGTTTATGGATGCTTTTCTGGATATTTGTGCAGATAATGAAGATCTAATTCTTTCCAGAAATCCAAGAGTTGATATTCAAGATGTCCCAGAATCTTCAAGCTTAAATGATTCCGGACCATCGGAGAATATTTGTTCTTCCTCTAACTCTGATCAGACCATACCTGGTCCAAGTGTTGAGCAATCAGAGTTAACCCCCGATAATCAATCAGAGATTCCTGCAATCATTGATGAAAATGATAGTCAGAACAATCTAGATGATATTGTAATTCTTCTTGCTCAGTTGAAATGGACAAGAGAACATCCACTCTACAATGTGATTGGTGATGCCAATGATGGTGTTAAAACGCAATCCGCATCTGCAAATTACTGCTTATACAAAAGTTTCTTGAGCGTCATTGAACCAAAGAATATCTCTCAAGCGTTAGAAGATTCTGATTGGCTCTTAGCAATGCAAGAAGAGCTTCTACAATTCAAAAGAAACAAAGTGTATTGCTTGGTTCCGAGACCGCAAGATAAATCAATCATTAAAACCAAGTGGATCTTCAGAAATAAGAAAGATGAATCCGGATTGATTGTCAAAAACAAAGCGCACTTGGTTGCTAAAGGTTATTCTCAACAAGAAGGTATTGACTACGATGAGACTTTTGCACCGGTAGCGAGGATCGAGGAAATTCGAATCTTTCTGGCTTATGCAGCTCACAAGAACATCAAGGTATTTCAAATGGATGTCAAATCTGCGTTCTTGAATGGAGTCTTGCATGAAGAGGTCTATATAGAGCAACCTAAAGGGTTTGTTGATCCAGATTATCCTGATCATGTATGCATCTTGGATAAAGCATTGTATGGTTTAAAACAAGCTCCAAGAGCATGGTATGAAACTCTGACTAATCATCTCTTATCCAAAGGATTCAAACGAGGTACGATCGATACTACTCTTTTTCTGAAGAAAGAAGGTGATGACTTGCTTTTAGTTAAAATTTACGTTGACGACATTATTTTCGGTTCTACTAATCCTGAGTTGTGTACAAAATTTTCTAAAATCATGGAGACAGAGTTTGAAATGAGCATGATGGGTGAATTGAATTTCTTTTTGGGAATTCAAGTCAAACAAAACCCTGATGGCATCTTTATAAATCAGTCGAAATATATTAAAGATATGTTGAGAAAGTTTCAAATGACTGATTGTTCTCCAATTAAAACACCAATGCCAACTGGGAATCTTTTGGGTCCTGATTTAGCTGGT
Source organism: Centaurea solstitialis (assembly GCA_030169165.1). NCBI lineage: Eukaryota > Viridiplantae > Streptophyta > Magnoliopsida > Asterales > Asteraceae > Centaurea > Centaurea solstitialis. Next base: position 94,629,377 of record CM058040.1, on the reverse strand, counting down.
AAATCTGTTGATCAAAAGGTTTACAGAAGTATGATTGGTTCTCTTTTGTACCTTACTGCAACTAGACCGGATATTATGTTCGCCACATGTTTTTGTGCTAGGTTTCAAGCTAATCCTAAAGAGTCACACCTTGCGGCAGTCAAAAGGATCTTACGGTATCTCAAAGGCACACCAGAGTTGGGCCTTTGGTATCCGAAAGATTCTAGTTTTGAGCTAATATCTTTCACAGATGCAGATTACGGTGGTTGTAAACTGGATAGGAAAAGCACTTCTGGATCATGTCAGTTTTTAGGTGACAAACTTGTTAGTTGGACTTCGAAAAAGCAAAGTTGTGTCTCCACTTCTACGGCCGAAGCAGAATATGTTGCCGCTGCAAGTTGTTGTTCGCAAGTGCTTTGGATGAAGACACAACTACTAGACTATGGTTACAAGTTGAAGAGAGTCCCTATCTACTGTGAATCGGAAAGCGCCATAGCGATAACGTCAAATCCAGTTCAGCATTCCAAGACCAAACACATCGATATTCGTTATCATTTTATCAAAGATAACGTGGAGAAAGGTAATATCGAGATGTTTTTTTGTTCAAACAGATTACCAACTTGCTGACCTTTTCACTAAACCTTTAGATGAAAAGCGTTTTAACTTTTTGGTTAGCAAGCTTGGCATGCTTACTCCTACTTAAATCTGTTCCGCATCTTAATTTAAGGGGGAGTTGCTTAATTATTCTGGATTGGATACGATCTGACTAACATCAGGATTCATTATCAATGAATACCAATTTCTACCTTGTTTTGCAGATTATCCATTTGAGGGGGAGCACTTAAAAGAGATATCATTTTTAGGGGGAGAGTTCATATAAGCTTTCATGCTTACATATCTGAACGAAGAACAACTTTCTGGTATGAAAAATGTTTTAAATGTTCAAACTCACTTCTCGATTCTCAAATGATTTTTCGAATTAGAAGTGTTATTTTACTTGCTTTTATATCATGATGAATTGACGGATATTTTCTAACCGTGTGTTTCCAAAGGTTAATACTTGCGTATTATCTTTTCATATACTTTTCAAGTATTCATACACACCGGTTTAGCTTCTTTTGTTTTTGTTATTACCACGTCTCTATATGACCATACTTTTCGGTGGTAATAGACTTGCTTGCTATTTCCCATTTTGTACTTCATCGTTTCTTTGATCAGATACGTTTTTCAATGCTATATCTATATCTTGTTCGTATAGATAACTTTCATTTTTTTTTGTCAAACTATCATTTTCAACACCATATCTCACATCATTTAATGAACCAGTTTTCTCAAACAAGTCTACATCATTCATGTTATTCATTTCATATACTTGTTTGAAGAAATTCTTATGTTTCATATTGGCTCATTGATTCAACCGATGAATCATTGTACTTTCATGTTTAGGAAACTTATTTCATGGGATGTGTGAGCTTACTAAAACTTCTATGGATTACCAGAACCGGCAATCCTACCCAAGAAGTTATCCTTGAGAAATGAGTGAGGGGTCTCCATCATAGAGTGGGGGAGATAACTTAGGTGGGCGAGTTATTCTCATAGTGATTGAGCGAAAAATTTAACAAGAGAGATTGGTTAGAAGTGAGGATGCTTAAAAGAACTGGAGGGTGTGAGAACAGAGTTAAAAGAAACATAAAACTCTGCACCAACCATTTCTAAGCCGGACAACCACATAATCTATTGGTTCACGCTCTTTGGTGACCAATATTGAAACAAGGCAAAGCCCAATGCCGACTCTCGTTTTACCCCACTAGCTACTCATTTCCTTCTCAACAAGGAGATGTTTCATTTCATCACGGGGACGCAGCACATAATCTATCAGGTTTTCATTTGGAAAATCGATATTGAAACAGAAGGAAGCTGCCCTGCCTTCGAACTTCATTTCTACACATCGAGTCGTGATATGTTTTCACATTTTGAGCCTTATGAAAGCACTTGATGCTATTTTCTTTCATCACAAATTCACACAAGGAATTTGTTTCTTTGTCAGAACGTTCATAGTGATATTTTTTGTATTTGCGATGATTGAACGGAAGCCCTGGGGAGTGATCATCACTAAAGCTCCTTATATAGTTGTAACACCTCATTTCCAAAAGATATAAATTTAACGACAATTAACGGAAAATAGTAACCAAAGATTCGCGGAAGCTTTTATAATTTAAAACAATGAAAAAAATTCCCAAACTTGGGTCCAAAATGTACTAACTTTTAAAACAACTTGATTCATAATTAGTTTACAACCCAAAACCTTTTCCATAAAAAACTAATTTGTAATAACAAACAAGCTATTCGTGTATCGTGTCCCAAACATAGCTGAACTGATTACGGATCCGAGCCATCAAACGTGAGCTTTTCCTTGTCTTTCGACTTGGTACCTGTCACTAAACCACATGAACCACAACGGGTTAAGCATAAAGCTTAGTGATCACAAACCTAGGTTCTATGCATGCATGTACATAATCATAAACATATAACTGAATAACTGGACATGTATCATGAACCTTACTCCAGGTGTATCCACCAAGAGCATCTTACTGACACTGGTACCAGGCCTCTGAACCCAACTTCCCTAAGGTAGTAATACCACCTTAGGTACTATCGTGAAAATTACATGCCAGTTCTTACATTAACCACATATACGTAACATGATCACAAGCATAACAATCTTGAACGCAAGTTAATGTACTCACCTTATCGTAGAGTCTGATATCACACACACTTGACAGAGAGCACATGCAGGTGTTTAATGTTGATCCAGCTCTCCTAAGACCTGATGAAATGATAATGATCCTAAATCTTTACTTAGTGAATAGGTTTTTACTTCTGTTATAGCTTGAGGAATTATCACTGAGATTGTTCAGTGTTATTCCATGTTACTTATGCTGTAACTTATTTTTTAATGATCAGGATCAGGATCAGGAGACGAACGAGTCTGTTCTGCAGTCTACTGATCCTGTCCACTGAAGTGAAGACCTCCTGAAGACATCAAGATCATACTCAAAGAACCATCAGCGACGTCGAAGAATTAGCTGATGACAGGAACAGCATGCTCGTGATCTGAAGACGGAACTCAGTGATAGCAGGCTGCTCAATATCGTATGACATCCTGAAGATTCATCAGGATACAAGTGACCCTGAACAACATCAGTTTCAGGACTCTACTCACTGATCAGTATCCTGATCCTGAAGGATTAGTGTAATGTCTTAGTCTAATGCACAAAAGGATTATCCGCCTTTACTGACACAAAAGTACATAAGGACAGTCTCTTTACTGTTCCCTCCGTACTTATCAGACCTCAAGGCAACTGTTTACACACTTCCTCTTTTGCACACCATGCAAAGAGTATTTGTTTATAGTAAATAGTACAAAGGACCACTTACATTGTGACACGTACACAAAAGCGTGTCTGCATGCATTTAATGCATTAGGTATAAATAGGACTTGAAGAGATGTTCTCCATACTTCTTCCTCATCCTAAAAATACCCTAATCCTTTCTTTCTTATTCCGTCTATCTTCTTTCTTTTCTTATCTTCTCACTTAAGTGCATAGTGAAAGAAAGCTTAGATTGTTTAGTTTAGACTTATTGTCTTTTCTATTTCCGCAACAATCTGTAAATTCATATTGTTAATACAACAAGAATTTAAAAGTGAAATTTTGTGTGATTATATTCAACCCCCCCCCCTCTATAATCCCATACACCATCCTTACTTGAAGGTCACCTCATTGGGACCAACAAGTGGTATCAGAGCAGATACAAGCTCTCATTTTCTTCTCTAAGAAAAATCTTGTGATCCTCTCTTCTTTTATTCATGGCTCTTCAAGCTAAGGATAACTACTTTGATACCGGCTCTGCTGGAAAACCTCCTAGGTTTAACAAAGATAACTTCTCTCTTTGGAAGACCAGGATGGAACTCTTTCTTTCTGGTTCTGATCCCCAGATTCCTTACTTTCTGGAAAATGGACCACATGTGCCCACACAAACCGTTCATGCCATTCCTGCTGCAGGCAACCAACCAGCTTTACCTGAAAGGAAACTGGTAAAGCCTGTGACTGACTGGAATGATGAAGACAGACGCCTGGTCAACATTGACACCAAGGCTAGGTCTCTCATTGCCATGTGACTTCCTGATGATGTATTCCACTCTGTCTGTCACCTTCGCTCTGCTAAAGAGATTTGGGACACCCTCTGTGTTCAATATGAAGGTACTGCTGTTCTCATGGAATCAAGAAAGATTTTCTTGGTTCGACAGTATGAAAGCTTTATTCATCAGAAGGATGAAACTCTCTCCCAGCTACATCAGAGATTCAACTGTCTTCTGATTGATCTGAAGATTATCGATACTACCTATCCTAACTCTGAGGTGGTTACCAAGTTCATGGAAGCTCTTTCTGAACATTGGGAAATCTACAACTCCTGCTTAACTATGTCAAAAGACATAAAGACACTCACACTAAGTGAGTTGTACGGTATTCTTCTCAACCGTGAACAACAGAAGAAACTGAAAAAGAATCTCATAAGAGATACTAAAGATACCAAAAGCAACTCTGTTGCACTGGTCTCTAATTCAGTTCCTACTGTTGCTACACCTTCTTCAGTAACTATTACTGAATTAGAATCCTCTGACTCTGACATGTCAGAAGATCCGGAATTCAATGAATCTCTTGCTTTATTAACTAGATCTTTTAAGAAGTTTGCCAAAAAGGGAAACTTCCATAAAAAGAAACATCTTACTATAACTGACAAGCCTAAATCAGAACCTGTTGATAAGGCTACTGCTATCTGCTACAACTGTCAGGGCAAAGGACACTTTGCTAATGATTGCAGGTACAGGAAAAGTCAGTTTGCTCCATCTTCTGCCAAATCTTCCTCCAAGAACCCCAAATACCAGCGCCTGAAAGAAAAATACAAGAAGATGAAAATTCAGCGCAAAGGTAAAGGTCTTATCGCAGAGGACTGCGATTGGGATGATGTCTCCTCTGATGACTCATCTGATGAGGAAGATACCCAAGTGGCACTGATGGCCATTTTTGAGGAACCTACCTTAGCTCTCATGGCTAAGATAGAAGAGGTCCCTGAAGAGGTTCCTACTCAGGCTCCTGAAGCTTCTTCTTCCACTACTCCTGAAGCTTCCACCTCTACGACTGATTCTCCCAGTCAGGTACCAATTCCTCTTGTCCCTCTTGAAAGCTTGACTCAGCTGGACCTGGTTACTCTTGATCTTTACAAAGCCCTGAATGGTAAAACCTCTGTTGAGAAGATGAATATTGATCTTCGTGATCAACTCAGAGAGTGCCAAGAAAAAATAAAATAACTTACCATTCTGGAAGAAAACTACAAAGACCAGGTCACTGTCAATAAAACTCTTTGTATTGAAAGAGAAACGGCTCTTGCTGCTAAAGAAAGAGCCCTGGCTGAGTTAAATGCTGAAAAAGTCACCATCAAAGGATGGAGTGACACCTCTGAAAAGGTTGATGAAATATTAGCCTCAAGAAGAAATGTTAAAAACAAAAAGGGTCTTGGATATACTCGTGGAGGCACTAGATCTGATTGTTCCATGCTCAAATTTGGAAGATTTGTCTCTTCTATCCCTGATCCTAATGCTCCTGAAAAACATCCCTTCTTCTTCTAACACACATACTGAAGGTGCTCCTAAGAGCAAAAAGAAAACGGTCAATGAAAAATCCAAAACTGTAACACCTTCAAAGACCAAGAGTCCTAAACCCAAGAACAAAGTTCTGGGTGGTGGTCCTTCAGTCTCAGGATCAAAATCCTTTTCTCAAAATCCTGTTCCCAGACTGAAGATTGACCTAAAGCAAAAGACTCTGGAGAAGAAACCTATTACTCCTCTGTCCAATGCTAAAGGCATACTTGGTACTGGTCCTGCTCACTTGAAGTTCAAAGACTTCCTGGACCCCACTAAACGCTTTCAATATCGCAAATGTTATCACTGTAGATTGAATGACCATATTGCGAGTATGTGTCCTGATGCTACCAAAGCTGAAAAATCAGCTAAGGTAAAGAAAAATCCTAAGACTGATAATTCAGTCAAAGGAAAGAAGGTTGTCAAGACTGTCTCTTCAGTCAAGACTCCAGCCTCAAGAACTAATAAATCAGTTAAGGCTGCCACTGACTCCACCAGTCCTACTGATACTTCTGGATCCATAATTCTATGGGTACCAAGAAAAACTTAAACTCTAAATTTTACAGGATAAGGGCATCTGGTACTTGGACAGTGGATGCTCTCGACATATGACTGGTTCTAAATCTGTCCTCTCTAACTACCGTGAAGAAAGAGGTCCTGCTGTGACCTTTGGTGGAAACGGTAAAGGCCAAACCCGAGGGTATGGCACACTGACCAACGGAGTAACTACGTTCAAAAGAGTTGCTTATGTTGAAGGCCTGATGCATAATCTTCTGAGCATCAGTCAACTGTGTGATAAGAATCACAAAGTCTCCTTCTCAAAGAAGAAGTGCAAAGTCAAGAACAGACGCAAGGAAGTTATTCTCACTGGAGTGAGACATGCTGATATCTACATCATCAACATGAATACTTCCACTGACAACTTCTGCTTTGTATCTCGTGCTTCCTCTGATACAAATTGGCTTTGGCACAAGCGTCTTTCTCATCTCAACTTCAAGACGATAAATCAACTCTGCATCAACAATCTAGTTGTTGGTCTTCCTCACTTTCGCTACACAAAGGTATCTCTTTGTTCAGCATGTGAGAAAGGAAAACAGACCAGGGCTAGCTTCAAGTCCAAGCAGATTTCCTCCATCAGCTCTCCTCTACAACTTCTCCACATGGATCTTTTTGGACCTGTCAACGTCCAATCCATTGCTGGAAAGAAATATACTCTGGTAATCGTTGATGAATATTCCAGATATACTTGGGTGTTCTTTCTTCGATCCAAGAGTGATGCTCCTGAAGAAATCATTCTGTTCGTCTGGAAGATGGAAAGACTCAACAACCTTACTATTCGATCAATCAGAAGTGACCACGGAACTGAATTCAAAAACAGTACCCTGGAAACCTTCTTCGATCAGAAAGGTATCTCTCAGAACTTCTCATCTGTAAGAACTCCTCAGCAAAATGGTGTTGCTGAAAGACGAAACAGAACCCTGATTGAAGCTGCACGATCTATGTTGAGTGAAGCCAACCTTGCCACTCAATTCTGGGATGAAGCTGTTAACACAGCTTGCTATACCCAGAACAGATCTCTGATAGTAAAGCGCTTCAGAAGAACTCCTTACGAACTCTTTCGTAACAGGAAACCCTCAATCGAACATCTCCATATCTTTGGTTGTGTCTGCTACATCCTGAACAACAAAGATAACCTTGGAAAGTTCGATTCCAAGTCTGATGATGGAATCTTCCTTGGATACTCCTCTATCTCTAAAACCCACCGTGTGTTCAACAAACGAAGACAAGCCATAGAGGAAACGATTCATGTCAAGTTTGATGAATCGGGTCCTACCTTTCCTCACCCTCATGAAAATTCTGAAATAAATCAGTGGGCTGACTCTTTCTTTCAAGTCCCTGAAATTCCCATTGCTGATCCATCTCCTCAAGACCTTCCTGATGGTTTTGAAGAAGATCCTCCTATACCACCCACTGAAATACATACTCCACCTCTGATAAATGCCACTCCAATCACCCAAATCACACCAACTGAACCTGATCAACCCACTAACAGTGAAGACTTCTCTCAAACCACTGTTAGTGAACCTACACCTACTAATCTTCTCCCTGATCCATCAGTAAATGAAGCTTCCACTTCAGGACAGGTGTTTCAGCCACCTGCTCTTCGATGGACCAAGGATCATCCTATTGATCAAGTTCTTGGTAACCTCTCTTCTGGCATTAAAACTCGACGCCAATCTGGTAACATCTGTCTTTACGTTAATTTCATATCTGAAAATGAACCTAAAGAAATAGATGATGCCTTGCGTGATCCTGCCTGGGTCTCAGCCATGCAGGAAGAGCTAGCAGAATTCATCAGAAACAATGTCTGGCTTCTCGTCCCTAGGCCTCGAAAACGTACTATCATTGGTTCCAAGTGGATTTTTCGAAATAAACTTGATGAGATTGGTACGATTATTCGAAACAAGGCTCGCCTTGTGGCTCAGGGATACAGGCAGGAAGAAGGCATTGATTACGATGAAACATTTGCTCCTGTGGCTAGGCTCGAAGCAATTCGACTCTTCCTAGCCTTTGCAGCACATATGAACTTCAAGGTTTATCAGATGGACATCAAAAATGCCTTTCTGAATGGAAAACTTAATGAAGAAGTCTATGTGGCTCAGCCTCTTGGCTTTGTAGATCCTAAGTTCCCTGATCACGTCTACAAGTTAAACAAGGTTCTCTATGGGTTAAAACAGGCTCCTCGTGCCTGGTATGATACCCTTTCAACCTTTCTTCTCTCTAAAGGTTTTGTTCGTGGTAAGATCGATAGCACTTTATTTCTTAAGAAATATCCTAAGCATATCCTTCTTGTCCAGATATATGTCGATGACATTATCTTTGGATCCACCAATCCCAAACTCTGCGAAAAGTTTGAGTTGCTCATTAAATCTGAATATAAAATGTCTATGATGGGTGAACTTACATTCTTTTTAGGACTTCAGATCAAGCAATCTGAAAAGGGAATCTTTATCAATCAAGGCAAATATGTACATGAGATGCTGAAGAAATTTGATCTCACATCCTGTACACCGATGAAGACTTCAATGGCTCATCCTCTATCACTTGACAAGGATTCCAAAGGGAAACCTGTTGATGTGACTCTCTACAGAGGAATGATCGGCTCTCTGCTGTATCTCGCAGCTAGTCGCCCTGATATCATGTACTCTACATGTTTATGTGCTCGTTATCAGGCTAAACCCAAAGAATCCCATCTGACCGCTGTAAAGCGGATCTTCAGATATCTGAAGGGAACTCCTAATCTGGGTCTTTGGTACTCCAAAGACTCAGGGTTCGATCTAACAGCTTATTTTGATAGTGACTTTGCAGGATGTAAGATCGACAGGAAAAGCACCACTGGTGGGTGTCACCTACTTGGTGGCAAGTTGGTGAGTTGGACTAGCAAGAAACAGAACTCTGTGTCCACATCAACTGCTGAAGCTGAATATGTTGCAGCAGGAATCTGTTGTGCTCAAGTCCTGTGGCTGAGAAATCAACTTCAGGACTATGACATACAACTTTCTAAAATTCCTATCTACTGTGACAACACTTCAGCGATAGCCATCGCTAACAATCCTGTCTTACACTCCAAGACAAAGCACATTGAAGTGATATATCACTTCATCAGGGATCATGTGATGAATGGTGATATTGAACTCCATTTTGTCCCTACTGAATATCAGCTTGCTGACCTCTTTACCAAACCACTGGATGTAACGCGTTTCAATATGCTCATCAGTGAACTTGGGATGTCAAATCCTGATGATTGAAGTTTATCAGGACAAACAGTTGTTAAATCCTATAGAAAAACTTTTCTCAGGACTCTTTCCTTAACAACTCCTGAACAAAACTCTCATCAGAAGATAACTCTATTCAGTACTTACAAAATCTTTGTTCAAAATCCGAATACTGATGATTCTCAGGTAAGTACCTCTGCTCCTGAAACCTTATCGCATTAAATGTGATAAGAGGATTTTTCCTAAAACAGTACTTATCTGATAAGTACTCTAATTCCAAGAAAACAATTCTTTCATCAAAATGGAATTATCCCCTGAAAAGGTGGTTTTTAGCTTTTCAAATAAAACAAACTTTTCATCTGCACTGACACGTAATGGGACGTTTCCTATTCCCCACGACGTGTGTCAGGCGCGTGAACGCACGTAGAACTTCTTTTTCATCATTACGTTTGAATTTAGCCGCCCTTTTCTCTCTCATCCATTTTCTCTCTCCTACCACGAGGTATAAAAACCTCACTCGTAACCCATTTCACTCTTTACGCTCACTATTCTCTCTCAAAGAATTCAAAGCAAGAAAAGCAATTGTATCTCGAATCTGCATTCTCAAGAACACCAAGAAACACACACTTACCACTTTCTTAACAAGATCAACGTAAGTATCTTTATGTTCTTTGTTCTTTCCACAATCTAAGTTGACATTCTTCTCTAAAAACAACTTATTTTGATAAACGTTTTTCCAAAAACCCTAAGATCACTTCGTTTGATCTTAGTTTTCACAAAATCTTCTAAGATTTTTTGTTAAAACTGTTTAAAATGATTTTTCTTATTTCTTTTAAGAACAATCATAAACTCCTATTTTGATATATCTTCATCAAAATAGAAGTTCTCTTTAATACCAAAACACATTCCTTTTGTGTATTTTGGTATCTAATCCATTCCAAGTATAAAGGATTTCACCACTTTTATGAACATAATCTGTGTTCATTGAAAAGTGAAGAAAAATGCATATTTTGGATCCTTAATCATCCACATATGTTATTTTTGTTTTTCAACAGGATGGCTGCTACTACTTCAACCTCACTTGACGCCCAGCTATCCTCTGAGGCAACAACCCTGATGACTGCTACTGGAAACCTTCCCATCGTCATCCCCCAGCACGATCTGCAATTCAAGGGTAACAACTTGATCGGCCTGTTCGATCTACCTGAAGGCAAGGAGTACCTCAAACCTGCCAAGGACTTTCTCCTCCAATGTCCACTGAAGACGGCTTTCACCATCAATCCGAAGCCGCACAAACCCTTTCTTCTACAACTCTGGTCCACCGCTACCACTGCCCAGGAACGGAACTCCAAGGGCAAGATGCATGAGGTGATTAAGTTCCAGATTCAGGATGACATCATCTCCTTTGGAATTGGGACTCTTCGCAACGTCCTGAATCTACCAAAGAAGAAGAGATATCCTCCTCCTCCATCTGCTGCAGGGATCATTGAGCTCCTGGACGCCATAGGCTACAACTGGCCTGAAAAAGAAGGCGTCCCCCTGGTGAAGACTGCTGCCACTGTCCACAAGACAGGACTGAACGCTACGTTCTACTATATATGGAACACGTTCGGTCTCTGCTTGACGGGCAAGACAGGGAGCACAAAGCAGTTCCCCACTATCATTCAGCAAATGGTTTTCTCTGCGCTGAAGAACAGGAAGTTTGACTACGCTCACCATATCTGGGACGATATGGTGAAGAAGATCAAGAACAAGAACCGCGTGGTCAACGTTCCCTTTACCAGGTTCTTCTCTGCAGTCCTGGAAATGCATATGGGGGATGCCTACCCCAAGGAAGGAACGTTCAACAACTATGCCCTGGGGCACAAGTTCCTGGACCAGGTTTCTCCAAAACCTGACGACGTTCCTCTCTCTGATGTTCTGGTTGTTCCTGAACCACAACCAGAGGCAGAAGAGCAACCCACCTCTCCTCCTGCTCAAGGTATGTCTTCTCTCTTCTCATCCAAACCATCTTCGTCTCTTTCTCTGCATGCTATGTCAGTAGCTAACCCAATACTGACTTCCCCAGCTGCAACTACTTCTTCGGCGCCCCTGAAGCGCCCTCCTCCCTCTGGCTCTACTCCTCCTCCCCAACCAAAGCGCGCCAAGTCAAAGGCGCAAAAGAAAAAGAAGGCTCCTATTGCTGGTAAGAAATATTATATTACCGTGCCTCAACTTTTTAAAAGACCGTCCCCTTTATCTAAAACTTCAAAACCTGCAGATACTCCTGCTCAGCAATCACAACAAGAACCTGAGGTTGTTCAACTCGAACACTCAGAGAACGTGGAGGGTAATTGCTCTGATGCCCTCCTCACCTCAGGTAATATTACTAAGCATAATATTGCTATTCCTTCTTCTGAGAAAGCTTTTGAGTCCTCTAGTACTCATTTAGCTGCTATTTTTACAGGTTCTTTTGGAGCTACTTCTCAGGGGCATCCTCAACTTCAGGATGATCCCCTGCACTTCGACGAGTTCGTCTTCATGGACTCCGAGCGACAGCTGAACACAGCCGAGCTCCGTCGTCAGTCCGCTGAACGACAACTCCACGAGGCTCGCACTGCCCTCCAACAGCAGGAGGATGCACACCAAGCCCGTCTCAGGGCCTTGAAACTAGAGCTTGCCTCGGCAAAGGCCGCTGCGACTGCCGCTGAAGCCGCCGCCGCCAATGCCACGCTGCTGCTGCTGCCGCCGCCACTCCGCCACCGACGGCCGTAACTCTCACGATTCCTTGTCTGGATACCATCCATGACAAGGTCTCCCAGGTGACTAGCTCCTCCACCTCCCTTCAGGCGTCTATTGACGACCTGAAGGCCACTGCTCTGCCTGCTCTCTCCACCACCATCAACAACAGCACCAACTCTCTCACCACTTTCCAAACAACAGTGGTTCAGAGGTTGGATGCCCAAGAGGTAGGCCTCCGCGCTCTCCAGGAGCAGGTGACTGGCCTCACCAACGCTGTCAACGCCATCACCTCTGCTCCTCCGCCGCCACCAGCGTTTACCAGCGCGGACAGGGACATTCTACAGTCCCTGATTTCTTCTTCCTTCATCACTCGGAAGCTCCAAACAGATATGGCCTCTCTCCTTCAGAGGTGCATCTCAACAGCCGCCTTGGCTCAGGCACCTGTTGAGGGGGAGAGACAGCCCCCTCTGCAGCAACGAGACCATTCTGTTTATTCCCCCTCCACTAACTGGAGAACAACTGAAGAAGGGGGAACAAACGAGGATGATGAAGATGATGATGATGATGAAGATGATGATGAAGACGAAGGCTTCATCATCCAGAAGATACCTGCACCAACGCCCACTCCAGGGCCTGCACACTCTCAGGGGGAGAACCCCGGTGCACCTGGTACGTTATTCCCACCATCCTCTCCCTCATCTTCTGATAACCAACCCATCTCCTCTCTTCTTAAATCTAAACCTAACCCCGAAACCATCACCCTCGACACCTCCTCTGAAGACTCACCTACAAACAACCTACAAATGGTTATCTACCAACCACCCAAACAACCTACCCCTGAACCAACACCTCAACCTACACCTGAACCTGAAAACCAAATAGACTCTGAATTTCAGGATGTGAACTTTGGTTCTGTCACTGGTGAGATTGTTCGCCTTATGGAAAACAGTCCATCAGAACAGACACGAGCCGAACTAAGCAGAATGACGTTCAGAGTAACTCCCATAAACCATGAATCCATTCCTCCAAACCCATCCCGATTTAATGCTGAAGCATCTTCCTCCAGAACCCCTGAAACCCGAGCCCCTCCTGAGACCATATGCCTATCATCAGATGATGAATTCATCTCTGATGATTTCTCTACCCCTGCTTCATCCCCTAGATCTCCTCCCTCTAATTCTCCTAGATCTGAAGGTGAGAATTACCCTGACACTTCTGCTACTATTAACAGGGATGGGCGTTTAGACGCCGTGATAGAGCGACTCGAGAGTATAAGAGTAAAAATTCCTCTTCGTACCTCTTGGGACTCCGAGTTCGCCTATCTATCACAGGAGGAGTACGACCTCGCAATAAAGGCTCAGGAGGAGCACAACAGAAAGCAGAAGGAAGCATTCCTCTCTGCTCAAGCTGCAAAGAAGCTTGCTTTTGACTTCGTTGATGAAGACGAAGAAATAAGTGCAGATCCAATTCTTGCACAGAAGGTTGCCCTGAAGGTCTTCAACAAAAGGACAGAGGAAGAGACAGAGGTAGCAGACAAAGAGCTTGACAGGTGCAGAGACCGACTTCATCTCAGGAAGCATGGTGCCAGAATAACAGGAATCCATCTTCGTCGAAACCGCGGCAAGAAAGGAGTTCCTGGCAAAACCTGGCTCACCGTCAAACGCCCAGGAGTGAAGGACGTCGAGCACATTCTGGACAAGTTAGATCGCTACAACTTGTCAGAGTGGAACGAAATAAGAAGCCTACTTCCAAAAGCCAACAAGAACTACAGGGCTGAAGTAGAAGAAGTCATTGATGGACTTATTGCTCGAATCAGAAGAACAACTGAAATACCTGATGTCCTGCTCCAGCCTCCCTCTGATCTACCAAAACCTCCAGTTCGAAGATCTGCAGGCACTTCAACAAGGAGACCAACTCCTTGCATGCCCAGAACTGTTATCAAGCCACTGGACCTCTCGATGCTTGATCTTTCCTTCCCTGCTGGAGTCTCTCTCTCTGAAGGACAAGTTATCAGAGAACCTGTTCATGGTATTTGTGTAAGCGACAACTCCAAAAACCTTCGCTTTCAGCGCTTCAGTGAGCTACACAAAGCACCATATGAACACTTGGTTTCAGTTCTCTTCATCGCTCAGAAGGATAAGAAAAACCAAGATAATAAAAAGATCATTCGCACTGTCAGAGCTATCCTCGATCATAGAATCGCCTTCAGTGATACTCCTGTTCCAATTCAAGTCAAGACTGAAGTAGTTAGCGAAGACTCTGATAGTTAGAATTTTTGTAATTTCCGTTCAGTACTTCATTCATGTACTTATGTATTTTCTTTACTCTTGTAACCTTATTAAGATTAATGAAAATGCAATTCAGTGCATTGTACTTTATTCCATCATAGTACTGAAAAAGATCCCTCAAAACAGTAAATGGGACATGTACCTTTATGAGTTCTATTTCCTACTGTTTCATCTAGACTTAGAAATTTTTTTCTTTCTAGACTTAGACAATTTCTCCATTGTCTTATCATTATCATTTAGGGGGAGATTGTTGATCCAGCTCTCCTAAGACCTGATGAAATGATAATGATCCTGAATCTTTACTTAGTGAATAGGTTTTTACTTCTGTTATAGCTTGAGGAATTATCACTGAGATTGTTCAGTGTTATTCCATGTTACTTATGCTGTAACTTATTTTTTAATGATCAGGATCAGGATCAGGAGACGAACGAGTCTGTTCTGCAGTCTACTGATCCTGTCCACTGAAGTGAAGACCTCCTGAAGACATCAAGATCATACTCAAAGAACCATCTGCGACGTCGAAGAATTAGCTGATGACAGGAACAGCATGCTCGTGATCTGAAGACGGAACTCAGTGATAGCAGGCTGCTCAATATCGTATGACATCCTGAAGATTCATCAGGATACAAGTGACCCTGAACAACATCAGTTTCAGGACTCTACTCACTGATCAGTATCCTGATCCTGAAGGATTAGTGTAATGTCTTAGTCTAATGCACAAAAGGATTATCCGCCTTTACTGACACAAAAGTACATAAGGACAGTCTCTTTACTGTTCCCTCCGTACTTATCAGACCTCAAGGCAACTGTTTACACACTTCCTCTTTTGCACACCATGCAAAGAGTATTTGTTTATAGTAAATAGTACAAAGGACCACTTACATTGTGACACGTACACAAAAGTGTGTCTGCATGCATTTAATGCATTGGGTATAAATAGGACTTGAAGAGATGTTCTCCATACTTCTTACTCATCCTAAAAATACCCTAATCCTTTCTTTCTTATTCCCTCTATCTGCTTTCTTTTCTTGTCTTTTCTATTTCCGCAACAATCTGTAAATTCATATTGTTAATACAACAAGAATTTAAAAGTGAAATTTTGTGTGATTATATTCAACCCCCCCTTCTATAATCCCATACACCATCCTTACTTGAAGGTCACCTCATTGGGACCAACATTTAAGCACCTAAACATTCAGATAACATTCATATAAACACTTAACACTTAAATTCTAAATCATATCCAAACCCTTAAGCCGTGGGTATAGCATAGCTACGCCAATGGCTCTCTAAGCTACCAACTCAAAGGTTGGGGCAATCCATTCTAAGATTTGTAACTAAAAGTCTATATTTAATGGTCTCAAAGGGTAGGAAATTCAATTACGAGTCCAACGATTCTTTCGGAATCAAAATCGGAGCTAAGATGCAAAAGTTATGGCCAAAATAAGCTTTCAACACAAAACAGGGTGCTAGCGATCGCTAACTATCAGGCTAGCGAACGCCAGGCACCAATTCCCTTACTTCTGTCCGAGCTCACTATCATCCTAGCGACCATGAGCCTCATTTTCCATAGCTAGCGATCGCTAGCCTCTCCCCTAGCGATCGCTAGGTGCTGCAAAATTCAGCACGAACCAAAAATCGTAAAAACTTCTTTTCGGCATAACTTTCACATCCGAAGTCCGATTCGATCGATTCAAAAAGCCATGTTTTCGTATTTCCATGCTCTACAAGAATACCACAATCATTCTAATACCATCTAACATCACAAAACTCAATTGGTGATCCAAAGATCACCAATTCTCACAACATTCATCAAAACCCTAACCCTTGAATCAAACTTGCAAATTAACATGAACAAAGATGAAATTGATGCTCACCTTGCGTTAGGAAATCAGTTCTAATGATCACTCGATGATCAATTGCACCAAAACCACTTGATTTCACTCTCAATTGCACCAATCTCCATAGAAGCCCTCAAACCCTCTTCCTTTCTCTCTAGAATCGATAACTGACACAAGAGGAGGGTTTAGGCTTCAAAGCCTTGT
The DNA here is from genome assembly GCA_030169165.1 of Centaurea solstitialis. Lineage (NCBI taxonomy): Eukaryota > Viridiplantae > Streptophyta > Magnoliopsida > Asterales > Asteraceae > Centaurea > Centaurea solstitialis. The sequence goes on along the minus strand of CM058040.1, from coordinate 94,612,867 downwards.
TATGTACACATACCTACCACACCCTCCACTATCAACAATAACATCCAAGTCCCCCTACCTGAAGTTACATAAATGACACCAAAATTCACTTACTTAACGAATAGAGTTAAAAACTTAACTGAATGGGAACGGGGTGTTACAACTCTCCCCCACTTATCAAGATTTTGTCCCCGAAATCGCTTGAACATGGAATATCCTCGTATAGTCGACCTCCTCTCAACTTCTGGTTCCCATGTCCACGCTGATCCGCTAAAATGCTCCCATTGAACCTTCACTAAACCAATGTCCTTTGTTCTTAAGGATTGGTCTACCTTTCTAAGATTGCAAAAGATCATGAGACGACCCATCGATCGAACGCTTTTCCAACCAAGAAACATTAAGAGTGTTACGCATCTGCCTGAATTCTGACGGCAACTCAAGGAGATGAGTTACCCATCCGATCCGTATAACTATGGTGAATTGATCCATAACTTTGGACTCAACTTCTCCTCGCTCAAAGTTGAATAACTACTTTCCATAGTGACACTTTAATTAATACATCATCCCCATATCAGACTATAAGTCTGATCTCCCCTTATTGTCATAACATTTCCAACAACTCTGAGTAGTTTTCAGTCTATCTCTGATTATCTGAATACGCTCAGTCATCTCTTGCACTAATACTATATTGTTTCACTTAAAGACTGTCTTAACATATCAACAAGTGATGTCGTCACTGTCAACCTCCATGTGGTATACTAAGAGGAACACCACAGGTTCTCATACCCAACTAAGAGAAGATTCCACAACATAATCTTTTACAAATTCAATTTCCATTGACTCATGAAATAACAAGGGCTCATATGACTAGTGTAAAAGGGTTCACTTATCCTCATATAGGAAGTGTCGCCATATCTTAAACACCATAACTATCACTGAGAGCTCTAAATCATGAGTCGATCATTTTACTTCGTATGTCTTAACTCTTTTTGATCACTCTAGTTAACAAAGTAGCAGTCCTACATAAAACCATCTCCTTTAGAGAACGTTTCATACAATTATTCTCATCACGTCTCTGAACTTTCTTTGACATTTCACCACACTATTAATCCGGAAATCTACTATCCATCTGGAGTTACCAATCAGCATTCAGTATTCACTATTCATCGTCTTCCCTACAGGATGTGAATAGTGAAACTCAAGATTTTCACTCCATTGAATCAGTTCTCCCCCACTTAGAGTTCGAACCACTATTCTCACAATTTCACACTCGAAATGGACGTGTCAACAACTATGTCATCCAATACAGTTATTACACACAAACTTCTTTCATCGCAATATGGTATGAGGTTGATATAAATCTCACTTCTTTTGTCTATGTCACATTTAAATTGACAACTCTTTTCAACAACTATCTGATTACAAACTGCATACATTACCTCATTTGGCCCCAAGCAACCTAATCCGACAGTCCCTCCTAGACCCTCGAAGCCTACGGGTGTAACTACCAGTGTAGGAAACACAAGAATCAAGCAAAGATCGATGTGGATAACTGGTTCGGCCTCCATAGTTCTCCATACCAAAATTTCTTTCAACTATCCTCAATCACCTCGTTCCTACATGGGTCACCGGGTTTGATACAAATTTCTCCCCATGCAATCTCTTACCATTTTACAAATATTTGACCAATTAGTCAATCCAAAATGTTCCTCTAATTTTTGTCTCCATAAAAGGATCTATAAAATCAGTCGTTAGTTTCACTATCCGTCGTTTAACCGTGAGGATGCGTTAACGACATCTTTCAAAGTAAAACAAGGCTTCCCAAAGAAATCTCCTTCTTCCTGAGTTTTGTAAACCACCCCATAAGAGAACCAAATTCTCTATTACAACATTACTAAAACCCATAATTTAAGACTTCAATTATCAAACACTTTTCTCTATCATAAACACCGGGGTCTAAACCGACAATTTCGGTTATACCACTACACTTAACTCTTAGAACTTCATCCTACGCTTCACTCGATCCTTATCATGACCTAGTGAGTTCATAGCCTTCACGTACAAAGACACAATGATTTAAATGATTTTTGTATATTTGAAATTTTGAAAATTTCGATATGCACCATAGCATGAAAAACAACTTAGATAAGCATGACTTAGTACCACCAAAAATGAATGGCACACATACGATGATTTCAGGAATCACCCATACACATCACATGGCATTACACCACCTTGCACGGCCAACTGATGCCAATGCAAATAAAGTGACCGAAATAAAACATTCATCATTTGCAAAACGCTAGACAAGATGCCTTACCCAAATGAGTTAATTTGCGCTTCCACTCATTGGTAGGATAGCAACATGTTTGTTTTTAGTTTCACTTATAAAGTTTTGTAACTAAGTTTCGCCATTTTTTTTCAGTTAAAACAAAAATCGTTCGATCGTAAAAGAGGTGAAACAACTTTAACAATCACTAAGAAAAATCTCTTCAAGAGACAACATAGGTTTTCTAAAAACACATTTTTCTAAATACTAGCTCTTTTCCATAAGATTTAATAACTTCAATGAGAAAGGACGACACATTTCGTTTTAGACAAAAATAAAATACATAGATTTAACTTTCGACATGAAGGCTATTCACTCAGTCATGGTCAACCACCTACATTCCAACAATTCACCAATTAATGGTTTGCTTTCTTTCTTCTATCTTGCTTCTCTAATTCAGGCTCTTTAGCCCAAAATTTTCCGTGCATCTAATGAAAATCAATCCACCATACTATCACCACACATTCTCTTAACATCGGCTCTAGCATCCCAGCATATCAAATCGTCTTAAATTCATTGATTAACTTCTCTACCTCTAACAGAGGTACTTATCATTTTCTAACAAAAATAGAGAATTATTCCCATACTATATTCTCTACTTGCTCACATTTCGTTGATGAACAACTCAATTCTGCCGATCCTTCGTGGATCTTTTAATCATATCCACGACCACTAGTATTCACTTTTGCATTAACAAACTAGTGCGGTAAGCGCTCTCGATAAGAGAAATTTAGCAGTACTAGTCACCGCATGTCTCTTCTCATCAAACATTATTGATGATTTCACGTCAAAATCCTTACAACTAAATACTCCATCTTGATTAATTTAAAACTTCCCGCAGCATTGGCTCTACAACCATAGTGGCTTCCACACTACTGTTATCCGCCTGGTTAACTCCCATTTCATTTGTTCAAAGGAACTTGGAAGCGACTTGTGAGAAACTTCCCCTATTTCAACTGCAACCACTTCCTTTAATGCGGAAGTCTCTAAATTTTCCCTTCTATGTAGTCTACCACCTTGACTTCTCACGGTCACCACTCTAACCCATGTAGCAGTACCTCTTAAGAGGGATTCTTTTATGCAGTTTCAACTCACCGCTAAGGAAAGCCGTAAAGGTTTTCTTTCCACTACCCAACTTAACCATACTGATTCAATAACATGACTTCTTAGACACTAGATAATACATCGTACGCGATTGGGGATAATTTCCTCTAAAAATCCCTATCAGTATCTCAAGGTTCCTCGTGGTTCTGTCAGACCAAACTTGCATCGGCAATGTGAGAATCGTGCTTCAACCCCTAGGCAATAGTCAAACAAGAACATGCCAAAGAGTTCTCCATGAGATTCCCATCAAACGATACATAATTGATCCTCACTTCACCACTAGGCATCCGGATTTAATGATTAGCCAACTAAGTCTACTGACTGAACATATAATCTACTTATACAGTCATATCAATTCTCAACATAATGAGGACACCTTTGGTCCATAACAATGCTAACTCCTCTTACTTAGCTATAAAATCAACATGCTCATGATCCCTCCAAACCCAACCTCGTTTGGTTCATAAACTGTTCTCATGATTCGGTCAAACCCGAATGGTACAATGTAATTGCAATGGTATGGGCCCTTATACCATTATAATTACACCCTACACATTTAGCCTTTTCGTCATCATGATAGAGTCATTTCCCAAACGTGGCTCAATCACATAACACATAACACATAAGATGTTCTACTACTAGCACTCTTAGTAGTGGCTACTTCGAACTATAGTGTCATAGGCATTTCTAGCTACTTTACTTGCTTACATACACATGCCATCAACATACTTGTAGTATAAGACTTCATGTATTATCATATCGTTCATAAGCATACCTTACATGTATAACCAACAATTGACATGAACATCATCACAACTCATAACATAATAGCATTACCCATCAGGGCATCATAACTTAAACACATAGCAATTGCATTCATAACAATCATACTTAATACCTAACGGTGTTCATACATAATTCAACATGTCATACTTAACACTTGCTCATTCGAGTTTAGGGTGCCCACCCCCGTCTTGATGCTCTGGATCTCAGTTCAGCTCTAACTCCTTTTTTTCTTAAAACAAAAGTTTATTTTCTTTGGTTACTTTGTTTTGAAACACGAACACTTGAGTTTGAGTTTAAGTATTCACTACCCGTGAACACCCGAATCCCTCAAACCAAGGCTCTGATACCAATTGTAACACCTCATTTCCAAAAGATATAAATTTAACGACAATTAACGGAAAATAGTAACCAAAGATTCGCGGAAGCTTTTATAATTTAAAACAATGAAAAAATTCCCAAACTTGGGTCCAAAATGTACTAACTTTTAAAACAACTTGATTCATAATTAGTTTACAACCCAAAACCTTTTCCATAAAAAACTAATTTGTAATAACAAACAAGCTATTCGTGTATCGTGTCCCAAACATAGCTGAACTGATTACGGATTCGAGCCATCAAACGTGAGCTTTTCCTTGTCTTTCGACTTGGTACCTGTCACTAAACCACATGAACCACAACGGGTTAAGCATAAAGCTTAGTGAGCACCAACCTAGGTTCTATGCATGCATGTACATAATCATAAACATATAACTGAATAACTGGACATGTATCATGAACCTTATTCCAGGTGTATCCGCCAAGAGCATCTTACCGATACTGGTACCAGGCCTCTGAACCCAACTTCCCTAAGGTAGTAATACCACCTTAGGTACTATCGTGAAAATTACATGCTAGTTCTTTCATTAACCACATATACGTAACATGATCACAAGCATAACAATCTTGAACGCAAGTTAATGTACTCACCTTATCGTAGAGTCTGATATCACACACACTTGACAGAGAGCACATGCAGGTGTTTAAGCACCTAAACATTCAGATAACATTCATATAAACACTTAACACTTGAATTCTAAATCATATCCAAACCCTTAAGCCGTGGGTATAGCATAGCTAGGCCAATGGCTCTCTAAGCTACCAACTCAAAGGTTGGGGCAATCCATTCTAAGATTTGTAACTAAAAGTCTATATTTAATGGTCTCAAAGGGTAGGAAATTCAATTACGAGTCCAATGATTCTTTCGGAATCAAAATCGGAGCTAAGACGCAAAAGTTATGGCCAAAATAAGCTTTCAACACAAAACAGGGTGCTAGCGATCGCTAGGCACCAATTCTCTTACTTCTGTCCGACCTCACTATCATCCTAGCGACCATGAGCCTCATTTTCCATAGCTAGAGATCGCTAGCCTCTCCCCTAGCGATCGCTAGGTGCTGCAAAATTCAACACGAACCAAAAATCGTAAAAACTTCTTTTCGGCATAACTTTCACATCTGAAGTCTGATTCGACCGATTCAAAAAGCCATGTTTTCGTATTTCCATGCTCTACAAGAATACCACAATCATTATAATACCATCTAACATCACAAAACTCAATTGGTGATCCAAAGATCACCAATTCTCACAACATTCATCAAAACCCTAACCCTTGAATCAAACTTGCAAATTAACATGAACAAAGGTGAAATTGATGCTCACCTTGCGTTAGGAAATCAGTTCTAATGATCACTCGATGATCAATTGCACCAAAACCACTTGATTTCACTCTCAATTGCACCAATATCCATAGAAGCCCTCAAACCCTCTTCCTTTCTCTCTAGAATCGATAACTGACACAAGAGGAGGGTTTAGGCTTCAAAGCCTTCTTATGTACACATACCTACCACGCCCTTCACTATCAACAATAACATCCAAGTCCCCCTACCTGAAGTTACATAAATGACACCAGAATTCACTTACTTAACAAATAGAGTTAAAAACTTAACTGAATGGGAACGGGGTGTTACAATAGGGCATTTGTTGTACTAAGTTGCTTTGTGCTTCTCACAGGCATTTCAACTGATTCATTAGTTGTTTTAGGATTTTCCCACTTAACTCTGAATTTGAAAAGATTCGGATTACTTTTTGGAATTGACGGTTTTTCTTTGCAGTAAAAAGGGGGAATTCTGGTGTAACAAGGTGGAGATTGTTACATGAGATGGTTTTTCATATCTATGGTGGTTCTTTCACATGTTATCTTTACGGGAAGGTGATCTGATCATACATTTCTTAAGTTTTGATGATTATTTCATGTTTTCCGAATCGGAAAACTTATCTCCATATAGGCTTTAAATGTTTCAAGTGCTGAGCATTTCGATTCGGAAAACCCTCTTTTCTGAATTGGAAAATGCTCCCCTCGTGTGTTTGCTCGTTTTCGACTCGGAAAATACGAAACACTCAATTTTGGGTTTTCGAGGTTTTCCGACTCGCGCCTAGTCGAGGGTATAGTCTTTTTACTTAGCATCTTTCAAGAGCACTTACTAATACCATCTAGCATCTTGACTTGACAGAAATGGCTCGTCAACAAAACTCACCACCCTCGCCGATCAACAACGCCGCTAACCGAGCGCTCATCTCACCGAACGACATTCGTCCGATCAACCAAAACAACGAGTATGTCGACCTGGCTAACTTCGTTGTTCAAGACGAGGTGGTACTCGAGATCCTCAAGGCACATCCGTTGGCGTACGCGATGCAGACCACTGTCGACATCCCTGTGCTCTACCTTCAGCAATTCTGGAGGACGTCCTGAGTTGAAACCAGAAATGGCGTGCAAACCATCGTGGGACGCGTCGATCACACAGAACTGACGATCACCTTGGAGGATATTCGGCGAATCCTTCACCTGCCTGCTGCCAATCCCGAGGCCCCGTTCAAGCCACTAGTGATCGGCTCCGAGCTCTTTAGCGAGATTCTCGCACTCGGAGTCCATGCCACACCAACTCAAAGGTTGAACAGAATCTCCCACTTCACTCAAGGGATGTTGCCTCCCATCTGGATCTCAGTCTTCAACATCCTGAACTGCACACTATCTTCGAAGACTCACGGCGTGGACCGAGCTTCAACCCATCTGTGGCACGTGATCCATTCGGTCGCCTACGGAAGGCGCATTGACGTCGTGCAACAACTATGGCTGGACATAGTCAACGACGTCAGGGCAGGGCCTGCAAGGAACCGTCACACATCCATCCCTTGGATGCGGTTCTTCAGCATCATCATCCGTAATCACATGGATCACCATCCGACGGTGCGACGCAGATCAGGCCACCAGCGCTTCCAGAGCCAGCAGATCAGAAGGATGAACAAGAGGACTCTAATGCTCGGCCAGGTAGAAATGCCCATCCCTGAGAACGTGTTGGATATGGCGGACAGTAGGGCAGAGAGTGTTAGGCTTTACCGTGTGTCGATAGGCTTAGAAGCCGCGTCCACAGACTCCTCAGAGCCGAGGAGCCCTACCCCTGACGCGCAACTTGTCCCTCGTAGAAGCCGTGCCACCGGCACGGCGGGCCAGAGCTCCAGTGGGGGAGCCTCTGGCTCGGGATTTATGAGCGTAGACGTGAGGGGAGAAGCGGGTAGAATTGTACGAACGTCCGCCACTTCTCACATCGAAGGAGCCGAGGCCTATCTGAGAGCCATCGAGACTCGGGCTAGTCATGTCCGCACACGCACATACGTTGCAGAAACGACACAAGTTGCCGTTGAACGTGATCTCATGCGTGGCTACCGGGTCAAACAATACACCGGGATACTCCAGCAATCCCCCGTTCACTCGTCATCCGAGGATCGCCGCACGCCGTCACCGCCACAACAAACCGAGCCTATGGAGGTGAAAGTGGAAGCTTCCCAGAAGAACAAGCACACTTCCCCTCCCCACCTCATACAAGCGCGGCCCCACAACGACAAGGCGAACCATCTGGAGATCCTTCCGGCGATGACTCCGACGGTCATGAGTCTTCTGATCACGCTTATTCTGACCGTCGTGAGGAAGATGACGAGGCAACAGAATCTGAGCACGTTGATTACGGATCTGATGAGGAGTTCCAAGAGACGGAACCAGCTAAGGGTGGGAAAGCCCTCGAGAGAGATGACGATGAGGTAACTTCCTCGTTCAATGATGATGGTGTTTCTGATAATCTCAACCTTGGCGGAGATCACATGTCGGATGACCGAACTGTCGGTCATGAGGAGGAAGGAGAAGCCGACGTTGCTACCGGCTGGGGTAGGTTAGATAGTGAGGAAGATGAAAGAGAGAGAGATTAGAAAAAGAGACCGATGAGGCAGAGGTCCAGTTGGATGAGCCATGGGCTCAGATTCAGGAAGCGGTCGGAGAAGAAGAGCCGCATAGGTTAGAAACGGAAGTCCCCCCATCCCAGAGCCAATCCAACAGAGAGGCAACCCACATCGAGACCGGGCACCCTATGGTGTCTGGTCAAGACATTAGCAGCCAACTAGCGCATTTGCACACCTCAACCAGCCACTCGACCATCTCTCAACAGATGGTCGTTTCAGTCTCTCACGGGGATATAGCACAACTTCCACCGGCCACTCACTCGGAGTCTGTCGGTGGTGAGATAAGAGATGAACCTCCCCACCTCTCGACTTTCTTCAGTGCACATAGAGTCGTAGAGCCAATTCCCGGAACTTACACGATCCCTTCGATTTTTAGGACACGCTCGTCGGCTACTCAAGCGGAGATCCCACGGGACTCCGCCGGAACGGGGAGAGTTGGTGCATCAGAAGACGCCCTTCGAGGATCCGCCGGAAGCCCTGACACCGTCAACATTATACCAGCGGTGACATCAGGCCGAGAGAGCACCTCTATAGGTCTCTTCTCGACAACCGGAGCTCAAGCAGCTCTGGGTTTAGTACCACCGGGACCGGGTCCGACAGACTCGAGCGAAGTCTCTAAAGACGCTCATGCAACACCGGGGATCTTAAGCCTGACGGATTCGGGTGGAATCCCTAAAACCACCCCTATACCAACGGGACTTTCAGGTCCGACGGATTTGGACGACATCCTAAAAGTCGTCCACTCACGAATGCAAGCCATGGAGGAAGCCAACAAGGCTAGGGATGCACGGGTCGAGGCGTTGGAGCGTGCCTTGGCCAAGACAGCGGAAGCGATTAGCAGATCTTGAGGCATCAAGGAAGACTCAAGAAGACCGGGATCAGGAGCTTTATGAGCTCAAACGGAGGATCAAGGGCAAGCATACGGAGGAAGCCCCGTCAACCGAAGTTCCTATCCCGCGACAGTCCGAAGATGTTCTTCGTCTTCCACCACCTACCTCGGGCAACCTACCTGACATCCCTGGATATGTCACGAAGGCGGAGCACGCGATCATGATTTCCTCCTACACCACTCAGAATGATCGCCTCTCCGCCCAGCTTCGAGAGAGAGACGCCCAAATCGAGCTCCTTCAGCAGCGCATCCGGGAACTGGAGGCCATGTGTCGGTCTCAGGCTCAGCCTTCCAAACGGAGGCATGATGACCCTGATGACTCGGCACCGGGTCCTCATGAGGGGGAGGTGCAAGCTTCTAAAAGGCTTCGCATCGACCTCCAGTCAGCCTCCGGTTCCGGCTCGTCCTCGGCTCCAGCTTCATCTACTGCTCCAAATAGCGGTCCATCAGAGTCTGCCGCCGATATTCCATACGAAGATTCAGATATGGAGGCTCCTGATGTGTCGGGTTGGCACTACGAGTCAATCCCACGAGACGAGGTGATACAATTCCCTCATCTAGCCGAGACAGCTGACATTGATGCCGTTCCCCCGGAAGCAGCACCGACAGACCTCTCAGAGATTCAGATTCCGGAAGAAGCCCGGAGAATACTTCGGTCGCTCGCTCAAAGCCTCCGGATTTATCAGAAGGGGGATGACATCCTCCGGAGCACAGACTACGACAACCTTTTCTCCACAATAGAGTTCCCCACTCCTGAAGCTCCACAAACGATCTCCACAACAACTCTAGAATCCTCCGCTCCTACCATCATCCAGTTAAACTGGAATCACACGGTCATCTTTAGGCCGTTCCTCGAGGAGTCTTTCACCCGGATCCTCCAGCAAGAAAAGCTGCACACATGGTCCCGAAAAGTCTACTTCGGGATCTCTCACATCAAGAAGCTGCGAAGAAGAACTGCATACGTCCACTAGAGGATGTGTAACTGGGCAACCCACGGACGTCAAAGGATACGACGTCGATTCACGAAGGTAACTGCTATTCGTCCTTACAAACACGGACACCAGTTATTCCTCGAGTTCGATGTTCGCATGTATGGGACCGGTATTCCCGCTGGAGAGCTACAAAACTGGACGTTCACCGAAGCAGATCTGGATCGGGTTCATCTTGAAGACATCCTCACGCTCATCAAATATCTAGAAGGCCCAATCCTTCGACCGGAATACTACCGAGACGGCACCGAGATTCTGAAGAGGTATGTTCGTCATGCGATCACCCTTGCACGTGTGACGAACTACCAACTTGCCATCGAGAGCCGCCAGCCTAAAGTCAACCTTCTCCGTCCAAACTTGCAAGCGCCCGCAATTGGTGCTTACTTTCCCTACATGCCATCCAGGATACCATAACATGGGGTCGTCTACGTGACCAGGAAGAAGAAGGAACGCAAGTTTATGCGTTTTAGCGAGCTTGCCAAATTCTGCGACGGCACCCTGCTCTACGTCTACAACGGGCAGCAGAGTAGACTTCTGGCGGATCAAGTTCTTGGGTCGAAGATCATTGATGGGAAGGGCAAGATTTTGGAAGCGATGAACCTGATCGAGCGGAAACTGAAGGAGAGGCTTATGTATCGCCGGGTCGAAGCCGCTATGAAGATGCGAGCAAGGATTATTGGAGATTGGGACGAGTTCCTTCAGATGACAAAGTGGGAACCTGCGTTGGAGCTTCCGCCACCCTTCTGACTTCTTCCCAAAGGGGGAGATTGTTAGACCTCTTTGTTGGGAAGAGTCAGAAGTTCTATCATTTACTGCTTTATTAGTTTAATTCCTTTGGTTTGTGAACAATTATCTTTTGTATGCCCTTGTTTAGAGGTTTGGAACCTCGGGGGCCGTTTATGACAATCTTGTATTTTACCTCATCCCTATTTAAGGAATGAGATGATTAGGGTTTATTTAGGGAATGCAATTATCATCTTTTTGGTCATCTCTTTATTTCAATATTATTCACCATTGATGCATTTCTAAAAGCTCAAGTGTTCTTCATTTCATTTGATTTCAATCCATCTCATTTCTCTTTAGCTTTATTGGGACAAACAGATGGTTTAGAAATGTTTTTGAAGATACTTTGGGGAGATAGATCTGAAATGTAAAGTCGAGAAATGGTTATTCTTGAAGATACTTTGAGGAAGTTGAAAGATAGTTACGAGATACTTCAAGATGATCAGAATATTCCATTATCAAAGTTTGAAGATTTTTGAAGATACTTTGTTTGTTAAAGCTTCTTGTGTCAATTTGGATGACTCTTGAAGATTATTACGGAAGCTTATTATTGGAGTTTAAAGTGTCGGTTGCTTTCTCGAAGACGTTTGCCTAATTCTTTTTGTGATCTCGAATCCAAAGGGGGAGACTGTTGGATGCAAAATCGGATTGTATCCGAGATCACAAGTTGGTGCTCAAATTCAAGACAAAGGCAAAGTCAAAGTTGTTAAAGAAAGTCAAAGTTTGCTTTTATTGTTTTAGTGTTTTAGTTTCATTTGTAATGGTTTTGTTTAGTTTGGGTTTAAAATGTAAATGTTGTAAAGTTGAGGGTGTAAGGGTGTTTGGGTATAAATACCTTTAGTGATGTCATTTGTACTTGGAAGAGAGTGTGTGTGCATGAACGTGAAAAAAGAGAATGAGTTGGGAGAGCTTAGTGCTTAAGTGTGTGTGTGTTTTCTTGGTGTAACCACTATGTGTAACTAAATTCATCAAGATCTATGACATATGGCTTTTCAATTCATCTCTACTTGATTGCTTTGTGTTTAGAACTTGAATCTGGAACTACAAGACATAGAAGTGAATGTATGTCGACGCCTTTTTTATCCAGATTATCCCTGGTTGGAATCTTGTTCAAGCCTAAACGCTACATTAGCACGTTGATCTTTATAGAGACAAGTCTATTCCATCTTGATCATACACCGTAGAGTTGGAGTTGATGAAATTTCGAGTAGAGGCTACCGAGAATTCACCTAAACCTGCAACTCACCAGCACCATTTATCCTGTTAACGAGAGAGGATCACATTATATATAGGACCTCCTTAAGCTTCGTTCACTGAGATGCTTCCACCCCTCCTCTTGGTAACCTCCGTAGTATTGGTCCCCAATCCGCCAATCCCGCACGATCTTTCACCATGGTCAATTTATCACAATCCAGAGCATGCATTCTATGGAATTGCAATCTAAGAGGGGACTCCCCTAACCACATGTCATCCCAAAACGAGGTGGAACTACCATTCCCTACTTTCCTCTTGCAAAGCGATAAAAGCTTGATGCCCCTATTTTCCAAATTATGAACGACATTCATTATACCAACCCATACAGAGGTTGACTCCTTTTGAATCAAGCATGATCCAATGAGTCAATGAGGACCATGGATAGCTTTGATCACTTCTAACCAAAACACATTATTCTTCACCTAAAATCGCTAGATCCATTTAAAAAGGATAGCTCGATTAAGAGCAAACAGGCTTTTGATACCTAACCAATCCATTCTACTAGCCAAACACTTTTTCCACTTAACCGAAGCCATTTTCTTAGTCACATTTTCTCCACCAACAAAAAAACCTACTTGTTAGGATTCCAACATGTTTCGACCCATTTGTGGAGTTTGAATAGAGAAAGAAAATTTGTAAGGATGCTTCCTAAAACAAATTTGATAAACGTAACACGACCCCTAACTGAGAGAATCTAGCCTTTTCGGCCAGTTAGACAAACTTTGAGGTAAACTTCTCGATCACTTATTTCTACCTATCAAAATTTACTCATATTACTTCTAACCAATAACCCAATTTAGGAAAAAAGGTAATTTATCCCACCCATAGCCTACCATGGTAGCCATATCCCTAAGAACAATCAACCCAAATGCCATACAATTTACTTTTCCTACCAAATCCCACCTTATCCACCCCATTGCCTCATTCAAAATTAATAACCTATCAAGAAGTTGCCTCTCTTTAATAAAGACAAATTGTTCCATACCAAAACAATCTCCAATAATCATGCTAAAGCGATTGTCTAAAAGTTTGTCGATAAGTTTTATACTGGCACCCAATCTATATAATTTAAGTATTCTAAGTTTGTTCATATAATATGGATATTTGGATATTTGATACTATATAAAAGTAATTATTTTCAACATAGTTGACGTTTCTTAATAATTTGCTATTATTAGTCGAATTATAGTATCTACAATAGCTATGTCAAAACAGGAGCTTTGAGGATTTAATATATTTTTTTGCTCAACTGTTAGTTAGTTAGTTAGGCTAAAAATATGCTAAAATAGAGAAAAGAAAAGAGAAAAGATAGATATTTTTATATTCACTCAGTTACTTATTCTATTTTACCATATAATATAGCATAACTGTTAAAAAGATAAATTCTTTGAATTACCAAAAGCATTATAGCTTTTGGAGATGCTCTAGATCTCTATGTATATGAGAGAGAGAAACAATATTCTAATAACGTTCCCACAAATAAGAGGCATTAAAAATGTTTAGGAAAGTGACCTGATATTTTTATTAAAGGTATTATTTATTTTAATAATATAGCTAATGTCATAATTGATAAGATGGTGTAGCTATGGGAGTTGGATGTTTTTTTTTTTTTTTTTGGGAGGGGGGGTGGTTTTTTCATTTTTGATAGCCTATGTTTGAAAGATCATAGTATGACTATTGAAAATGCTCTTACATTTTACTTGATTCCGTTTGATTCTCCAGGGAAAAAACAAATTTTATTTAATGATTGTAAACACAACATTATCATAATAGTATAAAATAGTTAAATAAATTATCTTTTACAATAGAGCAATCAAGACTTATTTTATATAATAGTACCACAGTTGTTAGTGATATACGATTTAGAAAAATAATTTAAGTCGTTATTGAAAGCTACATATACAAAATATAAAAGTAGATGGTTTTTATAACATTATCTTCAGGTCCATTTAACAACATCCATTATTATTCACATCCTTTCTGGTTTTTTAGATATTTTGTAGGTCCACAAAGTTACTTTCTGTTGGATATTTAGCAAACGGATTTTTTTTTTTGGTATCCATACACCTTTTCTTGTATTCAATCATTCCCACGTAATTTCAAGTAATGACAAAGTTACGGAGATGTTCACTTATAATGCTATGTCTGGCCTTCAAGTTTTATAGTCCATAAAAATGTTTGATAAATTCCATCCCACAAAATCAAGGAATATTGTATTCAATTGTTTTTTTACTACATGGCTTGTTTCACAAAGCTACAATAACTATAAAGATGTTACAGTAACGTCTATTATAATTACAAGTTTATATGGCATTCAGTCGAATATAAAAAATAATCAAATAACCTTTTAATTATTTTAAAATGTGAACTTTCACATTTAAAAAAAATGAAAAGATATGTGGGGAAAGGGGGACCAAATAGCTTTTGGGCATCTACATGTGAAAACCCTAAAAAAGAAATAAATTAAAAAGGTTGGGTGAAGTCTAATTTCTAAAGCAAAGGTGTAGCAGGCACAAGGACCCTTCCATCCATGGCCTAACATTCATCATTGCTTGCCCACATTTCTAGCTTTTAGTTTTAAATTAGTTATTTTTAAATTAAAAAAAAGTGTGAATTAAAGTTTTGGTGGTAGTGGTATCTCAAAAATCACAACTAGAGTTCCGTTTATCATGTATATGGTTTCGATGGTTGTCATTTTTACGACTATTGTTTTAAAAGCAAGCAAGATCATCCATGTTATTCACAAAGACATTTTAGTCTTATTATCATACTCCACTTTAATGAAGTTTCTTGTTTTTCTATTTTGTTGATTGTATGTTCATTATACAAACCTTAATTCTAAAATATAAATGAAAACCTCAAAACCCTAAACATAAATGAAACCCTAAATCAAACTAAATCTCTAAATCGAATTGTGAGGGGATCAGGTAGCAAAAGAAGTTGGGTCATTGAATTTGTAGTATTTCAATGAAATGCATCACTGCAGTTCTTCGTCATACTTGAAGGGTTCAACGAAGAACTCTAGAGATGCATTTCATTGATGTTAGTTGCGGAGAAGGGAGCGGTCGAAAATGTAAAAGAAAAAAAATAACATTAAATTAGAAAAGAATGGAAAAAATGTAAAATGATAGATTTGCCTTCGTATTTAATGAAGTTCTTTAAAAAATGATAGTCACACATGGATTCTATCAAGAGCATCCGAGTATAGAGACCATTTAGAGATCGTGAACAATGAATATACCAAGCTTACGTGTTATTAACGTGTTAAAAGAAAAATGAAATAGAACAATAATAGAATAGAAAGATGAAATCTGAAATTCTCATTAATCATAAGCCCATAATATAGAGAAGAGTTACAAGTATAACTACAAGATACTTCAATTCTAATCTAACCTTGATGTATTTATCTCTATCTCAATCGTCATGTACTTTAGACGACGACATACTTATCCTACAATAATCAAACAAGGATGGTAACAGAACGGTACCCCCCTTACCCGTCCTAGCCCCAGCTTGGAATGGAAGTCCCCGTCCCCGGTGGGTACGGGTATCAAACCACCTGGTAATCTCATTACCAGTTTTGTATTCAGTTACCCGACCCGGTAACTACCATGTTTTGCGATTTTTTTGCTATGATATATAACTAAACTAGAAAAAATAGACAAAGTTTTCACAAGAAAATAAAATGTGTATATATATATATATCCTAGATATAGTAACTAATAACTTACAACTTATATAACATATATATATCGGTACCGGACGAGTTGGGGGCGGGGGGGGGGGGGGTATGTCACCCAGCCCCGGTCCTCAGACTCGTTTTTTCGGGGATTCCCCGCCCCCATCCAAGTCGGGTGAACCGGGTCCCCTACCGGGTCGGGGAAACTTACCATCCCTATAATCAAATTCCTTCTTATGTTAAATTTTTTGTTGTATTCTTTTAATCAAATTCCTTCATATCCCGCATAATATTTTGTAAATTATGATTTAATAATGATCGTTGTAACTATATAATTTACTTGCCACTACCAGAAAATCAGGTTAATTTATAAGACATTAGAAATCTCTAAGTTAGTGTTTTTAGTAAATTGTTTTATAGGACTTATATTTATAAGATCAAATAAAGACATGTTAAATTATTTGGTAAATTATATATTTGGTCCTTGTGGTTTGTGTTTTAATAGTTTGGGTCCGTAAACTAAAATATCTATGAATTGCATTCTTACGGTTTACATTTTATAAAGTGTTGGGTCCCTAAATCTAACTCCATTTAAAATATGTCCGTTAACGTAGTCATGTGCATGGCATATGATGGATATTTTGATTATTTAATTTATTTGTTTTTTCATTTAATATACTCTAATTATTTATTAAACCGAGGACCTATAACGTAGTCTAATCTTACCTTCATCATCTTCTCTGGTAACACACCAACCTTTTCTTTCTTCATCATCTTCTCAAATCACTACCACATCTCTAACCACCATACCCCCTAAGATCTAGATAGTAAACAAACATATGAATCTAGATTTGAATTCTTAACAAAACCAGATCTTCATCATCCCCAAATCTGCATTTCGAAAACCTGAAACCATAAAAAATCTGCAAAAGAACCTAGATCTTCAAGAATTCATGAGCCCATAACCCAGACTAGGGGTGTTCAATATTTGAATGTTATTCGTAAAAACCGAAATTTGAACCGACTCAAACTCGAATAATCTAATACAAATCGGTTTGTTTGGTTTTCAAATCGGTTTTGGACTCGATTCGAAAGTTTACATTGGTTTTCGAATCGAATTTTGAATTTATAAAAATATTCGAATTCCGACTCGAAATTCGAGTGTATATATACACATAAGATTATATACATAGATATATAAATTTCAAGCTTTATGATTTCTAGTTATTTACATTGTGGGAAGTTTTTTCTTTGGGTTTTTGTTGGTTATCTACATTGCAGTAGGTTTTTTGGGTTATTTGGAGTTTGTTATATGATATTTTGTTGATGTTATATGGAATTTTGGATGCTTGTCATTGTTAATTGGTAATTGATAATTTGTAATATTGATATTTGAATGGTTAATACTCAATTTGAGTGAATGGCTAAATCTAATGCGGATGTTCATCCCTTTTTTGAATCAAATGGTGATGCAAGCATATAAAGGCCGATTTTGGGGATGAAGGTTGTTAAACTGATTTGAAACCAAACCTTTTTCAAAAAGGAGCAAACCTTTTCAGGTGTAGTGGGAGGGGGAGGGAGAAGAAGTGCACCAAAGTAAAAATGTGGGTTTCACAATCTTGTTCCGGTTGACATCCGGTGTAGTGGTAGCCCCAAATTGGGAGGCTATCGAAGATGGAGAGGGAAGGAATCGGAGGAGGCTGCTGCGGATGGATGGCAATGGTGGACAACAAGGTTTAGCAAGAAAAAGATTTCGACAAACGTGGTGCAAACGATGGTGGTGGAGCGTGGTTGGATATTGTGGTGCAAATGATGGTGAAAAAAAGATGGAGGCAACCAGTGGTGAAGAGAGTGTTGATGGAGGATGGAGGCGGTCAGTGGTGCAAACAATTAAGAGGGTTTGGCTATTTGCGAAAATGATGTCACGTGGGTAGGAAGAAGCGCTAGAAAAAATTAAATGTATGGTCCCCGTTTTAATAGAAAATTAAAATAATATATAAAATGACTAAAATACCCTTCTACTTAACCTACTAAACATAAAAAATTTACGGAGTTATTAAGGACCCATCATGTTATAAAATGCAAACCGCAAGAATGAAATACATAAATATTTTAATTTAGGGATCCAGACTGTTAAAACACATAAACCACAAGGACCAAATATGTAGTTTACTCTAATCTATTTATGACACTTTCTAATTTACATATCATTTTACTTTTTACATGACACTTTTGAAATAATGTTATATAAAAAAATCCAATTAGATGTTATTTCAAACGTGTACAAAAAAACTATTTAAGATGTCGAAATGTGTTCCATAAATATATTAGAACACTCTTACATAGTACACATATATGTTTAATCTTATACACTTAAGTCCTATAGTTTATTCAGTTATGACACTAATTCAAAATTTGACGTTTTATAAATCTAATTTTGTTGTGGTTTACCCAAGACATAAAATGAGCCGTAGAAAATAGCTTCCGACTTCGATAACCTAAAATTGTATGAAATTACACATTAGGTATTGATAGGTGTAACGCCCCGATACCCAAAATAACATAACAAATATAATTACACAATAATAATAATTCCCAGTGATCTATTACGCATAAGTCTCAGAATTCTCAACTCAAAAGTAAATGGTTTAAGAGTGCATGCGGAACAACCCTCCACAGCTGAGATTCTATTAGGATAAGTACTAAAAATAAGCTGCTACGCTACTCTAAGCGCTCACCTTCTCCTTGCCTCTATGTGTCCGATCTTTCCCTGAAAAGATTTTAGAGTTTGAAAACGAGGGTTAGACCATAAGGTCTAGTGAATTTCCTCAAAACAGGTTATAAACAGTTCCAGCCCGCTGGCCATTAATCAAGTTAAAAACTACTGAATGTGTGCGGACAAAGAAAGACATGCCCAGTCCAGGTCGCCTGATAATAACTCCCAAGGGACATAGTCCCAAGGTACCCCCAAGTGGCGGATCAGACCAAATGGTAAACTCCCAAGGAACGCGAGGTTCCAAGGTACCCAGTGTCCATAGTGCAACACATCAGTCAAACAATCCCAGTCATAACCATTTGAAGCATGCTTAAATGTAGTTATCATTCATATCGCGTAATCATAAAATCATGGGCAGTTCATCATTTAGAAACATTTAGCAAAACAGTATGGGCAGTTTAAATCAGTTAAAACCTTTAGCCCACTCTTATTCAGGCAAGGAAACTCACCTGATTGCAGAACTCGACTCGCGGTTACCTCAGGTCCTCCTCGTACTAAATCTGTAAAGATTCTAAGGTATTATGATTCGCGCTTAATAAAACCCACTAACTAAGACAACCCTAGGCAGACTTAGCACGTGGGTTCCGCTAGAAATAAATCACCATGGAAAAATCCTCTTCGAAAACCAATCCTACAATCGAAACCCCTCAAAAACGGACTCGGACAAAGGTCCAAAACCTGACTCGGGAAAATGCCATTTTCCGATTCGTAAAATGGTATTTTCCGACTCGGACTTTTCCGGTTCGGGAAATCTACTTTTCCGATTCGGAGATTTTCGAGGTCAACATGACGGCCCAACTAGCCCATTTCCCGATTCGGAAAACATAGGTTTCCAATTCGGAGAAGGCATAACGAAGCAAAAGACCCCAAAAGACATCACAAATTTCCCGATTCGGAAAACATGATTTCCGATTCGGAAAACGCCAACAGTTCCGAAATTCGTCCTAAAATCGACCAAAACCGATTCTAACTCGATCCAAATACACCCAAACTTATTCCAAGGGAATCCTACATCAAACATAAGTAAATCCTACACTTTTGGGCATCGAAACTTACCTCGGTGACGATCTCTCGACCTTGCAAGTTGATGAAACGGCTCTTTGTTGCTCTCCAAAACACACACTAAGCACACACACTAATCTTTCCCAAAAATGGCAAAGATTAGGGTTTAAGGTTTAAATACCTTGGGTTTTGGGCCAAGCCCATACCTAAAATGGCATAAGCCCACACCATTAAAATTTTTCAAAAGTGACACCTTTAACCCAAAATCCTCATATTCTCACAAAAATGTCATTTGACAGAAACTCAACTTAATTAACTCCATCCAGAAATCTTGGTTATTACATATTGATAGGGGCTGACCAACATTGAAGATACGCTGGCATGACAATCCACTGTATGGTTCGCACTAAAACAAAAATTGAGTTTATAGGACCCCACCAACTTCTAAGCATTCTAATTAAAACATAATAGCTAAAAACAACGTGATAAGTTTATAGAACATTTTTTGGATGTCTTTATAAGTTTTTATGCACTTTTAATATAAATCGTAAAATTTACTATTTTATATGACACTTTTTTTTGGAAGAGGTATCCCAGACCACATTGGGCCCAGACTAATCCTCGGCAATTTTGGGCTGAAGCCCGACTGCTAAAGCATGCAACCCGGGGTCGAAGCCCCGTACCTCCAGAATGCGTCCCCCAGGGTTCGAACTCGGGTTCACCACTATGTAGTGCCCAAGCCTTACCACTAGGCTAACACTCCTTTGGTATTTTATATGACACTTTTGAGAACGTGTCTTATAAAGCCATCCTTTTACTGCCAACTTATTCTTATAAGACATTTTTTCAATTAGTATTCTATAAAATAGTTGATAGGACATTCTTTATTATAAAAAGTATCCTAAAAAACATGTTATGACACCCATTTATATATTATAAACCTATTAGAACTTATTTAGATAGAACGCGTTATTTTTTTTGGTCCTATAAAACAAGTCTTATTAAGCATTCTATATAGACACTTAAAAATTTTGACGTCCTATAAATCCAATTTTGTTGTAGTATCCATTGTAAGAGAGAAAAGTAACATGTTTCTGAAAAGTGTCATCATATTATTTTGTTATGTGTTACCATATCGTCTTTTTTAACTGAAATTGTTAGCACAAGATTTTCTTATTGCAGACAGTAAATGCTCCTACTCTTATATAAATATCTCGAGTTCAAGTCTAACACTTGTCAAATTTGTTGAGATCATATTGTGTTGCCACTTAAAAAACCTTTTGCGTACGCTTAGGATATAATTTTTTTTTTTTTTTTGTATTATTAAAACACCGTCATTATAGATCTATAGTCGATATATTAAAGTTTTAGTTAAACTAGTACAACATAATAATGGAAAAGTAATGGTGACATTGAACTCTCATCAAGTTGATGGTATCATGAGATCAAAAAACAAAGGTCGTGGTCATCATCAAACCTTTCACTTTTCCATTTTCTATTGTTTAATTTTATGTTTGTTTATTTATTTGAATCATTTTTATTTGCAATTAATAAATACGATTGTTTTCCATATATTGTTAATGTGAAACGGTTTTTATACGGGTTAGTTTAAATTATAATACACGTTCGTATATATACTTATATAGAATACTATGAACATAAAAACACACCTTTATTTATCATATTAATATCTACAATTAAATTTGTTGATGTTTTAACCAACTAGGCTAGCTCAGTTGGCCACAAAGGGAAACCTTGGGGGGTTTTGCCCTTGTAGTTCTCAAGTTCGAGCCTTGCAAGAGACTTTTCCTCAGGTGAATTTAGGAGAATTATGGTGTTGAAAAGGGAGGCGATTGCGAGCTGCCAGGGTTACCTGACCCGCTCTAACGTTCCCAAGTACAAAGCTAACAGCTAACTTTAACTCCGCCGGTTCCAAAAAAATTATCGATGTTTAAGTAAGTATTACATATAAATGATAGAATATTACGTTTGAAAATAATCTTTTCATGATCAAATTAATTTGAATGATGCCCATACACACATGAGCAATACTATGAAAATGGACATCACTGTGTTTTGGATGTGTCATCCGTCTCTGATTAGCTGATTAGATAAGGATCAAATGAGGATAGACTCATAGATATGAGAACATAAGAATTATCAAATCACATGTAATTTTGCAACACGATCAATGTAAGCGTGCGTGGACAACTAAGTCCATGTCCAAGGTCGCGCCTAATCACGTGAGATTGTACACATGAGTTAAGTCTTAAATCACATGTGATTTGGTTATTCTCGTATTTTCTTATTTGATTATTGTACGCTTTTATTTGAACTCTAGCTCATTTAACATCATAATTAAGATTAGATGAACCAGTTGGGTTGTGGCGTATGGGTAAGACTCAGAGGAATGTAACGAAAATGTCATATTTCTCGGGTTTGAATTCAGGCGTTGCCAAAGCAACAAAGCTCTTGTGGCAATGAAGGTTCACACATGTGATGACTAAAATACCATTCATGATCGACATGTGGATTAGTCGATGTGCAAAAGCTGACCTAAAAAAAAGAGGTTTAGATTAGATCATAAATAGCATAGAGAAACTACTTATTGTTTAGGAAATGGTAACATTTTAAGAAGATTTTATGAATATATACTATTAAATGGATGCCTTATTGTGTTGCAAAAAATGATTCACAAGTTGTACATTGTTCTTGATCAAATTAAGTGTCATAAAAGCTATTAAAATTACCTAACAATTAAAGCATGTGTTTTATTTTATTTTTGGAATTAATAAAGAAAAAGTTAAAGGGTGAGGTAGAAAGAAGTTATCTTGTGAATACCCCATTTAAACATATAACATATTTAGCAAAAAGTAGTCATATAAAAGTTTTAAAAAACAGATGGTTAAAGAAAAAGCATGCAGGTATCATCTCATAAAAGCCCTCAGTTTTTAAGCCATTTTCAAATCAAAATCCACCTATTTTATCACAAACATAAAAACACTTCATTATCACCATCATCAAGAACAAGATCTCAAGCACAGAAACCCACAATTTTAGAGAGAGAGAAAGAGAAATATGAAAAGAAGAGAAGTGATGAAAGCACCATCCTCAACTGATCTGTTGGTATGTTTTCCCACAAGATCTCATCTTACATTGATGCCAAAAACAATTTGCAGCCCATCAAGAACTTCGTCGAACCCACAAAACCACCGTTATCCTCCCCACCGAGGAAAATCCATCGGTGGCGGTGGTTTATGGTCGAAAAGGAACCAAATGGGTTCGGAGTTATCGGAGCCAACTTCTCCGAAAGTAACATGTGCAGGGCAGATCAAGGCTGGACCTAAGTCAAGAGCATGCAAGAATTGGCAATCAGTGATGGAAGAAATTGAGATGAGGCTTCATGACAACAAGAAACACAAAAAGAAACCTAATTGGGTTGAAGCAATTGGGCTAAAGAAAGAATCCATGCAATTCTTGACTACTTTAAGGAGTTTCAAGTTTGATTTGGGATGTTTTGGTGCATTTCCAAATGCAGATGTTACTTCAGAAGAAGATGAGGATGATGATGGTGATGGTGATGGAAAGAAAGTGTTGGGGTTTGGAGGGAATCATGATCATGATCAAGATCAAGATAATCATGATCATGGATCATCAAGAAGTACATTTTCAAAGTGGTTTATGGTTTTGGAGAACCTAGAAGAGGTTGAAAAACCTAAAGATGATGATGATGTTTATGATGATGATGATGATGTTTATGATGATGATGATGATGCTCCATGTGTGCCACCATCAAATGCACTCTTGTTGATGAGGTGTCATTCTGCCCCTGCAAAGAGTTGGTTAGAGGAGAAACAAGAAGAGGAACATGAAGATGATGATAATGATGATGATGATGATGATGGTGAAGAACATGAGGGTGGTGGTGATGATGATGATGATGATGATGGGAAGAAAAGGGAAAATTTGATGAATTTGATGAAATATGAAGGTGATTTTTACAAATTATCATGTGATATTGCAAAAGAAACATGGGTTGTTGGTGGAATCAAGGAAGAACCATTATCAAGAAATCAAAGTTCCAAAAGATGTTCAACCAAGTGTCTTGAAGAAGTTAAAGCTTCTCTGCAATGATCTATAGAATTAGATTCATATCAGACAAGTTTGTTTCCGTAAGACTCCTGACACTATAATAACACTAATTAATTTTCACTGTAAAACATTGTAAAGGTGTAGAAAATCTCGAACCTTCACAACATAAACATTGTGAAAGTTTACTTTCACAAACTTTTACAGTGTTCTGTCGTGAAGATTGATAAATGTTGAATTTGTGGTTTCATGAGCCTCATTAATTAAAACATACAGGTCTTCTATGATTCCAGGTCATGATGTATGGAGATTGCCTTGCCGATGCAGCCCTTTTGTTATATAATCATAAAGGCAAGAAAAAAGAAGTTCAATACCGATTAATTACTTTAACTTTGAATGATCGATCGAGGTTTTCATGATCATGATCAAGTTGCTTTACTTGCATTTTTTATTTTACTTTTTTTCTTAATTTCTTTTTTTTGGAGAATTTTATAACCATGTACAGTTTTCTATGTTCTCAAACTTTATCTCAATTGTGGTTTTGAATTGATGGTTGTTAATAATATTCCATCCACTCTAGCTATTGTACTTATAATTGTTGTTAGGATGCGAAAATGAGTCCATTAATTCTTTATTTCAAAACGGGAAAACATATATAAAGTATTTATATCCACAATTAGAATATGAAAATGACACTAGATTATTCAAATAAGATAATATAGTAATACATTCTAACAATTAATTTTCATATTTTAATTGGAATTATATAATTTATAATAATGTTGCATAATTAAAATATAGTTTCAATTGGCACTTAAAAGGTGTTTGGGATTGTTTTTCAAAAGTGTTTATTGACTTGTTGGTTTTCAAAAAGCCAATGAGTTAAAAAAATATTGTTTGACCACATACTTTTCAAAAGTACTTTTGGAGTACGAAGGAAAATCAATTTTAAAAAGTCAAGAAAATGTGTCTTTTTGATTTTGGCTTTTGGACTTTAGCTTTTCTTCTCTCACATGTCCCCTGCTTTTTAACCCAAACACTTTTTAACTTATTTGACTTATTGACTTTTACTACCATAAAAGCTAATTCAAACATTTTTTTAAAAACTTCTTTTCTCACCACCATAAATCAATAAGTGTTTTTGACCAAAAGCATTTTTGGACCTCAAAAAGCAATCCCAAACACCCTCTTAATTACATGTATATATTGATCAAACGAAATCAAACACGCATCTAATTTTTGTATGCTGGATCAAAGTTTACAACTTTTTATGAAAAAAATTGTCCTACATTATAATTTTTTTGAAAATATTAACTAAATTTTTCCTAAATTATAGAGAGAGTATCATAATCATTTAACCTGGAGCTAACGTGAAACCGCTGCAACTCTACGAAATTTTATAAAATTCTATGAAACATTTTCATATTTAATATGAAATATATAGAAAGTCAATGATTATGAAAGCGTTTCATAGAATTTCATTGGGTTGCATCTGTTTCACGTTAGCTACGGGTTTTAAAGAATTATAATATATATATATATAGAGAGAGTCACCTTATTTTGAAAACTCATTAATTTGTGGAAACTTTGGAAACTCATATAAACCATTGATTAGAAGGATCAATGGACAAGATTAATTGCAAAATTCAAAATCATAACCACCAACTCCTATAATTAAGCATCACAAAAATAAAATAAATAAAATTACCAAAAATAAACATGAAAATGGATTATGATTGGTGGAAAACATGGTTTCCAAAGTTTCCACAAATTAATAAGTTTTCAAAATAAGGTGACTCTATATATATATATATATATATATATATATATATATATATATATATAGAGAGAGAGAGAAGGGAAGGTTCTTTTGTTAACCAATGAATTTGTGTTAATTGTGTAAACTTAAATCAACCAATCAAATGCAATCTTTTTGGTGGTTTTACAGGGGCGGTTACAAAGTAGCAAAATGGTTTTTATTTTTAGTAGATATTAATAGTTAAAAGAAAAAGACAATTAACCATGAATCTTGATCATGTGATATGCGGTTGAGATTGGTTAACATGGTTAACACAAATTCTTCGGTTAACAAAAAAACTCAACCATTTGTGTGTGTGTGTGTGTGTGTGTGTGTGTGAGAGAGAGAGAGAGAGAGAGAGGATACGTATCATTTGTGAACTCCATGATTCTACTGAACTTTGTGAACCACTTCCTACCATCCAATTTAATAATCCACGACTATATTTACTATATATTTGTATGTATAAAGCATTCATACAAAATTTGGATATCGGTTTCAAAATTTTACTCAAAGTGTGCATTGTATTAGATATTATGGTCATGCTTTCCCATTTTAAATTGGTCTTAGGCAGGAGCAGTACGAGTTGTACTCAAATTGGTCCCTCTAAAAAAATCAACCAGTATCGGTCCCGAGTCCCGACCTAAATTCCTAGGATGGATCTAGGTTCGGTCCTAGTCCTCTAACAAGTCTCAAGTTGAGGCAAATCTTGAAAAATTGTAAACTTTCTAACTGCTTTTGGAATGTCCGAGTCCAATCGATCCTAAAGTTTGTAATTTTTTTAACCTTTCGTTGAATTGTTAAGATCCTAAAATTGTTAGCTATTATCATATCTTAAGATCGATTGGACTCGGATATTTCAAAAGCATCTCCAGATCTTCACTTCTCGTTGAATTGTTAAGATCTTAAGATATGGGCTCTTGGGCTACATCATGGAACTCTTAACTAGGCCCAAATAGATGAACTGAGCCTATCTCCTCCTTCTTATAGTTTTAAAAAGAAATATGATAATAGCTAACAAGGTAATTTTATTTGTTTTATTTAATTGCTAGGTTTTATTAATAATTACTAAAACTATTACAATAAAATTACTTAACCTATGAAACTGTCATTAATGCCATTCAGTTATAAGAATTTTAATTAACATTTAATTTTAATATGTTACAATATTTTTAGTAATCTATTTTATATTATAGAACGTTGATTAATGTTGAATTTATATTCTACAAAAAAAAAATATTTTAAATATTTAATGTTGAAAATTAGGAGGTACAAGATTTTAAACTTCCTCCAACCATTTCAAACTTCACCCACTTCTCTTCTTTAAAACCACTACTTTGGAGGAAGTTTAAAATATCAAAATTGGGTGCCATTTTTTTCTGACAATTTACTACCTTATTCATGAGTGGCCAATAATTTATATTAGAGGTCATATCCTCGAAGATGTCTAAAGTCGCAATGTTCAATCATTGTTGTTTATGTTATGTTTTCCTATGTCTTTCCTCCTTATCCCCTGGACCATCATTTTTCTACCCTCCTCACCGTGCCGGACATATGTCTCCCACCAACAGTGGCGGGTCCAGAAAGGCAGAAACTTTGGTAACTAGGGTCCCTTGGGTTGTAGAAAAATCCGAGACCGAATAACTCACCCGAACAAAAATGGTTTCAATTCATACGGTTTGCGAGTTAAACGGTTCGATTAATCAAATAGAGTAAGTTTCGGGTTTTTTTTTACCATATTGATTAACCGAATAGCAAATTATTAAATTGGTTTGAACATTATATACTTGAACTTAAAGAACAAGAAACGAAGATAACCATCAGCCAGTGTTATAATTGTGCCATTACTACAATAACTAACGGTAACAACAAAATCGATGTGCAGAGGGAACAACTGTCAAACGAGAGAGTGAGGGGTTTAATCAAAACGAGTTGAGTCACAAGAGGAATGCCATAAATGACTGGGGAGAAATAAACTCATTGAAGTAAATATATATTTTTTAAACCTAAAGTGCCTTCCCCCTACAAGTTTGCATATAAATCTACCACTATCTACCAACGTGACCAGGCCATCCCAATCTCTCATCTTATACTTTCTTCATGATGGGTACGACTCCTAAACGTCGCTTAGAGAACCTCATTCGATATCATGTCTAGCATGCTTTACGCACAAGTCCATTTAAGCATCCTCATTTTTGCAACTTCCATCTTCCAACTTCTTCTCATGTTGTTGCCCAACACCACAACCGATACAATGTAGTTGATCTAATGGCTACATTGTAAAATTTCTCATTCGAATTCAGCAAAACATTCCTGTCATTTATTGTAATTTTTCCTTAAAGTACACTATACTTTTCAGATTGCTAAAATAAACATAGTATTTTTTTGGTGAACAGAAGCTAAACCCACACTCTTTCAAATTATGTAACTTTTGATAGATAGCGGAAGCGTAAACATAATTTCAGATCTGCAGAAAATAAGTTAAATGTGGTAGCTAACTTCATGTAACAAAAACAATTACAATAGAAACAAAAATTGTAATTTGCTTTTTAATTTTTCAAACTTCAATCTTGCCCACAGATTACCTTTTTTTCTAAATCAAGTACTAGTTTTAACTTTTAATTCAACCAAGTTCAAGGTCAAACAAACCCTATAATCCTTCCAATGATCATCATATAAATATCCTTAGAAAAAGGTTTATATTAGTATCATATAGACGTTGGAAATGATATCCAACCATCATTACCACTATTGCGGTGGGCATGAGATCATGTGAGAAGTGTTATTTTTATGAGAAGTAATGTTGATCACTTTTAATCAAATACCCTCCCTTGAATTGCGGCTTAAAAGGAAATTGATCTTATCTCGATGCATCGTGTTTATGGTGATCCATTTCTCATCCAACGATTGATAACCACTTCTCATTAGAAGCCAACCTTATGACAGTGATGGTTATACATATACTTAAACAAAAAGAAGTTGTCGGTACGGACATAAATGCTTTGTATGATTAAGAACTCAAATCGATCTAGTTAAAATGGAATGTCAGTGGAAACACCAACTTGCAAGCATTCCAGTGTGTTTGGACATGGTTTTGAGGCATGTGTTATGAGGTCTAAGACGGTGTAGCATATAGTGTTACGTACAGAAAAATGCTAGCACGAATTGGGGGAAAGGGAAAAAGAAGTGATGGAATCCGAAAGCAATAAGAGTAGGGATGGTGGTGATAGATAAAAATGGAATATGTACAACAAAGTGAAGTTACAAAGGGAGATCAACAAATGAAGAAAGTAAAGCAAGATATGGGCGAAAACAAATCATATAAAGATACCGAGAATACAATCTTGAATACAGAAAATTAAGGAATATAGGCCCGTGGGATTGAAAAAGAGTTCTTTTGCAGCATTGGCTCAAGACATTTAAATCATAGATTAGATGGCACAACAAAGTTTTGGTTCCAAGCTATAATATGCAAAAAAAGAATGGGTTCCAACCCCAATCTAAAAAGAGGTTTAGGCTATATAGTACCCAACTTTCTTTACTATCGACTTGAATTAATAGTTTAGTTACTAGTTTTATTATTTTATTTAAACAAAACCGATATTAAAGAGCAATTAACCTAATATCAGATAAAGACTAAATCATGATTTCATTAGTTTATTAATTGTACCAAACACCACCACATGTTTTCTTAGGACCAAATTTTATATTAAGCTTGCACTCATACCATTCAAAATCTTACTTGTGAGTTGGTATTAATTTTCTGTGGGTAGTCCAATTATTTGATTTGATTTAATAAAAAAAGGATCACTTTTTTCAGCTTTCTTCAAAATTTGTTTGTTTTGATAAGATGATGATGATACATAAATACTTGTTTTCATTCTTTTGTTTTTAGTTATGAGAATGATGGTTTTTTTGTTTTTTTTTGTTTATTATCTTGCAAGATTAAAAGAAAAGGGTGTTTTAGTAATTTGTATTCATATAATTTAAATATAATTTTATGTTTTTATAAATGATAATAATTTATAGGTTTCTGATTACAGATGATTTCTCTAGTCATATTTGATGTTTCTGGCACTCATTTAACCATTTGTTATCGAAATCAAATTGTCAATGTTAGTTTTTTAGATCATATGTTTGAGTTATGAAAACAAAGTTATTGAATAGGAAACGGCAAAGGTATAATATAAGGTAAATTTATAGGGGTTATAGAAATTACTTTTCATATCAACTAGACATAAAAAAAGTTCTTGGTTCTAAAAAAACAAATGTGACCCATGCTCTTCATACAACAGAACACATATAAATAACAACACTTATTTACCACTTATTCAGTACAACATCCAAACAATATTTAATAAACTTGAGTTTTTAGGGATTCTTCAGAGTTACCTGTTCGAGTCATGCAAGGTCATTACGAATTTTTCTGACTAGTTTTTAGGACTTCTATGATCGATGAAGATACACACAAACAGACTAAACGTTCATGTTCAAAAAAACATTTTTGTATACTTGACATGTTAAATTTTATGTTGTGAATAATGAATATAAAGAGAGGGAATAAAGATTAAGAGGGGGTCCAGGCTAGTAGGGTACCCCCACCGTCCTAGGTGAACGGTTTGTAGTTTTGTACCACTCAACCCCATTCCTATATTATTTATTTTAAATTTTCTAATTCTAATTTTTCAAAAGAAAAAGAAATACTTATTTAAATATAGACATGGATATAAAGTACATACTATAATGAGTAGCGTAACATAACAACTCATAAATGGGATACCGTGAACTTAAAGTCATAAGGCCATCCGCAGCCGTGCAGGTGATACCACCTGCACATGCTGCCACCTCAGCGCCACATCAGCTTTACCACTACCTTACCATTACCATACCATTCACCCACATCCGTACAGGTCATAACACCTGTATAGTTTTTTAAAATAAAATTAACAATTAACAATTCATTTTAAAATTAAAATTAACAATTAACAATTAAAATTAAAAATAACAAATTAAAATGGTAATTTTCAATTAAAATTAAAAATAACAATTAAAAAAATTACATTAAAATTAAAAATAAAAAACTATTCGAAAGGAGGTCAATCGTATTGAGCACGCAACCGCGCCTTCTCTCGCAACGTGGTCTCCAAAATGGGACCCGAGAGATGGTTGTGCGGTGATGTGTAGAATTGGAGGTGTGTCATCCTTTGTTTTTCTTTAAGTATATCCATAAGCCCGGTGTTCGCGAGTGCGAGAGCGCCTATTTGGGTTGACATACCCGTGTTGGTATCGGTTGTCGAAGACGAAGACCCCGCACGTCTCGCCGCGTTCCGACCCATTGGTCGTGGCCTTTTGGTTTGTGAGCGTTGATCATCATCCCCGAGGCTCATGTAAGTACGAGCATCGGAATCGCCGGGGGAGTCCGTTTGGGTTTCGGACGTTTTCGACCGTTTGTTTGTTGGCGCGCGGATGTCCGATGGGTTCATCATTTCCACCGGGTTGAACTTCGGGCATTCGATGAGAACTCTCCAAGCGGATTGGTGAGGGAATGTTCGATGATACTCGCGTCGGTATCGCTCGTTAGCTCGTTCCAAGATATTAACGTCGGATTCGCCGCTATTTCGCGAATTCAATGTGTAGTTGTAGATACAAGCGAATTTCGAGACCCCCGATAGAAGCAATCTCACTTTGGTTTGCACGGAGCCGGTTGAGCGGACGTTGGGGCCGTACCGCATGTGTATGTCTAACGACCTTTTCACGGCCAAACAAAAATTGTCTACATCAAAAATGAAAAAATTAAAAAAAACATTAGCGAATACTTAAGTACGTAAAAAAAACGGTTTTTTATTTACCTCCCGTTCGATAGTTACCTATGGTTGAATCCTCCGAGGTTTCGGCCCACGCTTTCGCCAACTCGACCTCCTCCTCACTCGACCATGGTTTAGGAGGAGCTTTAGTTTTGGTCGGGTTCGCACTCTAGCTCGCTTCTACGTTCTTACCCTTCCCACGTCTTTTACCTTTGGGTTGTGGCGGCGGTGGCGGCGACTCCGGTTGGGTCTCAGGTACCTCCTCGTCATCTCCCCATGATTGCGGTGACAAGTTGGTTCCATCTCGTGGTTCCCACACTTGTGATGGCGGGGGTTGCATGGTGGTTTGCGTCGTCGGTTGTTGGGTTTGCGTCGTCGGTTGTTGGGGGTGCATGGTGTACGTCATCATAGGGGTATTCGCGATCATATTCGCATACGCCCAATTGTTGTCGACCATTGAGGTTTGCGGCCAACCCGATGGAGGCAACCAACTTCCAAACCCCATAGGGTTCGTCATTGCGGGGCGATAGACACCCGACGGTGGAGGCGTTTGGGATGCCGAGTTAGGACGTCGGGAACCGAAAGGGGTACCGTGTGAATCCATGAAAGTGTTTAAGAGGTGAGGAAGAGATAAGTGTTAAGATGAGATAGAGATGTGGTAAAAAAATTGAATAGATTTATATATATTTATATATGTAAAAAGTAAAAAAACAAAGTAAAAAAAAATAAATAAAATATATCCGTTATATAGCCGTTGGAGAGAAAGAAAACGAAAAAAAAAAACAACGGTATCAATTCACCGCCGAAGCCACATACTGGCCCCATGCCGGCACACCTCGGCGGTGTTACCGCCGGTATGGGAGCTGCACAGCTGTGATACAGCCCTGGCCGCGGATGGCCTAACAAAAGTATGAAAATCGCAAAAATAGTTAATAATGTGTTGTTTTATATGGTGAGTAATATTTTTTACAAAAACAAAAATACAAAACATAGAAATAATAAATAAAACATGCACCTAGTAAAATAACATCGTATATCTACATTCGTTCAACACATGAGAATTAAATCTTATGGTTCCAACTTTTTAATTTAGAGTTCTCCATTGATTAGTTTATTGTTGAAATATTTCATCAGATTTAATATTATGTTATAATATATGTTAAGGATTTACAAAGATATTACACTTGATAATATCTTTGTAAATAGATGCAAGTCACTAGGTGAGAATAGATGCAAGTCACTAGGTGAGAACGAATCTTAAGTAGGGATTTACAAAGATATTACACTTGATAATCTTATTAGTTAGGGTATGAATAAGTATAAATATTGTGTTTATCAAGAATGGATTAAACTGATCCGAATTTAACTTATTTTCGACTTAGTTCTCTCAATTTTTGGAACATAGGCATCAACCAGCCTTTGCCTTGGTTCTAATTGGGTTATTCATATATTTTGTTTGGGTTTGTAGTCTACTCATTGGATTTATGCACAACCGGACTTTTAGTAACAAAGGATTTGTGTAATATGTTTGTTCATATTTAACTAATTTTAAATAACATGGTAATCTAACTAATTTCAAATAAAGTAGGAATGAAAACAGTGTCATTCCAAGTTATTTCCCTAAAGAATGAAACTTTTTGAAAGTTAGTTCCAAAATGAAAGTTGATTTCTT
Source organism: Centaurea solstitialis (assembly GCA_030169165.1). NCBI lineage: Eukaryota > Viridiplantae > Streptophyta > Magnoliopsida > Asterales > Asteraceae > Centaurea > Centaurea solstitialis. Next base: position 94,579,608 of record CM058040.1, on the reverse strand, counting down.
GAATCACAGATTTTTATACTTGGTTCTCTAAAATAAGGACGTAGACACAATTGTTTCAATTTTGATGTGATTTCCAACATTAGTATTCTGCATTGGTTCACATTTTATAAATGTGGACGAGATATATATTATTCCTTTTAGCATTAAATATTATTATATTTTAACATTCAATCCAATTGAATATATGATTGTATTAGATAGGGTGTTCAAGGGGCAGGGGTGGTAGTGAAAATTCTGAGAACCATATGTACGAGATGGATACCTAATTTTACTATCCGAAACTGAACCGCACCGGGCAGGTACCTGCACCGAACTGAACCGAAAAGGAGCGGCTACCAGGGCCGGCCCTAGCCCATGGCTATGATGGCAATCGCCATGGGCATCAAAGGTCCATAGGGCATCAATCTTCAACCTACATGGTACCTTTACTAGGCTCAGTTTTTGGATCGTTCCTACAATCCTTCTTTGACTCTCGATTTGTGCTTCTATCTTCCCTTTAATTTCCCCCGACTTTCAATCCCAATCAACGATTAAGTGATTCTAGGGGCTTTATTTCATGAAACAATTAACTTCATAGAACTGGATCAACTCAATCTGATTTTGGAATCAATGGAGGAGTGACCGAGCAAAGCTAGCAACCAATTCTAAACATCCAATAAAATTCCAATGTTTTGTCCTTTGTAGATTAAGGATGTTCTTTTGTTTAGACTTTAGATTAGGTTTATTTGGTTACTTTTTAGATTAGGTCTATGTGTTTATCATTTGTTGTTTAGATATTAAATTAAGTTTATGTGATCTAAAAACACATTTGTGTTTATGTGGTTGACCATGGTTGTAGGACTAGATTTTTGTTATGTTTTCAAGTGCATTTACATAAGTTGTTACACTTTTCTTGGTATTTCTTCTCCATAATATTATTCTCCAAAGTTTGATTCTTGCTACTACATAGTAGGCAGGTTGCAAGCACTGCAATTATATATCCCATGGAAGCTCTAATATGAAGTTTCAATCTCAATGATTAACTTGTTAAGGAAAACATGTGGGTAAACCTTTGTTATATAACAAAGACTATTGTGAGAATAGCTTGACTAGGTTCCAAAGCCCTTACTTTGTTTTATGTGTATTATAAAGGGCATTATTTTGAGGATTTCGCCATGGGCATCTAAAACCTTAGGATCGGCCCTGGCGGCTACCCGTGGTTCGGTTCACGGTTAACCACATTTTGTCAAGTGTTTTGATGTACACAAAACATATACTAGAAAATGAAGTTATTTTGCGACAAACTAAAATAATTAACAATAAAAAGTATTAGAAAATGAAAATAACAATATTGAGGATTGTCGTCGATGCGGGTATGCAAAAACGATCTACACCGAATCTGACCAACAAACCATTGGCAATGGGGTGAATGAAGAAAACATGGCATGTGATGAGGATTTTCTTAAAATTAGTAATTTTTAATTATGAAGTATGAGTAAATACATTTTTCTTAATAAACTAATATATATACGGGGCGAGGTGGGTATCAGCGGGTAGTAAACTTAGAGAAACGAACCCGACCCGTGACTCGGTTGTACCCTTATTTTGGGTTTTTCGAGTCACGGGTTGCTCGGGAATCGGTTTTCTCGGTTTCGGATCATACCGTTCGGTTCGGCTCTTCAGTTTTTCGGTTTTTTAACACCCCTAGTATTAGATGATTCTATCTATTAGATAGAATTTTACATAACAAATTTAATTAATATAACAATTATCGTTACAAAATACGTCATCTGCTAGTGTGTATCATTAAAAGAAGATTGGTAAAAGCTGTGTTATAAATAAAATTTAGTTAAAAATTTAATATAAATTTGACTTTCTTGGTCAAATATATATTTATATGTTTTCACTACCCAACCATATTCTTTGTTATATGTTTTTTAGTTTGACCCGTTTCTACCAACCGAGCACCTTTTGTCCTTTCATCCTCCTTGGCCCACTTATTTTATTTTCTTAAGGAAGTCGATTATCGATCTAGATACGTATTATGAGTTTGTCTGATTAAAATAAACAAGACAATGATATTTATTTAATATTTTTTTTGAACGACGATAACATTGATTTAATAATACAATGTGCATGTTTGATTAATTTCTAAATTAGAACACATCCTTAATCATATGATATATTGTTTACTGTCTGATTTGACTTGTTTGATACTCAATAACATTGTCTAAATTGTATAAGAACGATTTGGAAAAAATTTACAACCAACCAACAAATTTTTTTTGGCGTTGGTGAACCGGCTAGCGGCTAGCCCATCTAAAACAGGTATGAAGATTTTCATGGTTGATGTATTCAAGAAATTAGTGGAGTTAACCATGCACCAAGGGTGTTCTCCGATGACTTCAATCTTCACAGAATCCTTCCAGTAACGAGTCGCATCAACAACCTTGCTCTTGTACTCAATATGTGCCCTAGATCATTGGATGTTCTAGATCGGGCACTAATTGTTTGACTGCTTTATTTTTATTATTAAGTAAAAAACACATGTAAAGGCGTTTGTGAAGATTGATGTGTAAAGAAGAAGCACAATGACAATACACGTTTGTGAAGATTGATGTGTAAAGGCGATTTTTGATCTTTCATATAAAATATTGTACTTGTTTTCTTGATGGTGTAACTTATGTTATAAATCAACAAAACATCTTAATTAATTATGTTAATGTTATGATTAAGTTAAAGTTACTAAGTTCATTCTAACACAAAATTCCAAAGGATATAAATGTAACTTTTAAAATTTATAAAATTATTTTCACACGTGTGCCGAAAAGTATTAGCAAATAAAATGAAATAATTTATTAATTTGCATTCCATTATATCATGTATTTAATTTTAAAAAAGTTACATGTGTTCCATGTTGAATAAAGTTATAAATGGGAATTAAATCACATTCTCTATTTAAGATATGTTTGATTCCTCGATGCGACCAAACCAATGTTTTAAAAAATGCGTTATGGCGTGCCATAACGTTGAGGCACGGCCATGCTGCCACGTTAAGGTCCGTGGCACGACTCTAAGGTGTGGCTTGCAGTGTGGCGCGTTAAGGCGGGTTATGGCGAGTTATAAGAAGTGAATAGTTTTTAATTTTTTATTTTTTTATATCTAATTTATGGTTTATAAGTTTTGTATATTTTATCAAATAACCAATACACGGATCTTCTTTTGTTTATAGTTTTAAATGAATTTTAATCATTATTGTTCAATACATTGAGACACAAGTACCTCTATATACACACTATATATATAATATATATACAGATTTGCCGCCTTAAATCACGCCTTGCAAAACGTCATGAGCTCGCCGTAACTTTTAAGGCTTGAGGCTTGACCTCGCCACCACGCCACGCCTCATGTCATTTAGAACCTTAGACCAAACACAAGTTTTCATTTGGTTGTAATTCAATTCGTTATCATAATCCTAGTTATCATACATACAAAATCCAACATAAAATATTTCATTCATATTCTTAATATTAAGTTTTACAGTGATAATAATTTAATATAGGATGGCAAATACAAAATAGTCGGTAACAATGAGAGTATGGTACCTAAATCCGATTTCACTACCAACTGAAACCGAGGATATAGTCACGTAGATAAAAATAGTTGAAAGTAATTGAAGGTATATAAAAGTTTGTGTATTTTTTATCAAGTTTTCAATCAAAGAAAATGAAGATTGGCACTATTATTGGGGGTTGCTATAAACACCCAAAAAGTGCATCGGGAATTGAAAAAGTAGCATCGGGAATTGAAAAAGTAGTCTTTGACGTTGACATGTGTGTGTGTATGACGCATTCACTTTTTGGATGTATTTGGTAAAAAGTCGGGTATATTTAGCAATTGCCCTATTCAATCGTCAGATGAAAACTTTGTTTTGACACATCTTAAAAACTATGAATTATAGATATCAATTTGTTTTTTATTGCATCTTTTAGAGACTAATAGTAATATTGGACAACATAATTTGAAAGAAACATAGTAATATATTTTTTGGACAAAAAATGTGAAAAGGCTATAAAATATTAATGGAGTAGATAAACAGAAATCATCGATCCCTCATTGGAGACCCACGTTCCGTCGTTCCCTGATTGAAACGGAGATGGGGATGTACTTTTGTTCCCTAGCGAGCGTGCAAAGCGAAATGCAGATCAGGATCCTCAGTCTTCCAAACTCCTCTATCTCTAAGCTGCATATCCATCTTATTGACTCACAAGCTTTTGACAAGTATGTCATACCTAACTGATACATGATCATTGATCATATCTATCGAGTTCTTGTATTATAAAAACCATTTTGTTAGTTTTGGATTGGGAAAGATCTTGAAGCATATGTCAAACGAAAACTAGATAGAATAATACCCAAGTTAGGTTGGACAATAATGTTATCACATAAATTGTTTGTAAAAATTTATGTATCTGTTTTTATTTTTAATAGCATTATTATTTTGAATGTTCTAATTTGTTAAGTTATAAAAGTTACCACACGTGCAAAAAAAATTTGTGTATGTGGTCAACAACCTTTTAGTTTTCGCATGAGAATTAAATAATCATGAAAGTTAAATAATATGACTATACATTAAGATAATATTAGAGGAACATATTCTATAATAAAATAGATATTGGGGATACAATCATCAAATGGGGTCTAAGAACTTGCTCGGAAGTTGCTCGGAATTGGTTTGTGTTAGAGCTCATTAGGTTCATGGACTAAGACTATCTCTAATGAAAAACATTGTCTTTTTGTATCAAATGATCAAAAAAAATGTAATTTTTGGTATAATTGTATAAATAGTATTTCATTATCCCATATTTCACCTTTTTTTTTAACAAAAATCAGTGTAAACTAATAAAGTTATACCAAATTTAATGTTTTGCTTTTTATTATCCCATTTGGGGTCTACATTTAAGATTTGGTATTAAAAATGGATTTGGTACATGATTTGATGTTATATGAGACATCCACCGTACACATAAAAAAGTTTTCAAACCATACTTTGGGAAAAAAATGTATAGGAAATGTTATTTGATTCAGATGGTCATTCTCTATATTGGTAATGTCGAAATTTATCATGATGCTAATGTGGCCATGTGGGTAAGAAGGATTTTAACTTGTAAGGGTAGGGGTGCTAAAAAATACCGAAAAATCGAAGAACCAAACCATATGATTCGAAACCGAGAAAACTGATACCCGAAAAACTCGTGGCCCAAAAACCCCGAAAATAAGGGTACCCGCCGAATCACGGGTCGAGTTCGGTTTTCTAAATGTACTACCTACGGATACTCGCATAGCCCCGTATATATTTATTAATTCTTCATAATAAAAAATTAGTAATCTTAAGAAAATTTTCATCACATGCCGTGTTTTCTTCGTTTACTCTCCATTGCCATTGGTTTGTCTATCAGATTCTGTCTAGATCGTTTTTGCACACCGAAACACTCGACAAAATGCAGGTAACAGTGAACCTAGCCGTGGGTACCCACTCTTTTTCGGTTCAGTAAGTTGTGGGTACTCGCCCCGTATAATTCGATTTCGAATAGTAAAGTTAGGTACCCGCCCCATACATATGGTAATTCTTTAGACATTAATTCAAACTTGACAAAAAGTAACCAAGATAAACATGATTTAACCAATTAAAGTCATTGTAAAAATTAAATAAAATATTTAAATATGATTTTAGTTTGCTGATGATAAGGGGGTATTATTAAGTATTTAAGTATCTAAATATTACCAATTAAAGAAGAATTTAGCTTAATATTCTATTTTGGTGTAATAGTTATTTTAGATCTATTTCTTATACTAAAATAGTCTAAATTGTAATATAATTAGTTGGAAATGGTCTCATGTAATTTAGTTGAGTATATTACATGCATATGTTTACTATTCCTTTACATGATGTCTCAATCACGTTATATTTGACATGTATTGATGATTTTCAATATCTTTTATAGATTATTCAACAAACAAATAATGTATCATCATTTCTTACTTTTTTAAAACAAGTTTTTAAGTGTTTAGTTCTATCAAAATTATTTAGTTCAAGTTTATTTCAGATGATGATTTTATAATTCATAATTTGTAAATACAATTGTTTAGTTCAAGTTTATATCAAATGATGGTTTATAAGGTAATGAATTTTGAATAAGGAACATCATTATACATTCATTTTTATAAAGGAATTTGGTTGTGTTTGACAAAGTAACTGATAAGTATATATATTTAAACAAAATATTGATCAAAATATTGAGTTTATCAATTTTATAAAAGCAAAGTTTCAACACATTAACATATTTAGTTTTTGATTTTTGGTTGATATTTCAACACGTTAACATGTTAATTTTATTGAATTTAATACCTAAATGATGCGGGTTTATTTAGTTATTTTGTTCATTATATTTTAAAAAGTATATTTTTACGCTACTAACTTTTTGATTAGAGAGATAATGAAACTAGAGGAATAAATCAAATATTTTATAAAAATGAAAATACAACGAATCCCTTATAAAAATGAAACTTGAGGAACGGAAGGATTTATGGACAAAACTACCTTTCATTAATGGAAATTCAGTTGACATCGTTGTTAGAAAAAAAAAACATATATTTATAAAAATGAAAAGATATGAATATCCTTCCTTAAAAAGTCTTTTTAGAAATTTTACTTGTTGGATAAACTTTAAGGTCATCCACTATGGTACCTGTTGCCACATCAGCTTTCCACTATCTTTACCAATACTTACCAATTCCATATCTTTCATCCACTATCATACCCCTCATACCCTTCATTTTATTTTTTAATTTACATTTCATACCCTTCATATTATTTTATTTTTAATTCATACCCTTCATTTTATTTTTTTTAAATAAACATTAGAATTAAATTAAGTAAACAATAAAATTTAAAATTAAAATAAAAATTACATTAGAATTAAAATAACTAAAAATTACATTAACATAAAAACTAAAAATAAATTTCATAATTAAAATTAAAATTAAAAATTAAAGTACATTAAAATAAAAACTAGTAATATTTTTTAAACCCCCATTGTTCGCGTAACCGATCTTTCTCCTCCAAAACGGCCTCCAATTCTAAACCCTCGAGCCCCCTATGCGGTCTCATGTAGGTCTTGAAATCGATACTTCGTTGTCTTGCGGAAAACGAATCGATTAGCCTACTATTCGTGGTCGCGAGGGAACCTATTGAGGTCGCAATCATCGACACGCCATCGGATGACGTGGGTGTCATAGAGGAAGACGCTGCACGTCTTGCGGAATTTCGACTCATCGGTCGTGTGCGCTCTGTTTGTGGGGGGAGTCGGTATCGAGGTTCACGAAATGAGTGCGAGCATCGGATTCGTTGGGGGAATCGGTTGAGGTTTCGGACGTTTTCGACCGTTTATTTTTCGGCGCTCCTATGTTCCGTGGGTCCATCATTAAGACCGGGTTGAACTTAGGAGAGTCTTTGACAACTCTCCAAGGGTGTTCGTGCGGAAAGCTTTTGCCGTTCTCGCGATGGTATCGGTCTTTGGCTCGGTTAAGCACCATAACGTCATCTTCCCCGCTACGTCGCGAGTTCGACACGTTATTGTAAATGCATGCGAACTTCGAGACGCTAGCTATGAGGCCTCTAACCTTCGTCGGAATGGCGTCGCCGGACCAGACTTTTGGGTCGTAGTTCATGCGCGTGTCGAAAGATGCCTTGATCGACTTCCAATAGTTATCTACTACAAAACATAAAAAGTTAAACAATGTTAGTGGAAAACAATATAAAATGAAAACGGTTTTTTATATACCTCTTTTTTGATAGTTACCTATGGCCGGATCCTCCGTGACTTCGATCCACGATTTAGCTAGTTCGACCTCCTCATTCAAGGTCCACGTTCTACATTTGGCTTTACCAAAAGACGTCCCACTCGTGTCCGCGTCCGCGTCCACGTCCGTGGCCGCACTCTTACCCTTGCGTCCACGTTTGTTTTTTTGTGGTGGTGGAGGTGGTGGCAATGACGGTGACGACAAAGGTTGGGTTTTGGGTACAAGTTCATCGTCATCGTCGTCGTCGTCGTATTCCTCATCTCGTAGTGCCCACCTTCCCGTCGGCGGGTTTTGGTGCGAACCGGTAGGTTGGTGCGAACCGGAATGTTGTGGTGGTGGTGGTGGATGTTGCGCAAGCAAGTGCGCATACATCCAATAATCCGAGGCTATGTTTGGTGGGTGATACGGAAGGTTCGGTGGGTGATACGGAACATTCAGTGGGTGATACGTTGGTTCGGTGGGTGATACGGTTGGTTCGGGTTAGTATGCCTCGAGCCGGAATCGTTACCGTATTGATCCATGTTTGAGAAAAGAAGAGATAGAGATTAAGATGAGATAGAGATTAAGATGAGATAGAGATTAAGATGAGAAGAGATTAAGATGAAGGTGTAGTTGAGAGTAAAAAGAGATAGAGATGAGAGTATAAAGGTGTAGGTGGAGTAAAATATGAAATATGTATTACGATATATATATATATATAGGGGTGGTTAAAAGTGAAAAAGAAAAAAAAATTAAGGATTTTACCCCCAACGGCTATATGACCGTTGTGGGGGGGGGGGGGGTGTTTTGCCAATTCATCAAAGAATGAGGGAGCGTTTGAGACCGGCGTGGGCGTACCGTTGGCACCGGTACCGGTTACCTTACCGGTCACCCGCGGCGGTGTTGCCGCCGGTAGCGGTACCGGTCCCGTGCCGATTGCATAGAGGATGGCCTAATAACCAAATTTGCATTTAATTTCTCAAATATAAATGTAAAAACATTAAAAATTCAATAAATTATATAAATTTGTAGATTACTTTAAATTTTCATACGTTATTTTACACGTAAAAATCAAATTTTTATAAAGTGTTCTTTTACATGTTGAAAAATTAGTTAGCTAGTTTAATATGAAGATGTTAAAAACTTACTTTTAAACAAATTAACATCATTATATTAATTTTCTATAACACCGTAAAGTCAACTGTATCAGATATGATTCGCTCGATCAACACACCTAGATTTAATGGGCTTGCGTAGCATCAACATGGGGCTCAATGGGCTGCTCGGTCTTGCAGCTGGCTCTATTGGAGGGTTTGTAGAAACCGATTGAACCGACGATCCCCCCCCCCCTCTCTTACTCCTTTCTCTCTATCTTTCTCTACACTCCTCTTTCTGTCTTTTTTTTATATTTTAAAACGTAGACACACACACACATGTATATATATATAGAGAGAGAGAAAGAGGAAAGTTCAAATGTGAACACATATTTCATTGTGAACGTGAGGACCAACAGAATCGAGCCACACGGCAATCTGAATCGGAGTCTAAGCTTTATTCAGACTAAATAAAGCTTTATTCATTGTGTCTGAATATGCATGTTTTATTCAGACTGAATATAAGCTTTATTCAGACTAAATAAAATATGAATATACAGACTGAATATTCTCACGTGGTGCGATACTAGTGGTCCTCACGTTCACAATATATATTGAGTATTCGCTTTTGTGGCTTTCAGTACTTGACAGAGTGGGCTTATTGTGAGTTTATGATAAAGCTGATGTGACAAAGTGAGCTTATGGGTTGAGTGAGATACAGTACTCATAACTCATAAGCTTATGGTTTAAAAACATGTTTGATAGATAAGCTATCAAGGCCCTTGTAAGTAGGGGTGTGCACGGGTCGGGTTCGAGCAGGTTCGGGTTGAGAAGTTCGGATATCCAAAATTCTCGGGTGGTAAATAAGAAACCCTCAAATCGACCGATATTTTTATGGTTGCTCGGATTCGGGTTGAGTTCGGGTCGGGTTTGGGGTTAAATTTCAAGATTTGAGATTTTTATTTTTATTTTTAATCCATTCAACTTGCAAATATTCAACCAAATTTCCAAATTTGTGATTTTTTTATTTTCATCTCATTCAACTTACAACTATTAAACCGTGAAAGAATGCGTGGATGTCTATATTATTAAGTATTTAAGTTAAGACGGAAAATAAATAAAATATAAAAAACTAATTATAATATAAAGTTCGAGTTGTCAGGTCGGTTCGAATTGGGAGATGAGCACCCGAAATTGAACCTAAACTTTACACTTAAAAAAATCGGGTTTGGTTTCTTAGGTTTCGGATTGGTCAGGTTCGGGTTTTTTGGGAAAAGTTCAAAACGATTTTGATCAGGTTAATCGGGTTGGTTGGATTGTGCTCACCTCTACTTGTAAGATAATAAGATAATGTTTGAAGTCTTACAAAGTATGTTGTTTTAAATATCAAAATGATACAACAACCGTACACATTTTCATTTTGGGTTCCTCAGGTTAATTGAAACCTAAGAAACCGAACCTACACTTTATACTTAAAAAATTGGTTTCGGTTTCTTAGGTTTCGGGTTTTTTTGGGTAAAGTTCGAGTCATTTTTGATCAGGTTAATCGGGTCCGTCGGATTATACTCACCCTTACTTGTAAGATAATAAAATAATGTTTGAAATCTTACAAAGTATGTTTTAAATATCAAAATGATACAACAAACCGTACACATTTTCATTTTGGGTTCCTCATAGATCCCATAAATCCAACAAACATCATCACATTAATCCCTCTTTCGGTAATTACTTTCTACGCATCCAACACCTTACTAAACCCACAACATCCCCGCACACCTTCCTTATACATCACGCATTAAAACTTGTACCCACCTCTGCCCTTAGCAATTCCACCTCTGGTAAAAGCAGCAGCCTTTCTTTTCACATATACAAAGAGAGATAAAGAGAGAGAAAGAAACAATCTAAAATCTAAAATAAATCTCCCATTTTTTGATCTCTTCTTTCTTTACTTTCATTTCACACACCCATATGGATTCCGGTAATAGCGGCAGCCTACAATCGTCTAGCGGCGGCGGAGACGGCGGCGCCGGCGGTGGTGGCGATGAGGTGTTTGATTCAAGAACCGAATCCATTTCTTCCTTTTTAAACCCTTCTTCCCATTTTACCCCCATACCAATCCTCCAACCACCACCATCATCATCTCACCACCTCCACCACACCACACCAACCACCACCACAACAACCACCGGCCGCTTTCTTTGATCCGACGTCGTTTTCCTCCTTCTCACAACCCCTAAACCCGAACCCGAATCCGATGTACAATCTTGATTCCCTTTGGTCAAGAAACGTACGACCCGATTCGCCCTACGCCAACTTCGAGCCGACCCGACAAGATCCGAGCCTTGACCCGGTTCCGGCGGACGACAATTTAAGCCGGAGTTGCGGTTCGGAGCAAATTGGGTCGGCGCCGAAGAACCCCAAGAAGCGTACGAGGGCTTCCCGGCGGGCACCCACCACCGTGCTCACCACCGACACCACCAATTTCCGGCAAATGGTCCAAGAATTCACCGGAATTCCAGCCGCGCCGTTCTCAGCCGCCGGCTCGTCGGCTTCCTCGCCGTTTTCTCGGCGGCTCGATCTTTACGGCGGCGGAATTGGGCCGATGAATCCTCTACGGCCGTCGGCGCAGAAAATTCAGCTACAACAACAGCAGCAGCCTTCATATTTGAATTCCACCACTGCCACCACCAGTAATTTTCAGTTACCCCTTCTGATATTCATGACTTCCCAAAACGACCCCTCAACTTATCCAATTTGCAAAATCCGTTGTTTCCTTTCCAATCTCTTTCACAAACGACGCTCGGTCAGCAAATGAAGGTAACGGAATCCGATAACCAGCGATCGGAGCCTCCGAACGCGTTTCAAGGTTCTTCTTCGAAAAGATGGAGGGGTCAAGATGAAGGATTGGTGAATTTTGAGGGGGGGAATGGTAATAATGAGAACGCTGTCGTTTCGTCAAGAAGTGATGGTGATCAACTCCCCCAAGGTAACGAGGACTCATGGATTAATTAAGCTTTATTTTTATTTTTATTCTTAGAATTTTCTGTAACAATTTTAATTAATAATTTTGTTATACAAAATTACAATGTGGGTGATTTTTATTAGTTATTTTATAATCAAAATCACACCAAAAATATATTTAATACAAGTGATATGATTAACGCAGAATTTCTGAATACTCCATGAAATTGGTTATAATTCCTTTTTTGGATTTTATTGTTATTAAAGTTATGCATGAAATCATTCCATGCATGCTCGTGATTTTTAATTCAGTAAATTTAATTAGATTATATTCTTCTTATATATTAAATGTACTTTATATCTGAATTCTAACAAAAGAAAAAAGGTGTATGTATAATGTTGCATGTATACATGTGTGTTTGTATATGATACGTATATATGGCTATATGTTCGTATGTGCATATGTATGCATTACGTTATGCATACGTATTCTAGTAAAGACATAGACTTCACGGTCTTTGATACGCAGTCTCATCTGCTTGGTCGCATTAAAGATCGTTTTTTTCCCAATCAAAATAGCAGTTAGCTTACTCTACTGTATATTATATATATTATATATAGAGGTGGGTTCATACGAGAATGATGTCAATTTAAGAAAATGCAAGGACGATTATCAGCCACACATTTCCGGTTACAGTGGACGCGATCACGGAGGATTGACGCGCTTCATGGAGGGTGGAGATGATTAAAGGAGGGTGACCCGGTCAAAACCGCCTTTATTGACCGAATGAGTGGTTGAGAATCATCCTTGCGTTTTCTTAAAAATTTCTCGTTCTCATTTAAACTTTTCTTTCTCTCTCCTATATATATATATAGAGAGAGAGAGAGACAGAGATGTATAATTATTTACAAATCTAATAAATCTTATAAACTTAAAAACGATTTATTATGTACGTGTTGTTTCACATATTGAACATAGTAAATGAAAATGCAATGTGTATACAATATTATTTCATTAGGTGAAACATTGAAGGCTTTACTTAATTATAATATATATATAGGAAAAAGTTTGGCTACGTATTCATCTTTCATTGCGAACATGGGGATAGCTGAGAGTACGACACGTATCTTCACATTATGTGTCCACATTCTTTATGAATAATGAATGTCTACATTCATGCATTATTCATAATGAATAAAACAATTGAAGATGAATACAATAACATTCATAATGGATAATACATGAACTCATGTATTGTGTATTATTCATTTCGAATGATTCCTTATTCATGATGAACAATTCGTGAAGGTCCGAGCATGTGGCACATGCTCCTTTGTTCTCACGTTCGTAATGAAAGATGACTTTTATTTGAACCCATATATATATATATACATACATATACATATACATATAGAAAGAGGTTCAAACGAGAAAAACTTTGTTTTGGCAAAAAACTTTTTTCCTGTACAAAATCATATATGATTTTATACTGACGGAGAAAAAAAGGACGCGGACGACTTCCAGGCGACGTAAAGTCGTGGGCAAGTCGCTTACATTATTAATCATATATGATTTTGTATGTGAATCATATATGATTCTGTACATGTTTTCCGTACGTGGATTTTCTTATGTGAATCATATATGATTTTGAACATCAAAAAAGTTTTTTTTTTTTTTTTAAAGTCTTTTCTAGAAATAGTAACGTTGTTGTATAAATCCACTTATATAGATTGGTATGATTCCAAATAAAAGTTAAATAGCATTCAATCCTAACCCTTCAAAGGATCCAAGTTGGTTTTTTGGCTTGGCAAGGTGAGGGCATGTAGGGTGGGGGTGTTTGGCTGCCCTACGCAATCTGCGGTGGGAATGTAATTAATTCATTATTAGGTTGGTTTAGAAAAATATTTTTGCAAATTATATTTCTACTAAAACTATACTGAACTTCTTTTTTATAATTACATGCATATATCATTTCTTTTCTTGATGAAATTTTAATAACAAGTAATTAAGATTTTAAACTTGTTCTCAAGAAACAATATATATTAAAAAAAGTTATAAAATGATAAAAACTGATTGAATTTAGTTCATATACGTAAGTTTTTTTTTTAACATCATAATATCTACGTTTGTAATAGCAAATTTCATTAATTTTTGAGTTAAATCAATACTTTTATTATAATGTAAAGTTAACTTTGTTTCTCAATATACTTGATCAGTATTTAGTGCTAAGTTACTTCCAAAATTAATGTACTTTTAGAGGAGTGTTTTATATTTTGAATTGTGGGGAAATTAAACCCTTAAACATCTCTTGGACCGGCCTTTTATCTTTTGGAAACCTCCCTTATGATGGCTATGGTTAAAACTTCTTCAAGATTGCAAATAGTTTGACCATTCGGTTTAATCTCTTTTTTCTCTTCTTTCTTTGATTTTTCTGTGGGTTAGATTTTTGCGTCTTGCAGAATCTTAGTTTGGTGACTAATAGGGCCTCTTTTATTGTATTGTCTATCTTTCCTCTTGATCTAATAAATCTTATCAATGTTCCAAAAAAAAAAATCCCCACAATTATAAATATAGTTAAATTATTTGTGATGTATTTTTTTTGTTTACAATTAGGGTAAATTTTTTAGTCTTCCAGTGTTATGACGGATTGATTATCGTGCAGGGGTTCATAGCGCCCTATTCGAGTTCGAGCCTTCTCATGTGCATGTCTTGGGACATTTACACTGTGTTCTCGAGTTTTTTTTAGGGGGAAATGGAGGGAAAGGGAAGGAAAGTAGGAGGGAAAGAAAAAATGTTGTGTTCTCTAGTTTTTTTAAGAAGGGAAAGGGAAGGAAGAGAAGAGAAAATAGGGTTGATTTTCCTTCCAAACCTTTCCTTCCAAATGTGGGAGGAAAAGGAAGGAAAGAAAGTTTGAGAATGAAAAACTTAATTAGAAAAATTAAAAGGTTTTATAAATTTACACATATACCCATCAATTACATTCTCCTGCAAAATAAATAAGGGTATATCCGTAAAAATAACATCTTTCCTTTCTTTTCTCTCCTACTCAAGAACATGAAATTTTATTTTTTTTCCTTTCTTTTCTCTTATTTCCTTTCAATCTCTAGAACATAAATAAAATTATTTTTTCCTTTTCCTTTCCATTCCATTCTTTTCTTCCCCCTCCCTTCCCTTTCTTTTCTTTCCTTACAAAACTTGAGAACAGAGCCTTAAGTAGGACCTTTAAGTGGAACCATGTTTAACCTCCAAAATTACCGGGGATTAGTCGGGCTTTTGCCTGGACACCCTTCAAAAAAAAAACTTTTTAGTACACTTCCAAATGTGACAATTAAGTATTACTTATCATACAAAATTGCATAAAACATGGAAGAAAGAAAAACACATATATTTTCTAAGACTAATACACAATTTTGATACATTCTGATTGATTGATTCTAATTAACAAGGTTAACACTAATTAACGGGTTAACAAAAAAACTCTCACCCCTCTCTCTTTCTATACATATATATATAGAGAGAGAGGGAGGAAAGTTCAAATGTGAACTCATTTTTGTTTGTGAACGTGAGGACGAATCTCAGCCACTCATCCGGTCAATAAATGTGGCTTTGACCGGGTCCCTTCCTTTAATAATCTCCACCCTCCCATGAATTGCGTCAATCCTCTGTGATCACGTCAACTGTAACCGAAGATGTGTGCCACGTGGTGCGCTCTCCGGTGTCCTCACATTCACAATGAAAAAGTGGTTCACATTTGAACCCACCCCTATATGTATATGTGTATATATATATATATATATATATATATATATATGAAAGTTCAAATGTGAACTCAACTTTTGTTGTAAACATGAGGACGAATCTTAGCTACTCATTCGATCAATAAATACAGCTTTGACCGGGTCGCCTTCTTTAATAATCTCCACCCTCCCATGAATCGCGTCAATCCTCCATCATCGCGTCCACCGTAACCGAAGATGTATGGCTGAGATTTGTCCTCAAGTTTATAACCAAAATTGAGTTCACATTTGAACCTGGCCCTATATATATATATATATATATATATATGGACGAGTTTAAATGAAAATAATCTTTTATTTAAGCATGAGGACGGTCGAAAGCGTGACATGTCTCCACATTCTGCATGAATTACAAAGGTTAATGTTCATGGCTTCATGCATTATTCAATATGAACAATACAACATTCAAGTTGGATAATATATTATTCAGTCTGAATGTTGTATTAGTCACCTTAAATGTTGTATGATTCATCATGAATAATGCATGAACATTCACGTTAAATATTGTTGTATTATTCAGACTAAATGTGACATATGTCACACTCTTGGCTTTTCTCACGTTTGCAATAGAAAAATGAGTTTGTAGTGGAACTTTCGTGTGTGTGTGTGTATATATATATAATTACCTTTTTATGAAAATGAAAAGAGTTATCACTACACTAATTTTAAGTTTTTTATAAAAGAAAAAAGCTTGATATCTGTTTCTTAAATCGTATAAGGTTACTTAACTTGGTTTTAACATATGTTGTCTGGTAAAGATTGGATTTGTAATGTTTTTGTATAATTAAAATGTCTTTATATAATATGCATAGTTTTTAGTATTACAAATTTAAAAGTCATTTTAGCAATATTTGGATGCTTTGGATGTTTTAACAATTCAAATTTTATAATAGAAACCAAATATAAATTACTTAAAAAAAAAAAACTAAACATAAATATTTTTCTTTAATTATTAAAAACATTTTGGCTGTACTACTAGTCTGCTACATAAAATAAGCTTATTTAATTTATCTTCATTTTTAATTGTAAGTAATTAACATTTAGAAGAGTAAATTAACGAAATCATCTCTATAGTTAATGAAAACTTTCATTTTTTGTCACTTAAACTATCAAACGTACACAAAGTTTTTGAAAAACTTATGGATGACTTATGTAACTTCCTCTATTTACATATTGGTGGTATCATATCTTTTTGAGAAAAGTAAGTTACAAAAATCGTCCATGTGTTTGTGAAACCTTTTGATATGGTCACTTACTTTTTAAATTGATAACGACTATCATTGCAGTTTATATTTTGTTGTGATTTCCATCTTTGGTTGTGTAGGAGCTACATGCATTTTGCATCTCTTGTGCACTAAGATCCTCATGTGCAAGCCAAATGTTTGATAAACACCTCTTTTTAGTCGGTCGCTTTCTTCGAAAGCCTATGGTATCCATGCTTCTCCATAATCTCCTACATGATATTTCTCTTCTTTCTCTAGAACCTTCTTCAGTATCTCTAGAATTCTTCTCTAGTTCCCATTAGCGGTCGAGAAGAATCGACAACAAACAAGGCAGAGGCTTCATCTTCCTCGCGCATTTCCTTCTCTATCATAGCCGTAGTTCCTATTGTTCCAATCATTAGTGATGTCAACCAATGAGATGAAGTACTTGAAGAATTTGTATTGGAAAATTCGATTATAAGATTACTCAAAACCATAGCGGAATAGATGGGGAGGGGTGATTAATCAAAACCACATAGAGTAGAGATTTAGCAAAACTGACCAATTTTTAGCGACCAATTAATCAAAACAGTCGGAAAGTTGTCGGGAAATGAAACAATCAGAAAGCTGTTGGTAAATGAAACAGTTGGAAAACTGTCAGTAAAGTAATCGGAAAAAAATCGTATGTAGCTTTCAACCGACCAATTTTTAGCGACACTCGTTTCGTCAAAAAACCATCGGTAAAGCCTCTTTCTGACGGTTTTTCCGTCTGTTTCCGTCGTCGATAATACTCCTTTTTAGTAGTGTTATACATCTATTTACAGAATTTGGGTTGATGTTCATATTCAAATTAAAAGAACATCATGAATAATTAAATATGGATGTTTGTGTTCATATGCTGATAGAGTAAATTACATTCTTGGCGTCTATGGTTTTAAGATACAATAAAACTAAATTAATGACAACAATACCCTATTAACAACATTTTTTGAATGGATAGACTTAAGGACACGATATGTTACATAATGTAAACCATCAAGATGTAACCATAGATATCTCAAAATAGGGACCGAAAGTGTTAAAACATATAAACTTCAGTGACCAAGAATGTTACTTGCTCTAAATACAAATACACTTTAGGGTGATTGACATTTTTAGTCCATATAGTTTGGTGCTTTTAATGAATCCCTTCCCAATTTTGAAAATAAACAAGCTTGATTCTTATGGTTGGATCCTTTAACAAGCTTGTCCTTAACCACACTATCAAAGGGACCCATTTTGTTAAAGCCGAAATCATCTAAGCGCGATTCATTAACTTTTCAAAATATGAATGAAATTCGTTAAAAACATCAAACCACATGCATGGAACAAAAATCTAATTGAATTACACGTAAAAATTGTCAAACATTTAGCCCTTTTAAAGTAAAAACACATGTATCTCAATATTAAGAAACCAAGATTGTAATACCAAAAAATGATTAAAAAAATTTAGTGTAAGTAGATAGTGTTAGATCAAATTTGATGTTTCAACGGAAATAATTTGATGTGAAGTTTGAATAGAGATGGTCTAAATTAATGTTCTAATTTTTTACATAATTATGAAACTTATAAAAAAATGTAATATCTATAAATTCATTTTGTGGGTGAATTATAAATTCTCTCTCTCTCTCTCTCTCTCTCTCTCTCTCTCTCTCTCCTCTCTCTCTCTCTCTCTCTCTCTCTCTCTCTCTCTCTCTCTCTCTCTCTCTCTCTCTCTCTCTCTCCTCTCTCTCTCTCTCTCTCTCTCTCTCTCTCTCTCTCTCTCTCTCCCTCTCCTCTCTCTCTCCCTCTCTCTCTCCCCCCCTCTCCCTCTCCCTCCCCCTCCCCCTCCCCCTCTCTCTAGTTGAATGAGTATTATTTTGGTTTTTTTCAATTATCTATCATTTCCTTTTAAAAATAAAAATGGCCGACAAAAATGTTAGAGAGGGTCGATGATTTGGTCCCTAAAATTTGATGGCTTTTATAAAAACAAGAAAAATAAGAAAATAGGTAAAATGACTAAAATATTCATTAAATTGGACTTAATGAAAAAGCTAACAAACGTTACAAGGAGGGACGAAAATTGTCATGAGGTGTCAAACGTGAGGGACAAATCTGTTAAAAGAAAGTTGATGGACAAAAACCGTTGATATTGATAATCATGGGCAACCAAAAGTGAACATTACGCTAATATTAATTAGACATTTAATTAAGATTAACTAGTAAATTAATGGCATATAGTTAGTGAGAAATAGAGATATTAATGTTATAGCGATAGGGTTTTAGATCCTACCTAATCCCACATAACCCACCAATAATTTAAAAAAGAGATGCCATAGCTAGAGATACGACAACTAAAGATTTTGATATCAATTTGAGTGATTACCAATTTTTTATTTGGCTCTATTGGATTTAATCATGCTCAAAATTCCATCACACAAATTATCAATATAATAAAAGTGTTTCACTGTTAATTGAAACTTTAAGTTATCGATTGAAATCATTTAGATGAAAATTACTAGAAAAAAATAATGTTGCATTTATTGGGACTGTATTTTAATAAAATTGTATAGTATGATTAGAAACAATCCCTTTATTCAATTCTCTATTAGGCCGTGCATACTGGGCTCTTGGGTTCGGCGGGTTGGAAGCCGCCGGCTTGGCGGGCTCAACAGGCTCCCGGTACGCCGGCAACGGGTTGGAATGTTTGCACACACCGCTTGTTTGTGTGTGTGTTGTGTGTGTCTATGTATGTGTGTGTGTGAGTAGGGCTGGCAATGGATAAGGGTACACCCGTTACCCGTTATGTTTCGACCCGTTGGATAAGGGTATGGATAAAGAAAAATTATCCATTTATCCACTTACCCATTACCCGTTTACCCGAAATTTTAATGGGTAGGATATGGATAAATGATTTTTTTCGTTATCCATTTATGAAATTCTTGAGTAGTCTACTTCCCCTCGAATGATGAATCCCGTAATTCTTAATTAAAGAGAGTACCTTGGAATTTATAAGGAATTTACTTGTCTATGTACTGTTCCATTCGATCTTTTAGGTCCCGACTTCACCTCGACGGTTAGGCCACGACGCCCTTAAAGTCTATATGCGATAGATAGACTCTTGTAACCATGACATCTTTTCTATTTGCTTACTTGAACATAATTTCTTTCTAAAAAAAAAGGAACTGCTTAATTGCACAAAAGAAAAAGTCTTTTTTTTACGAGGTATAACTAGAAATTCTTATGAAATCGACCATAGATCAATTCCCTTTTTTGGGAGGGTCTTGAATACATCCCTAATTCTGAGCTTCATGTTACTCCTACCAAGAAACATGTCAGGTACAGGGCATCCCGATTGGATTAAATGGGATGACAGTTTCTCATTTCGAATCTGTAAAATCAGAATTTCGATCAAATCACACACCGCAGTATACTAGGTCTTCTAATTCGTTAAGAGGTTTATCTAAAAGATTCACAATATAACTAGGAAGACGTTTCAAATACCACACATGCATTAGAGGAAGGCGATTCTAACAATCTTTCTAGTTACTTCGTTCTCTATTTCTATTTGAGAGGGTCCTAAGGAAAAGGATTTTATTTCCACCGAGCTAAAATAATATGTCGATGTCTTTAGTAAACTAAAGACATTATTTAATAGCTATTTTGCTTCAATTTATTCGCTACAAATCAAAACAAAAATTGAAGATTTAGTTACGATTAGAAATTATAAATCTACTTTTCTATCTTCATCCTTGGATTCTTTATTCATACTCATTCAATTGGAAGTATTGATCCAATTTAAAAATTTTGTTTCGAAATTTCATAATCCAAGTTTTCAATTTTGAATTGACCTTTGGATAAAAATCCCGAAAATTTATATTTTTCCTTGAATGTGTCATTGAAAGGTAAAGGATTTAATCCTTTTAATAAATAATAAAATAAAGTTTTTGATCGGAATATGAATTAAACCGAAAGACCCCTTAACTATTATGGGGGTTAATAGAAACCCGTTATGATATATATATATATATATACATGTATAATTATATAAAGTTAAATATTAAATAATTATATTAATTATGTAACTAATATTTTTTATAACGTTGTTGTATGTTAATTTGTATTTTATTTTAATATAAATATGTTTGTGGTAATATTTAAATGTTTAATAGAGCAAATTACATATATAAAAATTATTTATGAACTAATATTTTACTTATATGTTTGAGGTTTATCGATATTATTTATTGATCAAAATAATTTTTTTGTTTAACCATTTACCCATTACCCGTTTCGTTACCCGCTATTTTTAATGGGTAGGGTAGGGTATGGATAAGAGTATTTTTAGATGGATAATTACCCGTTTCGTTACCCGCTATTCTAAATGGATTGGATAACGGAATAACCCTTACCCTACCCATACCCTACCCATTGCCAGCCCTGTGTGTGTGTGTGTGTGTGTGAGAGAGAGAGAGAGAGGGGGGGGGGGGTTGGGAGCGTTGGGTACTAATCAGAGTGGGTTCTAGAAGGTTAATGGGAGAGTTGGAAAAAGGCAAATGTGACAGTAGGGTTGGGAGAGTTAGAGGGTTGGATACTAATAGCCTTAGAGTGTTTTCCTTCTTTTCCCAACTTAAGAATACCATATTTATAGAAAAGTTGTGCCATCCAAAAATATTCTATTTTATCACCGTTTTTTATATATGCGTCCTTTCATTCTTTTTTGGTAAAGTCATAACTATTCTTTTACAAAAAACATGATCGAACATGGTTAATCGTACTGTAGCCACTTTACGTAAGGCGAAGTTTAGTTTTTTTTTTTGGGTGATAGTGGAAAATTATTTGACATAGTGTTTTGGTAAAAAATTACACAATTTAATATCGTAAGATGTTGTGAGGCGAATCCGTCGAGAGAAAGAAATTTGGTTCGATAAGACGTGCGATAAAATAAATGACAAGACAATTTGATGACGCAGGAAAAACCTCGAGGTCGAGGAAAAAACCTGCGGCCGACTAAAAGGGTATAGTCGACGTTGCACTAAGTATCACCAATAAGGGGTGATGTCCTCGAGAGTTACAGTATAGATCGTGCGATTGCAATGAAACAAGATGTAAATTACAAAGATCAATATCAATGTTGTAGAGAATGTTTTCTAGCTTTAATGTAATCAGTCCCCTTCAAATGATGGCTTCGTACTCCTTTTATAGCTGACCAGAATGTAACAGTCGTCTCTTAATTGTGCATTTATTGTAACGGCTATAACGGTAGCTAGATTCTCGTTCGTAACAGCTGGAGCTTTATGAGGAGCGTATCTTGGTCGTTAACGGTCATTTGTTCTTCAATGTTTGTTGTTTACCTGTTACAAATGATTAATCTCAAGATATAATTAACTGTTAGTATCATATCGTGCGATATCGTATGTTTTGTCGTACGATACGGTATAGAGATTGTTCGATGATTGACTGTTATCGTTCGAAGGTATATTTGTCCTATCTCAGGACCTTATCTTAATACAGGATTATCATCCTGAAAGATATCTTATGATTTTAAGTCGATCGTCGTGCGTCGTGCGTCGTGCGATTTTTCACCCAAACAGTTTGCCCCCGAGATTTAGAAAAATTTTATTCTGAATATTTCTGAATCTTTTATCTGCAAAAGCTGATCGTTAGTTATGCTAAATAATAATCAACTGTTAATGAATCGAATTTCATTTAAATCAATTTGAATAGGAACGGTTTCGATGACGTCGTCGTGATGACGCGTTTACGACAGCTGTTCTCTTCAACGGTTGTAATTGAACGCGTGTCTTTGTACGATTGGACCTGCAATACTTGGAGAGAAATTCAGTTTCCATATAATAGATAATTTCAATTTGAATTAGATACATATCTCTTAATTTGTTAGAGCAATCGTTTCCCAAAATCAATCCTCTATTTTCGGCAAGGATTTGAGCGACGATTCTTTATAAGGTACCCTCTTCCTCTTGCTTTTTCATGCGTTTAAAATCCATTGCCCATAAAAGTACTAGAGGTCTTGATACTCTTAGGTTTCTTAGGTTAAGAAGAAGTCTTGATAGGTTGGATTTCATTATGTCGCCTGAGGTTAAGAGTTCGATTAAGGATAGTTTAGAGGTTATGGCTTTAAGGGAATTATCAGGATTGCCGGATAATGCTATGGTTAGGATAGCTAGTGAGATTAGACCAGCGGATGCACCGGCGGGGTTTTTTGCTTTGTTTGAATACCCGTTCAAGATAGGTTTTAGATGGCCATACAGTCCTCTGTCGCGAGCTTTCATGAGTCGTTTTGATCTTTCTCCTGGTCAACTGATGCCTCAATTCTGGAGGGTTATTAACGTCATCGAACGAGTGACGAAAGATTGGGGTCGTTCTGCATTTTCTGTCGATGACCTTCTCACAGCGTATACCGTGAAGCCGACGGAATATCATCGATATGGTCTTTTTCCCAAAGGCAGAGGGGATTCGATCCTGTTCCACGGTACCCAGGTTCACGACAGGGGTTGGAAGACGAGATATGTGTTTGTTCAGTCTTCTTCGATCTTAGGAGATGGGGATTGGGTGGTTCCAGAGTGGAATCCATTAGGTATAGGTGTTTTTCTTGTAAAATACTTTTACTTGTAGCTTTTTGATCTGTTTATCTAATGCTTGGCTAATTTCGCAGAAATTGATTTCTCGTTCGAGCCTACCGAAGAATCGAAGGCTGCAGTCGAACGATTCTTATCGTACAGCATCAGTGAACGTTTTTACTCTACCCAGAAGGCTAAAGAGATCGTGGTAGAGTGCGAAGAAGAAGAAGTTACACAGACTGATCCTGAAGTTCAAGTGATTTCAGAGGAGGAGATGGAAGGTAAATCGTACGTTTAACGTATCGCACGATATTATTTTACCACTTGTTTCTTATACGTATCTTGCTTTCGTAGGATCATCGAAGAAGCCGTCAAGGAGAGCCGAACAGTTGGAGGCTGCTAGGAGGGCAGCTTTGAAGAAGAAGGAGATGGCTGGAGGTGAGCCTCCAGCGAAACGTACGAGGTCTACGTCTGAGGCCTCTAATCCATCGAATGAAGCCGTTCAAAAGGCGGATGACGCGATTAACGTCTCTCCGATCAGATCCGCTCCTCCGAGGATCAGTCGAAGGGAATCAAAGCAACCAAGACTTCGGCAAAGGCGCCAAAGAAGACGTCGTTCGACGCTGGTTCATCTTCGATGAACATAACTCTGCCCAAGGGTTTTCTGGAAGGGGACGTCGTGAGGAAAGAAGACATCTTCCCAGCCATCGAGCAATTTCTTCTTCCCTCGCAAAAGGAGCAATTTTCCAAATTGAGGTTTGAGGAAATTGATGCTGCTGCTGTGGGCCTCTCTTTCTTGGTAAGTCTTTCTTCTATCGCACGATTTTTTTTGAATATCGTACGATTTTAATTAATTTTTCTTCGTTTTCCAGGGCTTTCAGGCTAGCCTTGGTCTTCATTCTCGGATGGAGACCATAAAGAATGATATGAAAGCCAAAATGGCCAGCGAGAGGGCTGCTGTAAAGGAAGCTGACAAAGCCAAGGAGAAGGTTTTTAAGCTTGCGTCTGACCTGGAGGCAAAACAGGTCAAGATCGATGATCTGGAGTTGAAGCTTGAAGAGTCTGAGCGCATGAGGGAAGAACAACGATCCCGGATGAAGGTCGTTCTTGATCGTGCGTCCAAGCTGGAGGAAGAGTTGAAGGCTATTCAACTCGAGAAGGCAACGCGGGAGGAGGCCTTATCGTCTGAAATCCAGGATCTGAAGGACGAGGCGGCGTTGATAAGGGTTGTAGCTCGTGCGGCCCTTATGCGTCGTGTGATAGCCGGAACCCTCACTGTCGGGATTGCCAAGGAAGAGGTGGAGGCATTCCGCGAGCTTATGGGATCTGAAGATCTTTTGGATGCTGACGATCTTAAAGACTTGGACGAGGAGGTTGGAGAGAAGCCTGTCGAGGTTGCTGCTGCTGGGGAGGAGACTCGAGATGAAATGGTCTCTGGATCCACTCCAGCAATCTTGACTACTGAAGAGGCTCTTCCTAAGATCGTAGGATCTTCAGACGTTGTTGAAGGATCGGGCGATGATACCGGTGTTGTGGGATCTGATGCCCCTGCTAGTTCTTAGTTTCTTTTTGTAATCGCACGATCTTTCTTTTTGTTAAGTACTTTTGATTTTGTTTAAGTACTTTTTTGGAATGAATGATTTTAGTTTATCATACATGTTTAACTTGTGTTTTAAGAACTTAGTTCTTTTTTAGAAACGTTTCTTTGTTTTGTATCGTGCGACTGGCGTTTTATCTTGCGCGCGTGCGTATTGCGATCGTGCGTTATAAGCTTTATTCATGCGACACTTGCGATATTCGTGCGATACATGCGATTATCGTGCGATACCTGCGATAAGAAAAGAATGGCTAAGGGGTGGCCGTTGGTTTGACCAACGGCGCTCCGACGCCCAAGTCAGTAATCGTTCGTAATAAAATAGTAATAAAAATGTAAAAGGTTTAGAAGTAATACCTCTTAAGATGTGTTGCATTCCAACTTCGTGGAATTTCTTTTCCTTCGATGTTTGTAAGCTTGTATGCACCATTTCCGATAATCTTAGAGATTATATAAGGTCCTTCCCATTTGATGGAAAGTTTACCTGCATTTAGCTCTTGAGTATTCTGAAATACCTGTCGTAGGACATAATCACCTACTTGGAAAATTTTTGCTTTAACTTTCTTGTTGAAGTGTCGTTCGACCATGGCTTTTTGTAATGCCATTTTTTGAAATGCCTTTTCTCTGAGTTCTTCCAATGCATCTAGATCATAATATAGATTTATTACGTTTTGGTCCATCGTACGATGCCTTGCTATTGGAAGTTGAGATTCGATCGGTAGTACTGCTTCACACCCGTAAACAAGGGAGAAGGGCGTTTGTCCTGTCGAGGTCCTTGGAGTCGTACGATTTGCCCATAAGACTGAAGGTAATTCTTCGACCCATCTTCCCTTTGCTTCCTTTAGCCTTTTTCGAATCGAATTAATGATGACTTTGTTACTCGATTCTGCTAGACCATTGGATTGAGGGTATCTAGGTGTTGAAGTAATTAACTTAATTCCACGTTCATCGCAGAACTTACGAGTTCTTTCACTTATGAACTGTGAACCATTATCGCACATGATCTCCGATGGTACTCCAAACCTGTATATAATGTTAGTTTGGATAAAAGAAATAACTTCCTTATCTCTTACCTGCGAAAAAAGCAGCAGCTTCGATCCATTTGGAAAAATAATCGGTGAGAACAAGCAAGTAAACTTTTTGTCCTGGAGCAGGAGGTAACTTTCCTACGATGTCCATCCCCCATCGCATGAATGGCCATGGGATTAAGACAGAATGTAGGGGTTCAGAAGGTAAGTGAGACATACCTGAATGTTTTTGGCAGGCGTCGCATTTTTGTACGTACCTCATAGCATCTTCTCGAAGAGTAGGCCAATAATAGCCTTGTCGTGAGATTCTATTTGCAAGACTTCGTCCTCCAGAATGGTTTCCACATTCTCCATCGTGCATTTCTTGTAAGATCTGATTCATATGTTTCTGACTTGTTACGCATCGTAGGATTAATCCAGATGTGGATTTACGATATAGTCTTCCTTCGAAGATTGTATACCGCGAGGCCTTTACTTTGGTCTTTCTGGCTTCCATCTTGTCGTCGGGAAGTTTATCATACTTTAGATAATTCCATATATCGAGCGACCAGTTGTAGACTTCTTCGATCATTTGTACTTTTTCTTTTGCTTCGATGGAAGACATCGTAAGATGAATTATTGGAATGTTCTCCAAAGTTGGCTCATTGAATGCGGATCCCAGATTAGCCAAAGCGTCAGCTTGAACGTTCAAATCTCTCGGGATTTGTTCTATCGAGAACTTTTCAAATCGTGCGATGCTTTCTTTAGCGATCTCGAGATATACCATCATTTTCGAATCTTTTGCTTGAAAATCGCCATTAATTTGATTCACTACTAGTAACGATTCACTTCGTACGTGCAGACGTCGTGCCCCCGAGTTATAAGCCATTTCCAATCCAGCAATTAAGGCTTCATATTCTGCTTCATTGTTGGTAGCCTTGAATTCACATCGTATTGAGTATACTATGTTCCCCCCGTGTGATGATTTCAGGACAATTCCTAATCCCGATCCTCTGATGTTGGAGGATCCATCGACGTACAGAGTCCAAAGCTGATTGTCTTGAATCATCACATTGTTAATTTCATCGTGCGATGGTTGCTCTACTTCTGGACTGAATTCTGCCACGAAATCTGCCAACGCTTGAGACTTTATCGCCGTTCTGGGTTTGTACGTGAGATCAAATCCACTTAGATAGATACTCCATTTGGCTAATCGACCCGTAAGTTCAGGCTTGCGAAGTACGGTCTTAAGAGGGTAATTGGTTACGACTATTATATGGTGGGATTCGAAATAATGTCGTAACTTTTTAGCGGCTGTCACGAGACCTAAGAGCAATTTTTCCATCGATGTATATCTGGTCTCGGCATTTAGAAAGGATTTACTTATGTAGTAAATCGGATGTTGTTGCTGATCATCTTCTCGTACGAGGACTGCACTTACCGCATTGTTGCTGACGGCTAAGTATAATTGCAAGCTTTCGCCTTCAATCGGTTTTGTCAACAATGGAGGGGAGGCCATGTATTGCTTCAGGTCTTGCAATGCTTTTTCATGAGCCTCTGTCCAGTTGAAACCTTGGTTTTTACGTAATACATTGTAGAATAAGTGGCATTTGTCAGATGATCGTGAGATGAATCTGTTTAATGCCGCCACTCGTCCAGTAAGCTTTTGTACTTCTTTCACGTTTCTTGGTGATTGTATCTCTTGGATGGCCTTGATTTGCTCTGGACTTGCTTCTATCCCACGTTGAGTGACCATGTATCCGAGGAACTTTCCAGCACGTACTCCGAAGGAACATTTCGTAGGATTGAGTTTCATTTTGTATTGTCGTAAGATATCGAACGATTGTTTCAAATGATCAATGTGATCATCTGATCGTTCGGATTTTACCAGCATATCGTCGATGTACACTTCCATCGTTCGACCAAGATGTTCTTTGAACATCATGTTTACGAGTCGTTGGTACGTTGATCCTGCGTTTTTGAGGCCGAAGGGCATCACCTTGTAGCTGTATATCCCTTTATCAGTCATGAAGGCTGTCTTCTCTTGATCATCTGTGTGCATCAGGATTTGATTGTATCCAGAATAAGCGTCCATGAATGTGAGTAACTCATGACCTGCCGTTGCATCGACCATCGCATCGATGTGAGGTAGTGGAAACGGGTCTTTTGGACATGCTTTATTTAAATCTGTAAAGTCGATACAGACGCGCCATTTTCCATTCTTCTTTTGCACGACTACCACGTTTGCCAGCCAATCTGGATATTTAACTTCTCTGATCTTTCCTGTCTTCAGTAAGTTATCGACCTCGTCGTTAATAACTTTGTTGCGTTCTGGCGCGAACTTACGTCGTTTCTGCTTAATTGGTTTAAAAGATGGATCCACGTTTAGCTTGTGTGATATGATGTCAGGATCAATCCCAACCATGTCTTCGTGCGACCATGCGAAGCAATCTGAGTGTTCCTGCAAAAAAGATATTATTCTGTTTTTTATCTCAGGGGTTAGTGTTGCTCCCACGAAGACTTTTCGATCAGGATGTTTTGGATCTAGCACGACTTCTTCAAGTTGAAGGTCATCGTACGATCGTACTCCATCCTGGCTCTGTAATTGCTAGATATCCTGGGGTTTGGTCTTCATCGTGATCTTGTAGCATTCACGAGCGATTTTCTTTTCACTGACGATCTCTTGTACGCCCCAGGGAGATGGAAATTTAATCTTCTGATGATAGGTTGATGGTACAGCCTTCATATCATGGATCCAGGGTCTTCCGAGTATTGCGTTGTATGCTGACGGGCAATCTATGACGTTGAATTTAGTTTGCTTGTTGAGTCCTTTGGCGAAGACTGGCAATACTATTTCTCCGAGGGTACTTGTTGCGTCTCCATTGAAGCCTACTAGAGTTGTAGTCCGTCGTACGATGTTGGATCTGTCGATGCCCATGATCTTTAGAGTATCTGAGAATATAACGTTAGCTGAGCTACCTCCATCCACCAATACTCTCCTGGTCAAACAGTTTCCAATGTTTAACTGTATGACTAGAGCATCATGGTGTTTTTGATTAACGCCTGATAAATCATCTTGATCGAACGTTAGTTGAACTGCATCAAGTTCTTTTTCAGCTGCAGTCTTCGAATCTTCAGGAACAGGATATCCTTCAGGTCCTTCTCGTGCATGTCGTTTGGCCGCAGAGTATGTCAAGCCACATACTTCGGATCCACCAGTAATGCAATTGACCACTTTGGTATGGATCGGAGATGCTGGCCTTTTTGCTTCATCGCCGATAACACCTTTTAGGTGCCCATTCGCTTTGAGGTAAGCAATCTCCTTTTTGAGGCTAATGCATTCGTCCGTCGTATGTCCATGATCAGCATGGAACTCGCACCATTTAGTCTGATCCTTGTCTTTGCTAGGATTTTCCGGCTTCTTGGGCCATCGTACGTTTGCATCGATCTTTCGTAAGGAATCCACTAGTTCTTTGGATGTACCTGCAAAATTGTAAGTAGATAAATCGGGATATCTAATTCTTCCTGTACCTTTGCTCGTGCGAGTTTTGGGTTCTTGTCGAGAGTTTCCAATTTTGTTTATTCTCTTAGGTTTAAAATCGTGTTTCTGTGCGCCCAGATTTTTCTTTTCGTTCGAATGCTTCCGTCTAAAGATGGCGTCGTCTTCAATTCTCATGTGGGCTAACGTTCGAGCTCGTACATCGTCAAAGTTCTCTGGTGGATATTTTGTGAGATCCGTATATAATTCCGAAGAATTATCGAGCCCACGTTTGTATGCTTCAATTGCGGTTTTTATATCGCAATTCTTAACTTCGATCATTTCTGCATTAAACCTGTTAAAATAATCGCGTATCGTTTCTCCAGTTTTTTGTACGACATAGTACAAGTCACTGGTTTGCTTTTCCATCTTGCGACTGCTCGCGAACTGTCGAGTGAATTGATTTACCAATTCAGCGAATGATTCGATACTCTTTGGCTTTAAATTTATAAGCCATTGTAGCGCAGCTCCTGTTAGAGTAGATCCGAAGCTTTTACACATGCATGCCTCTTGATATTGAGATGGGATCGAAGCAGTCCACATAAGCTGTTTGTATTGTGCGACATGTTCCACTGGATCTGTTATTCCCGAGTACTTGGTTGTAAAGGCAGGAATGTTGTACTTCTTGGGTATTTCCATAAGAGCAATTTCATCAACGTAGGGTGAAGCTTGAAATCCTGTCTTTGGTTCGACTTCAACTGGTACGGCTGCTCCAGGAAGTTTTGCGAGCAATGCGAGCATTGCTTTGTTTTGTTCCTCTAGCATTTTTAATCGTATGTCCATAAGGTTTTCAGTAGGTGTTACTCCAATATTTCCTTGATAGTTGGGTTGGATTGGAGTATGGGTTACGGTGGTATTTATTGTTGGTATGTGTGGTATCGGTTCTGGGATTGAATAGAAAGGTCGAGGAACACCTTGGGGTTGAACGTAGGTAAATACAGGAGGTGGTCCTGATGGAAGAGGAGGAAAAATGGTTTGAGATTGGTTATTCTGAGGTGGACGTACGTTGTTTTGAGATACTTGTGGCATCACTGGTGTTTGAGAGGCTTGAGGCATTGAAGGTATTTGTGGTGTCCTGAACTGATTTTGCTGAACGGGAGGTGGTCTAGGGAGCGGTGCCGATATCGCAGGATTAGTTTGAGAAGCTTGAGGGTTTAGACCCCGTAATCGTACGATTTCGTTATTGGCTTCCATGTTTTGATTAGCCAACTGCTGGATTTGCTGCTGAGCAGCTGCTAGTTGTTGTTGTAGAGTCGGTTGGAAGTTATTCTCCATAATCCTGCAATGAATACTCAAGACAACTCGAAGATTAGTAGACCAACGTTTTATCAAACGAAATTTTCTCAGAACGGTGTCCCACGGATGGCGCCAAATTGTTTTGGTAAAAAATTACACAATTTAATATCGTAAGATGTTGTGAGGCGAATCCGTCGAGAGAAAGAAATTTGGTTCGATAAGACGTGCGATAAAATAAATGACAAGACAATTTGATGACGCAGGAAAAACCTCGAGGTCGAGGAAAAAACCTGCGGCCGACTAAAAGGGTATAGTCGACGTTGCACTAAGTATCACCAATAAGGGGTGATGTCCTCGAGAGTTACAGTATAGATCGTGCGATTGCAATGAAACAAGATGTAAATTACAAAGATCAATATCAATGTTGTAGAGAATGTTTTCTAGCTTTAATGTAATCAGTCCCCTTCAAATGATGGCTTCGTACTCCTTTTATAGCTGACCAGAATGTAACAGTTGTCTCTTAATTGTGCATTTATTGTAACGGCTATAACGGTAGCTAGATTCTCGTTCGTAACAGCTGGAGCTTTATGAGGAGCGTATCTTGGTCGTTAACGGTCATTTGTTCTTCAATGTTTGTTGTTTACCTGTTACAAATGATTAATCTCAAGATATAATTAACTGTTAGTATCATATCGTGCGATATCGTATGTTTTGTCGTACGATACGGTATAGAGATTGTTCGATGATTGACTGTTATCGTTCGAAGGTATATTTGTCCTATCTCAGGACCTTATCTTAATACAGGATTATCATCCTGAAAGATATCTTATGATTTTAAGTCGATCGTCGTGCGTCGTGCGTCGTGCGATTTTTCACCCAAACACATAGCTTTGAAATGTTTGACCTTAGGTTGAGCTTAATTTCACACTTAAGAATTACGACATGCAAGACACGTTGTGAGAGTCTCCACTTTAATTTAATGAGCTCATAGTTTTAAAAGTATTATTTAAAAAAAATTAGAAGACATAGCGGCATCGAGCCAACAAACAACTACCACGCACACACGCATACACACCTCCCCGGCAGTAGCGGGCATCCACGGACAGCCCACTAATCCATTGTTCTCCTGGCCCAGCTTACGCTGGACCTAGAGCCTAACAACAATCTTTGACCAGCCTAACTAGGTACTTCTCGATCATGTCCTAAATTAACTCCCGTTGGAATCGAACCCAAGTAGACTGGAATCCAGTAAAAGGTATATTTGGTCATCTTTTACCATTATTAACAAAAACATCTTTTAACATACGTAATTAGTTGATGTCACATGTTCCCCCAAACCCATATCCATTTTTCGGGATCTTTCTCCAACCATCGCACACATACACACACAACCTAAAGACCCCCTCACACCCAAAACTTCAAATGTAAAAACCAAAACCCATTAAAATCAAACTCAACCACAAACATAATCAAGAAGAATACGCTTGCAACTTAAAAGATTAAGAAAACTAAACTAGCAACTTTAAGAATATCAACCAAACTTCAAGAACATAAAAGAGTACAAATTTATTCAAAAATTTTGTTACAATAAGATTGCCATAAATAATTCAACCTAATTTTGATTAAACAAATTTGAACAAAGAAAACATCCAGAAAGTGGTATAAACTCAACATCAATAAAGGACACCACAATATAATAATAAAATAATAAGATAGGTTTATAGAACACCTAGATAAAAAAGCGTCATAATAGAATGTTTTATAGGACGTTAATTTATAGGACCAAATACAAAAACGTCTTATCTAAAAATGTTATAATAAGTTTATAGGACGTCGTATTAGCTGATTTTATAAAACGCTTTTGAGAAATTTTCTATAAACCTATCTTTTTAGAAGACATTTTACTTTTAGAACACTTTTTTAGGAAGTGTCCTATAAAATAGTTAATAGGACATTTTTTTAATATTCTAAAAAACCTTTCGCGATGCCCAAAAGCGTCCTAAAAACCTTTTGTTATACTCTTAGATAGGACACGTTTGTGTCTGGTCCTATAAACTAACGTCTTATAAAGCACTCTATTATGACACTTTTTTAGGCATCCTATAAACTCAATTTTTTTTGAAGGGTGTCCGGGCCAAATCCCGACTAATCCCCGAAAATTTTGGGGGCTAAACATGGCCCCACTTAAATGTCCCCAAGCAT
Organism: Centaurea solstitialis; assembly: GCA_030169165.1. Classification (NCBI taxonomy): domain Eukaryota; kingdom Viridiplantae; phylum Streptophyta; class Magnoliopsida; order Asterales; family Asteraceae; genus Centaurea; species Centaurea solstitialis. Next base: position 94,546,553 of record CM058040.1, on the reverse strand, counting down.
GCGCACGGGAAAGTTCGAACTCGGTTAGGACGCTATGAACCCCCCGAATGTTAACCAATCCGCCACATCACTGTTGACCTGTAAACTCAATTTTGTTGTAGTCCCAACAATCCACTAACATATTTCTTTGGTTTTGGTCTTCACATATCGCTTTTCGGATATCAGTGGACAAAAATTTGTTTTATTGGGTGTACAAAGTTTAATAGATAGGTCTTAATCAATCTGAGTCTTCGGTTATGCAGATGAAGTTGTTAAGGTAGACAAACGCCAGTGACCACTGATGGTGAAGCTATTGAGGAAGAATGGCGGTGATCAATTGGTTGGGTCATGTTTCATCGTATGGCTATGTTTTCAAATCCAGAAAAGAGGAAGATGGATAACGAAGACCATAAGAGAGAAGACTAGAGATAATGGGTCAATATATTATAATATTTAATGATATATATGTCTTCGTTAAGAAAGTATATTAATTGAATTTTTGTACAATGGCTCAGTAAATTATATGTCAAAAGAATATATTATCTGGGAAAATGTTATAAAATCAGTGATTGATACAGTCAATAAGTATAGAGAAAAATAGAGTATTTTGAGATTTTGTTTAGGCTATTTAAAAGTTATAATCTTTACAGTAATTTATTTAAGAAAAACTTGTTGTATTTTAGATATATTTTTTAATTTTAAAATAGAAAACAAATATGTGTGATGGAGAAGTGAAGGCATGTGAGAATCATATTGGAAATGAATGGAGAATCATTTTGTTTCTAGTAATCATCATCACCATCATCATCATACATTCATTGCTTCTTTATTCTCTTTTCATTGCTTTTGCTTCAAAAGGTAGTAATATTTACGAAAATCATATATAAAAAGTTATCAAATTCAAAAATTAATATTATTGTAAATTGTTAGAAAAATAATTCTAAATCCCATGAAACGTTGTACCAAATTTCTAACACACCATCAAACTAAAAAGGACTTAGAAAAGGTTATCTCTTTTTTTAGAAGGCATAACGATATCGAATAAGCGAACGACGACTACCACAAATACTTACATGCACACATTTTCGACGGTATCGGGCATCTAATTTTACGATTTATGTCATTTCTATGATATCTCATATAAGAGGGGTATATAAAAAAATGACCATTTTAATCCGAAGGAAAAAGGCATTATAAAATTTATGAAGCAAAAATAAATAAGTATTAATTGTAAAAAGTGCAAGTTTTATTAAAAATGACATTTATGTGGCTTTTTTCAAACATCTAAGACCATCCAGAGTGGTAGACTGTCTTGGCAATGGTATCAATCGCCACATCAGCTTTCCACTATCTTACCAATATTTACCAATTCATCCACACTCATACCAATCTAAATAATGAATAAAATAATAGAAAAAAAGAAGAAGAGAAAGATAGAGAGAGAGGAGAGAGAGGATGGGGTGGGGTGGGTCGTCTAACGAGTCGGTATGTGGGTGCCGATTTTTTTCCATACTGATGGACCACGACGGTGTAGCCGATCTTGCCGATTGGCAACAGGTTTGAAGCTTAGGCCATCCGCTATGCATCGATAGGGAGGGTCGGTACCCTACCGGTACCAGCGGTAACACCGCCGTGGGTGACCGGTACGGTGACCGGTACCGATCCCAATGGTACGCCGATGCCGGTCGTTTCCCACACCTCCATCTTTCATAAAATGGCAAAACAGCCCCCCCCCCCCCCCCCAACGGTAATATAGCCGTTGGGGGTTTTTAAATATATTTTTTATTTTTTTTTATTTTTTTTTCTTTTTAACCTTCTATATATATTTTACCTCTCTCATTCTCATTCTCCACATTATCTTCTCCACATACTCATTCTCATTCTTCTTCTTCTTCTTCTTCTTCTTCTATATTCTTCTCCACACCAAAAAAATGTCGGATTCTGATAACGATGATATAGATCTCGTCGTAAATCAGATTATTATGAACAACGTTAAAGCGACGGAGTTGATTAATGAATTGTTCGATAACAACCTTCTCCAAGATAGGGATGGCAGAAATACCCGAACCCGATGGGAATCCCCGAACCCGAGACTTTTGGGACGGGATTGGGCGGGGTAAATGGTTATGGGACCGGGTATGGGATTTTTTCAAAAAAATTTCGTGGGATTGGGATGGCTATGGTTTTAGTCAATACCCGCCCATTTACCCGATCCCATGCCCGAAACCATTTACCCAACCCCGAACCATATATATTTAATAATTTATAATGTTATTATTAATATAATATACATTGCAATTATATTGATATATAGAATAATAGAAATGAGGATTGATTTTATTAATATAGAAAATATATATTTAAATTTTTCAATAAGATTAAGGTAGTAATGTTCCCACTTCCATTGACACTTTCATGATAGGACACCGAGCCACAAATGTCGTTTCTATTTTGTTAAACGTTGAACTCGGTGAATGTTCATGTTGCTAAATGAAAGTTTAAAACACATCTAACTCATTGTTTGACTTAATTTGCATATATTAGTTATAGGAAACGAAATTTCATTTAGTAAATTTTAATCTACTAAAAATATAAATGGGATACCCGATACCCGCGACCCCGATGGTTATTTGATAATGGGATACCCGACGGGACGGGACCGGGTATGGGATATGGTTTTATAATAGGGTATGGGACTGGGATTAGTGATACCCGTCCCATACCCGTCCCATTGCCATCCCTACTCCAAGATGAGGTTGGAGAAACGTCGAACAAAATACCGAGAGGGCCGCGTAAAGATAGAGGTCGTGAAGAGGGACACAATAAACTTGTCGCCGACTACTTTGCCGAACACCCGGTTTACAACGACGTCGACTTTGACCGCCGGTTTCGTATGAGTCGACGACTATTCTTACGGATAGTTAACGATCTAGATAGAGAGGTTGATTTTTTCAAGCAACAGTGGGATGCAAGAGGCGTGAAAGGGTTTTCTCCGCTTCAAAAGTGTGCGTCCGCTATCCGTCAATTGGCGTACGGGTCTGCTTCGGATGCTTTCGACGAATATTTGAGGATGAGCGAAACGATGTCAAGGGATTGCCTTGACCATTTTTGCAAAGGTATTATTTACCTCTATATGCGCCAATATTTACGAAAGCAACTGCTACCGATGTTCAGGCTATTTACGCATTGCATGAGCAAACCCACGGTTTACCCGGCATGCTTGGTAGCATTGACTGTATGCATTGGTACTGGAAGAATTGTCCCATGGCATGGAGGGGTCAATTCCATAGAGGTGATCATCCTGGACCGTCGGTAATTCTAGAAGCGGTTGCCTCGCAAGATCAATGGATCTGGCACGCATTCTTCGGGGTACCGGGTGCCACGAACGACATAATCGTTGTGAATCAATCACCGATTTTCAACGATTTATTCGAAAATAAAGCGCCCGATAGTTCTTTTGTAGTGAATAACACACACTACAATCACGGGTATTATCTTGCCGACGGGATATGTACCCAGTTGAAGAGCAATGGGTCCATTTCAAGACACGTCAAGAATCGGCTAGAAAAGACATCGAACGGACATTCGCCACACTTAAAGATAAATGGCACGTTGTAAAATACCCGGCGCGAGTATGGACACAACGGAAATTATCACAAATCATGTACACTTGTATAATTTTACACAACATGATTCGTGAAGACGAAGGCTTCTCACATTATCCTTTTGATCCGACGGAGGTTTTACCGGGAGAGATTGAAACAACTATCTCCGAAGAAGACCGAGCAAGAAACGTCAACCTAGTGAAAAACCGAGAGAGGCACGCCAACCTTCGCCACGATTTATCTATACACGTGTGGAACTCTTCGTCACACGCCAATAACTAATTTTGTTGTATTTTTTTAGTTTTAATTTTAACGTAATTTTAATTTTAATGTAATTTTAATTTTAATGTTAGTTATTTAATATAATTTTAAATTTTATTGTTTATCTAATTTAATTCTAATATTTATTTAATAAAATAAAATTAAGGGTATGAATTAAAAATAAAATAAAATGAAGGGTATGAAATGAAATTTAAAAAAATAAAATGAAGGGTATGATAGTGGATGAAATGTATGGAGTTGGTAGGTAGTGGTAAAGGTAGTGGAAAGCTGATGTGGCAGCAGGTACCACAGGTACCACAGGTATCATAGTGGATGGCCTTAAAAACGGGTTTTCACTGTCTTCACCTAGTATTGTCGTATATTGCAAATGTGAGGAAGTTTTAACATCTTGAGTTGTTGAAGCTTCGGTATCGTTGTTATGCTATTGTTTATGAATATTTTGTGGGTTAGAGTGGAAATTTATAAAGCGAAGGGGTCTAGTGGCAAAATCTATAAAAGATTAGGGTTATAACAATGGCAAATGTAAATTCCTCCTATAATGCTAAAGGGTAGGGGGGACATATTTACAAGTGGGATGGGGGCGGTGGGTCCCTTGGTACATTACACGTGGCTTTTTCTCCTTAAGTAACGGACATTGTTGGGTGGTCCCTTTCCCTTCCAAATTCAGTTTACACTATCAAATCTTTGGTGACGTCTTTGTTACGTCCTCATATTATCAAACTTGGTATGTAACGATCTAAAAAAAATTGTAAAAGATGGCCAACTCATTTGGTGTGATGTATGAGTTATAGTTTTCATATGGTGAAGTGAACTTCTGTTAGAGTTCATTGTGAGGGGTTTTTCATGGACGGGTGTCGGGTTTGAATCTTAGCTGACGCCTTGAAGCCCCTTAAATGGAAACTGGATGGGTAGGTTGGGGGTAGTTATTCTCCTTGGAAAGGTTTCAAATTCGGGCCATCGCAACTTGGTGTCATGGTGACACGATGATACTATATTGTACCAACATGCCGTTCAAAAAAATGTAACTATAAAATTGTCTATATAAATTATTTTATCTTAATAGAATCAACAGATTAAAGACGGTTATGTTTGAAAGAGTATTTCTCTAGATAAAAAAGTAAGTTTTTAAATTGAAAGATGTGTTTGAAAAGAATTTGACTTTTTTATATAAGATTTTCTCTATTAAGGTGTGTTTGGTACGAAGATAGGATATGAAAATAGTTGTTTAACGTTTGATAAGATGTGATATGACAGGAATAGAGTAGACTGGACATGACAAAACGTGATTAAATTACTGGTTTACGCTTGATGAGTTGTTTGGTGTTTTCTTATTACTAAATAACTAATCTAAATAAATCTCTAACATATAATATTTAAAATAAAATAAAAACATCTAACATAAAACATTTGATGTAAACTCACATTCATAAATCAGAAGTCTTGGACAAATGTTTTCCATTGAACACATCTTACACAAACGTTCAAATGTTAACTATTGTTTAGCAAAGACTTCAACACAAAAGTGCAAAATGTTTACCTACTAACATCAATCACATGCCTAGCTTCTTTAGTACGATTGTCACAAATGACGGCTTGAATTCATCACTCATGTCACTCCAAAGGCGTAATTAAACCAGGTTATCTACAAAATATATGCTAATAGCAACACATAGGTCCTTATCAAAAGTGCAAACCCCACCTTTTTTAACTCATCGGGGATACTTTGCAAACCCGAAGTACCAACAATCAATACCAAGTTATTCATTTCCTTGAATACCAAGAGTAAAGGGGTGTTTAGGATTGCTTATTTAAAACCTTATGCTTATTTGCTTATCTGTTGGTTGGAAAATATTTTAACTTCTTAAACAACTCTTTATTTGCTGGATGACACCATGGTAAGACTTATCCAAACGTCCAAAATTTCTTATTTGTTGTTTCAACCAGCAATAAGCAAATAAGGAGTTTTAATAAGCAATCCCAAACACCCCTAACCCCTTTTAGATCATCTTCATTACGTTGTCAGCAACATTAACTCTTCTTTTCTCTTTTTGATTATGCTTCTCCTTCTTGTGGAATGGAGGATGAGGAAGCGACATTGGGAGTAGACATAGGCACACTAAATCCTTGAGTCTCATCATCGGCTTCGTTTTCTAGGTTGATGTTCTCCATTGCATCTAGGATATATTCTGCCAATGATCATATAGCTCCATCTTTTAAAATATTGTCTTTAATTGCTCATGCTGGGGAAATGGTTTGTTGGCAATATAGTTTTTGCTTGAATGTTTCTATTAAAACAACAAAATGCATATATATATATAAGGTCAGGTTCAAGGTAAAAACCAAAATATATATATATATATATATATATATATACGAAAAGCTAAGGAACACTTTCGTAATCCTCCATCTGGATCGTATGCACTTGTGATTCAATTTGAATTGAATCTTGAGTGGTATTTATCAAATATCTAATCGGATTTGTTACTTTTCATTTGTGCATCAAGTTGAATGAGTATATGTGTACAAAAGAGACTAAAAGTAGTGTATATCAACGAATGTGTGTGTGTGAGAGAGAGAGAGAGAGAGATAATTGTTGTGGTGTATGACTTTCAAAACCCCTCTTTTCACCAATTCATATATACAAGACTTATGTCTTTAGGTGCAAAAGAGATACCATTAAAAGACATTAAATGTTTGCCACAACTACACTTAATACGAGAATTTTTATTCCATGTAATATTTAAAAATGAATACACATATATAAAATGCAAAACATATTTCATATCAAAGCATTTTGGATGTGTGTTTAAATCGACAATCCACCTCGCTCCTCAATTATGACCGAGGGAGACAAGAACCACATGTGGTGGCAAAAGATAGAAGAGATAAAAAGTAATCATGCATAGGCACAAAATGGTGGTAGTGCAAAACTATACTGAGTGTGAAGGTTGTCAAGTCCAATCTTACGTGTTGGATGACAAAGAGTAGATGATTGGACGTAAATAACTTTGCGAGAAAAAAAGTATATGTAAGCTTATTAAAATAGTGTAAGATAAAAACATTTATATACTTTGTTGTCGGTGTTTTTCAGGAAATAATATCAACCAAAATGAGAACATAAATGTTTTCCTATTTGTTAAAATGATCAGTCAAATCGTTAAATGAATGCGCTATTGACGAAATGACACACGTCATTATGTTATTGGTCAGTGATTTCAAGAAATTGCTAAGATTCTCACAATTTGATGATTTACATGGAGATTTTCGGCAATGAATCTTATCTCATGTATTAATTAAACAAATCGTCAATCATGAATGCTTTTAACGACATAAAAGGTCCTTTTGATAAATATGATAAAACATGATAGTTTTCTTAGTTTCTTTATATGTTTTGATATTATGAGGAATAACCATCAAAAGTAAATTTCTTTCTAAGTATGACTTTTACCATTTATATAAGATATAGGGGGCCATATTTTGTAGCACTTTGGTGCTCTTTTAATCTTTTCCAACAAATAAAATGATGAAGTTGTGGGGAAGGAGGGGCGCAAGTGGGGTTTCTAAGATCATGTTTGGTGCCTGTAAGGGAGACAAATTGTTTATGCCTCTATTTTAGTTAGTCTATTTTAAACAAAAATTGATTTCAAAAGTGTATTTTAAATACGGATATGTTGAAAAACCTACTTTTTTAGAATTAAATATATATTAAAAACTTTTTTATATTAGTTATCTTCAGATTAATTAAGCATAAGAGACAAGGATTTCAATAAAAATGGAAGAACAAGAAGAAAAGCTTATGGAAAATGAGAAATGATCTATTTTTTTTTTTGTTTTTAAATCGTATTGTTAAGAAATAATTAAAAAAGAATTCCTTGGTTTTCATACTTATGTTAATGGGGTTGGGGGAGGGGAAACGTTGGCGGCAATAACAATGGCCAAAAAAGGTAAAGCGGCAAGACAAGAGAAGGATGGTATTTTTCAGGCTAATTATAGTCGACGGTGTGTCTATTATAGCATCTCGTCTTTTATATATCTTTTAGAAATGGTGTTTTTTATTTTATTATTATATCACTTTCTCTGGCCTTGTTTTTAGAATTTAAATATGAAAATAAAACTAAACTTTGTCATATTAATATTGTAATGTTTTCCTAAACCTATATATAGCCGCTCCTTTTAACCAACATCCATTGTCCTACTTCAATTATTTGGCACCGGATCTACCCTATTTAAGCCATCGTTACCTTTTGTTTTAGTGTCAAAGTTCGTTAAGATGGAAAATTTAGTCGTTATATATGCCTTATTCTTCAAAGAAATATCCATCAAGTTCGGTCTCTTATTTCGAGTATGATAAACAAGATTACCCGCAATGCTTAGAGCATGGGGTGTTTATACTTGAAGCATCCCATGCTTCAGTGACACCTCAGTGCCACACTAGCATTACCCACGTCATGTTTCAAGCATGCTTAAATGGTCATATGACAGTTACCTCTCTCTACCAATTTATCTCTCTCTCTCTCTCCCCCCTCCCTCTCTCCCAAATAGTACTAGTGTTACCGAAATCTTCATTGCGCTTTTATAGTTTTCTTTATGCAAATTTTGCTATGTTACTATATCATTTTAAGATATGTTGGCTGTTTAAACTTGTAGGACTTTTAATATAATATATGGTATAACTTTGATATATGTATAACATGGTTTCCAAAAAGAATGTAACATCAAATCAGGTGATCTACTCTTGGTGTGTGGTTTGAGGTATCTCACTTGACAATTTAAACTACCAAACCACCAATAATATATATAGGGTTAGGTTTAAATTTGAACTCAATTTTGGTTGTGAATGTGAGGACCATTAAAATCGAACTATGTGATAATATTCACTCTGAATAATGCATGATATTCAAAGTGAATATTGCCACGTGGTGTATTTTAGTGGTCCCCACGTTCACAATGAAAAATGGGTTTTCATTTGAACTTTCCTCTCTCTCTCTCTCTCTCTCTCTCTCTATATGTGTGTGTGTGTGTGTGTGTGTTAAACCCATATACGTAATTAAAGAATTGTTCACATGGCCAAGATGAACCCTCTTGGTTAATCTTGGCAATTGATATTCTTAATCTAAGGTAACTATGTAGGTTGCATGGTTTGTATTCTAAGGTGGTTTGTAAATGAAACCACACACACACACACACATATATATATATATATATATCTGTGTGTGTGTACGTACGTATGTGTATATATAGACAACTTTAAGTTCAAATGAAAACTTAAATCTGATTGCGAACATGAGGACCGTTGAGATCGTACCACGTGGCATTATCATTCTGAATAATCATGTATTGTTCAGAGTGAATAACACAACATTCATTGTATTTCAGCGTATTATGCTAAATAATATAGAATGTTGTATTATTCCCTTTGAATAACACTGAATGTTATGTTATTCACGTTGAACAACACATGATTATTCAAAGTGAATATGTCACGTGGCATGCTCTCGGTTATCCCGTTTAACATGAAAAGCGTGAGAAATGGATATGAACCCTTGATCACTTTTAATCTCAAGTCCACCCACGAATGATGCTTGATAGGTGGATTGATCCGGTGCATTTCATTCTAATGCCATCTAACCACTTCTCACATTAACTCAACCTCTCATCGGAATCCAACCCTATATATACACACAAACACACACACTCCTATATATAGAAAGAGAGAGAAAGTTATCGATAATTACAAACCTTACAATATGTATTATCTAATTCTCTCAACTCATATTACTTTCATGTTCGATATTTTCTCATTCTTTCGTATTGTCAATTGTATTTTCATTTCTATTATTTGACTTCTCTCAACGCTTAATAACAATATAACTTTTTGTTCAACTACTCATAGCAATGCATATAGCTTTTGTTGAAATTAGTATATGTATGTAATCTTCTATACTTATTTTTTTAAGGACCATCTTTATTTTAAACCGTGTAATATATCAGACCAAACCATCATTTTGTTGGTCCGGTTTGACCGATCTTATCAATTCTTAGGCTATGTGTACCGGGCACCTAGGTTGAGCGGGTTGACGCCGACGGTTTGAGGGGGGCTGGGGTACGTCGGCAGCGGCTTGGGCAGGCTAGGGCTGGAGCGGTGTGGCCACACCGTTCATAGCCGTTGTATTGTGTGTGGGGGGTTGTTTAATTAATTAAATGAATGGATAGAGAGGGTTCAGGTACTAATTAGAGAGAGTTTCAGAGAGTTCATTGTGGGGTTGGAGAAAAGTTGATGTGGCAATGGAGTTAGGATGGTTCGGGTACTGATGGCCTTACCAAATCACTAACGGTTTAGTTTTTCTTTTGTAGGGTTAGACCACCCTTCACCAAACCGTCCATGATTGAGCAAGATTTGTGTGATTAGGGTTTGATCAAGTAGTGATTGTAACTACAAATGAAAGGCTAAAATCGATAATATAAAAAGTACAGGGACCGTAATGAAATTAAACTGAAGGTGAGGGACGCGGAAATGTAGGACCCACATCTAGTTCAAACTTCAAAACAAAAGAACCCGAGAAAGATATGGGCCCACACATGACCCACCGTCTCCTAACTTGGGCCGGATTTGTGGGGTTATGTTCGATCTGTTACCATTGTATTATGTCAATAACTCGATATTATAATTTTTCAATTTTTCAATTTATTTACTATTATTATTAATAGTTATTTATTCATTATCATCGTTATTATTTACAACCAAATATATCATTAGCACAAGATATTTAATCCATTTGTTCATGTTACCCATCGTTAAATTATTAGACTATTTTTAACAACTTTATTATAATTTATATAAAATCACTAAACAAAATCTATAAAAAAAATTCCATTTTCAACACTTTTTTTATTTTAGAAAATCTATCATCATTTATAATATTAAAATTTATATTAAATTTATTATTCCAATAATTTATTAAAAAACTTTTAAACAATTAATTATGTTATTGATGAAATATATTAAAATAATATTTCTCTCTACTCATTTAAAGGTTTTAGAGAAATCTTTATATTTAGAGAAATTTCAAGTTTTTCAATTTTAACAATTGGTTTAGCAATGCTATTGGAGCATTTTAGAAAGAAAAATTTTTAAATTTTTATTTTAACAATGCTATTCCAATGCTCCTATACATCTCTAGCTACAATGGAAATATAAAGGTTATTTGTAAAAGTAAATTATAAGCTAATAAGTTGCATAGGTTTAAAATTATGCTTATTTAACGGTTAAATAAAAATTAGTTTTTTTTTTAGCTTTGGTTTTAGGTTTACGATAAAACTGAAGTCCTAAAGGTATAAAATACTAAAAGCTTTAAAACATTTGTAGATTTCATCACTGAGCAATTCAATTAACCAATATTTTGATAATTTATTGCATATAATTTTAATGAAGTTGTATGTATAATTACTAAGAAGTTATCAGAAGATATTCTATTAATTTTATTTTATTTTAAAAATCTTATATATTTGTAAGAGTAGAAGCGAATACTTGCATAATATAGGTAATATATCTCAACTTAAATGTTTTGATTTATTATTTGTTTATATCGATTTTATGATACAGTTTTGTGTGATTCCAAATAAGTGATAATGTTTTTTCATCAAACTTGTTTCATTCAATTTTTTATTATAGTTTAATTCACGTTTAATAACAATGACATTTATGTTGTGCTAAACTTTGATGGTTTAGTAAAATATTTGAAAATCGAACTGAACCTTATCGTAATCATCCCCTCTCCTCTTGCATGGTCACAACCGTTATCCCTCATTTTTTTAATTCAAAACTTTTAGTTTGTAGTATGTTGATCCCATAGAGTATATGTATATAAATAAAATATGCATCCATCATTTTAATGAGATTTGATGCAAACAACCTTGATTGCATAATCAAATGGTCTCTTTCAAACATTTAATAGCGTATTGGCCCAAATAAAAAGAACAACAATTCAATAATTTAGAGATACCAAATGATCATCTTAAACGGTTCTTCATGACGAAGTTCATTCCAGTACATCTCAAGGTGCGTCAAAGGTTTCAACTTATCATGGTTGGGTAAGGTGGATGTTCAGATTTTGTTGGCTAGTTTGTTTTTTAGGTATGGTTTTTCATATCATTTTTAGTCCAGGTCTCTGTCTTCTGTTTTTTCTAGTTGTTTCCTTGTATGGTGTTGTTATTTTGAGGTGCGTTTGGTATCCGAACATGATAGATGAATAGGACATCATAGAATAGAATAAAAATGACTAATTTACCCCAAATTAATTATTTATATATTTTGACTGATTATATCATTAATTAAAACTTATAATAAAGTTAATATGTTTATAAGAAAATATAACTTTAGAAAATTTTGTCAATACGATTAAAATAGCACTAAAATATTTACCTCATATGAGTTATTTAAAAGTCTTTTCATATCAAATTGTTTGTTCTGCACTTTTGCTTTATCTTTTTTTTTAAGGATGTCCGGGCCAAAGTCCGACTAATCCCCGGCAATTTTGGGGACTAAACATGCCCCGTTGCTTTATCTCGTCCAATATATCAAACGTCTTTTTAGTTTTTTGATGCTTTATGGTTCTTATGGAAATCTTTTGTCCCTTTTTATTGATAATTGTTTTTTTTTTCTTCTTAATAAATCTTCTTGCTGTCTTTTAAAAAAATAATAATCCAATAGCATTATAATGTGGAAAAAAAATATAAACTTGTATTAACTTGAGTACTTGACCCATTTTGCAACCATAACCTTTAAATGGGCTTTAATGGCCAATAAAAGAAGTCAAATGGGCCTTTCAAAGCTTTCAAAGGGTTTAATGTCCAATTCAAATTTATTTTTCTCATATCAATATTTTTTATTTTACAAATTATCTAGCCTTAAATGTCCGAATACGAGTTATAAATCATTGATGATTTACTTAGATACAAATGTTTCCCAACTAAAAATGGGGTTTTTTATTTTGTTAAAGAATTAATAATTCATAAAGTAAAGACAAAGTTGAATAATAAAAAAGTAAGATATAAGTCAATTCAAACCGCTTGTTTTTCTTAAAGAAGCTCTTAATTGCCATTTATATCGTATTACATTAGACAAAAGGCAATTCAAACTGGTTGTTTTTTTTTCCAGAGCCTCGTAACTCCTAATGTTCTCAGATAAATCAAGTGATGACTTATCCACTTAATTACCTCTTATTTTCATCCAGCGCCATGCTTTCGATTCAACATTGAATTTAGCCGGGGAAGAGGGATTTCCAAAAACGCAAAATAGAAATATTGTTGATATGTGTGTTGGCTTTCCAGAACATCTTAAATCACTTAAATTGAGGTTTCGGTGTGTAGTATATGATTAAAACTCCACGGCCTTGCAAATCTGTCGGCATCCTTCTTTAGGAAAACTCTCTATTCTTTAGGAACCTTGATTTGTTCTCTGTTCTGTTCTATTTTGTTATGTTCAGTCACCAGTGTATCAAACGTACTTAGATTTAGGAAAACTCTCTTTGTTATCATTTTTTGTCATGTATCGGGAGTTATACAATACCTTCTAGCTTTATGATGAAATACAAGGTCATAATCGTTCTTTCATCTGAGATACATAAGATGCAATAGGAAAATTCAGTTGTCCTCTTCATCTATAAACCATGCAATGAGAGTTGTACATTATTCTCGATTATCGTAATGATCATAATGTCATTTTGTTCATCCGTCTTATTTTCAATTAAATCTCGAATATTTATACATAAAAGAATACTATTTTTAAGAAAAAATCTCTTCTTATCAATAATTGTACAAAATGCGTCTAAAGTTATATTTTAATATAAATGACAACCATTGTCTTATAATAGTTCATATCGACTCATGTGCAGAAAATACAACTATACCGTTAAGGGTATAAACTTCAAGTGTTTGTATATAACAAATATGGTAATTCATATCACAAGGACGCTGCAATTAATTTGGAGACCCTGTTACATCTCAACCAAAACCATAAATCAACCGAGTGAATAATGAATAAACCAAAACATAAAAATTCATATCATACCATATCAGTAGTCTTACAAATTAAAATAATAAAAATATAATAAACTGATTATTTAAATACAAGATTCACTTGAATAGGACCATTCTTTTAAAATATATACTGTTTAGTAAAAATCGATAAACACGTATACTTGGGTCCTACGTATTTTTTGGAGGCCCCAAAAATTGTGGGTTTGCTTCGTGCCTCAGGAGCATACCTGAGCATAGCCCTGATCATAAATCATTTTAAGTTTCGAAAATATACACCTTTTAATACATAATTTGAAAAATGGATGTCTTTTTATTAAGAGGAATTCTAGTAGAAAAGGATTTGACTTTTGTTGAGAAGTTTATCGACCTATTTTCTAATAATATTATTTTTTATGTTTCACTTTTGATTTTGATTAAATGTTACTCTCTGCTTCTCAACATACATGTTCATAATAAAAAAACACATACTGTTATAAATATATAATTGTTACACTTTTATTAACGATCATACAATTCTACATTTAGTAATAGAGTCAAAAAAATTATCTATCTTGTAAATTAGTGTAAAATGTAAAAGTAGATACTTAGATTTGCAAATGAACGGTTAAAGGTTGTTTGGTTATTCATTAGACCATCTGCTCTGCCTTTGCCAATGGTGATCGGTTTGCTTCGGCTACATTAGGTTGCTTCAGCAACACCATTGTGAGTGAATCGGCAAAGAGGCAACCCCATCGCCTTCGGTTTCCAAAAGCCGAGAGGCACCCCTCACCCCCCCCCCCCCTCTCTCTCTTATTTCTCTCTATCTCTCTCTTCTTTATTTCTCTTATTCTCTTTTTTTGTTTTATTTTTAATTAGATGGTTTTGGGTAAATCATAGTGGATGGTTTGAGTTGGTTTGGGTATGGTAGTGGAAAGCTGATGTGGCAATTGGGTTCATTGGGTAAATAGTCTACCATAGTGGAATGAATAATTTGTTTGTTTATTCATTAAACCATGTATAAATGAAGTTATGGGTATAAATTAATTTGTTTGTATGGATTGATAAAAAGCTTTTGTAGGGATAATTTTTTTTCATAAATGATTTGGGAGGACATGTTTTAGAAAGAGGAAAATAAAATTTGATTTTCTAAATAAAGTTCCTCTATAAACAAAGTGAATAAATCATTTCTTTATATCAAAAAAGTTTGGAACCAATAAGTTTTTGTGCTTTTCTTATAGTTTTTGAGATACATTAAGGAAATATTAACAACAAGGCCCGTCTAGCTCAGTTGGTAGAGCGCAAGGCTCTTAACCTTGTGGTCGTGGGTTCGAGCCCCACGGTGGGCGAATTTAAATTTTTGTTTGAAAAAAGTTTTCTATTTTTTCTTATTAGATTATTGTACTTACTTTATTTTACACCATTATAATTTTCCATAACCAATCTATCAAAATTTATCTATACTATATATATAAGAGAATAACTCAATTTGACAGTTATTTTGTTCAACAATTACTTTACACATTTACACTTTATACCCCCATAGTTAGTTATTAAATCTTATTTTAGTCCTTTACTTTTTCATTTTCTATTTTAAACCCTTATCATATAATCTAACTAATCATATATTATGAACTAAAATTTATATTAAAATTATGTTTTTTTTAACAAATTATACCATCATAATCGTCTCGTCAATACCTTCGAAATAAGCCCAATATTGAATATTTTTTATTCAATTATATTATATATTCTATTATATAAAGATAATACTTTTATTTCATTTTTCGAAATTGACTATTCAATAAACCATTAGGAGGTTAATTGATTGAACACATATGATTAAATTGATGTATATAAAAATCGGGCAATTGATACATACTTCGCGCTGCAACGCGCGCGGGTATATTTCTAGTATATTCATAATAGCTGTTTGAAGATAAATGTAAAATTTTACTTTACATAAAAGTTAAAATAATTTCTTACTAAAAATAAAGTTCTAAAATTAATAAAAAATTTATTTAAAAATAAATTGCAAATTTAAAAAATCTGTTTATGACTGTGATTTTGTGGAGTTTAAATATAAAATTGTAGTAAATTATATCAACCAATCCACATCTTACATGCATAAAGAATAAATCATAAACACAAATTAAAAACTAAACATATACTACATGACATGATTACACCTTTATGGAATAAAATTCATATAACTCAAATTCAAGTTAATAATGCAATTGGGAGATAAAGAGAGAGAGGATTGGAAATGAAGCAAAGAGCTTGAACATGCAAATGATGTATGAACACTCTTCAATTTCTCTCTGTTTGTGTTTATCTATGAATATATGCCCTGAAATGCACCAATACATGTTACAGATTCTTTAAGTGCTTAAAAGGAAGACCCTAAAACTCAATAATTTTTATTAAGTTTACAACAACTAAGTTATCAAAAAATGTGTACTGAATTGTGATCTTGATTTCAACTTTAGTGATAACTCTACTTTTGATGTGAGATGGACAATTTGCTACCTATACCATTTTATGAAATATTTACAATGTATTCTCAAATTTTTTAAAATTTAAGTATATAAACTTCTTATTGTACACCTGTAATTTTTTAAATTGCCACATTTTAACTAACCAACTTATAAAAACATTCAACTATATAATAAGTGTTAACTCCTATTAATCCGAGATGGTATGCATCAAAACTTGTAATTAGATAATTCTTTTGCCAAATATGTGGCTAATAATCAACCATATTAATCTATTAAATACTAACCAAAGCTTTTAAAATATTTAAAATATAGACAAATAAGAATACTATTGCCATAAGTTTTCACACCCACCGATGCGGCGGGTAGGATTTACTAGTGAAATAAAATTCATATAACTCAAATTCAAGTTAATTTACATAAGAATTGGCATAACTATCAATAGAGAACATAAAAGATATGCATATTCAAACACCTTTTCAATTTAATCACATAAAATTGAATCCAAACATCAATTAATTAATTATCCATGTGCATCAAAAGCCTAAATCAACTCCAAATATGTTCATAATTTTATGTTCCACCAAATAATTTTAATTTTTTGTGCATAAAAAATTTAAAATGGAAGTCCTAAATAACAATTTCATTATAAATCAAATCAAATATCACATAAATTCAATTAAGAAGAAATTAGGAAAACGAATTGGGCTTCTCCTTTATTGATAAAGCAAAATTATAAGTCTTTAGATCCTGTTATGTTTTCACTTTTTGAATTAGATGAAACTAATTGGATCAATTACTTGATCGTAGTATAAAACAAGCATTTGAAAATGAAATTGTTGGTACTGTGTATTTAGAAAGAGAAAGAGAACGAGAAAGAATTGTTTATTGAAAATGAAATTTGTGAGGATAATAGATCCCATCAAAGCATAATGATTTAGAACAGAATTTCGGTTTCTTTCTATTAGCTTTTTGATTTGGGGACCATCGATTGTTGTTGGAGTTTGATTTTTAAAAATATTTTAATTGTGGTTTATAAATAAGAATGTGATGATGCATATGGTTTCAAAGTGAAGAAGATGATTATGAATGTTTACAGCCCTGCCCCTTTATATGATCATGAGTTATGCATATAACTCTTTAAAGTGAGGACACTAATGTCATTAAGCTCAAGGACTAAAACCTCATCAAAATAATGTTTCTTGTTAAACATTAAGAATTCTTTTCACAAACATTTCTTTTGCACAAACTATATTGTTATCAAGAGAAATTGTTGAGAGCATGTAGCGATATCCAGATCTTGAGTCTGCCACATAGTGGTACCCTTAATTGGGTTGGGTCATGATTGACGGGATTAATCGAATGTCCTTGACTCCTGAATAAACGTGTTGTGTATTTACTTCCCGTTCAAAAAAAATCTTGAGGGTTCACCATCTTTTAACAAACCATACCGTCTTAAAAGAATCACAATTTCAACCTTAGTCTAATAAGCTACAAATACGGTTGGAAAATGATTTTTGTTAGTCACTCATTGCATTTTAATTGGGTAAACCGAAAAGTGGTATGACATTATACTATTTGGGGCTAGAAATGCAAAAAACCAAAGTCATGGACTAAGTTAAAAGCCGGTTCGAAGTCGAGGGATGATTTTTGTAATTTAGTGTTTTAGTGGCGGCAAGTTATGGTCATCATATCATATGGCAATTGGCAAGAGTTCATTGGATTTCGTAAATCATGAAAACACACTATCTTACTTATGATGCTACACCCCAACATCCTTAGTTGATATAGTTTGCTAAAGTTTTTGCGGTGTGATTTATGGTATATTATATTTAATATATAGTTATATACATATGTGTATAATTAACAATCTAGTGCAGTTAGTATTGTGGTTTGATAACTCAAAATCATAAACAACACCTAGAAAGTTCTAAACCTTGTATTGTGGTACGGGGCCGCATGGATGGTTTGTGCAGTTTGGTGGAAATTCTAAACCTCGCTTAGCAACATACTAAGTTATCGTTTAGATATTAAGATTTTGAAAACTTTTCATGCAATCTAGATATTGTCATTATGACAAAATCGGGCTTTACAAACGTCAAAATCTCATTACAACAAAGTTAAGCTTATAGAACGTTCTAAATAAATAAGTGTCATACAAGAGTGTTTGGTATGACCAAAGTTTATAGGACCAACAAAAAAAACGTCATATCTTAAAGTCTTACAAAACTTTATAGAACGTTTTTAGGCATCATAACAAGTCTTTTAGAAGTGTTAGATTCAATAAAACGTCCATTAGCTATTTTATAAGACACTATTTGGAAAAGTTACCTATAAACACAAAAAAAAAATTGAAGAGCAAAGGCGAACACGGCAGAGAGCTAAAGTTGTTTATAAACACAATTGCCCTCTAAAAATATATGTTTATAGAATACTTCTCAAAAGCATTCTATAAAGTTGACTAATACGATACTTTGATTTTTGAAAACGCTCTGTTACGACGCTCAAAAGTGTTCTATAATTGTAACACTTTTAGATGAAACTCTTTTTTGTTTGATACTAAAAACTTAGGTCATATAAAACATTCTATCATGACACTTATTTTATTTGATGTGTTACAAATGATATCGAATCGACCCTAGTACAATCGAGAAGATAGGACAAGCCTCATCGAGATGGCGAGTCCATAAAAGGAAGTGTTTGTAACATCTTAGCTGAGATTTATAACCTCCTTTCAAAAAGCTTTAACCATAATATTAAATCATTTTGAATATTATTGGACTAGCATGTTGGGGTGGTGTTATAAATACTTGTTTGTACATTTAATTTGGAGTTTCCTTAGCGAATTTATAAATAAAGTATTTGGGTTTAAATTGGATATTGACAATCTATATATATATATATTAAAAGAAGGATTTTGCTGATGTCATCAAAACGAAATTGAGCAATCTTATTGGTCAATTAAACAAAATCAATCAAATGATGATGTCATAAAGAATTTCTATTTTTTTTAATGCCCTATTAATATGTAAAAATACATAACTAACAAATATGGAAAAAATATTTTCCAAAATTCACCTACCTAAATTTACATTTTGTATCCTTAAAATTATTTGATTAAATTACTTTTTATCCTTTAGTTTTTCATTCTTAAAATTACTTTTTTAAAACACTACATATTTTATTTCTGAATCCCTCCAGTTTTAATATCATTCAGGAAATCCGAACCTTTTTCAATTTCTTATATTTTAACAACTATTAGATGACTAAAATATTTAGTAATAAAGCAAGAGTAATTTTTTTCATTTAAATCGTTGATTAATAAGAATTATTTTTACTAAATAACTATACTCTACTTATTCAATTTCAAATAAAGTTTTGAATAAAAGACTGGAACAAAAGTTTTCCTAGATGGCTATGATTAAACTAACTCATTAATGTTTCTTTTGGCTATGTTTGGCAAGCGTAGCTTATAAGCTAGCTGGTAGCTGATAAGCTAGCGGATAGCTGATAAGCTAGTTGTTGATTGATAAGCTTGCTAGTAGCTGATAAGCTAGCTGTTGAACAAATTATGTTTGGCAAAAACTAGCTTATGAGTATGTAAAATGACCAAAAGGGGTACCTTTGAATTTAATAATTAGTATTAATAAGGGTATAATTGGAAAAAGCTACAATAAGCTTCTCATAAGCTACTCAAAGTAGCGTTTCAAAAAGCTAGCTTATAAGCTAGCTGATAAGCTAGCTTCCTGGTACATGTTTGGATGGACTAGCTTATAAGCTAGCTTATCAGCTAGCTTATAAGCTAGCTTATGCTTGCCAAACCAAGCCTTTATTAACTAAGTCATATTTATATTGTTAATTGCAGGTGAAATATTTGTTAACTTTATAATGTAGATGCCTATTTTTATTAGAAATTAAAACAATATGTTATAAATTGTCCGTGTATTAAAGAAAGGTTTTTGCTGATGTCATGATTATAAAATTGAGCCATTTGATTGGCCAATTAAAAAAGAATCATCAAATGATGATGTCATCAATTATTTTTATTATTTTAATACCATAATTATCTTTATAACTTATAATTTTTTATCCTTAGAATTATTTGATTAAATTACTTTTTATCCATTAGTTTCTCATCTTTCACTTTACATCCTTATCATTTTAAGATAATAATATATATTAATTAAAATGTATTAAAATTTTTGTTTTTTCTTTTTAATAAATTATACCATTATAATCGTCTCGACAATACCTTCAAAATGAGTTTAATATTGAATACTTTTTTAATTTAACTACATTATTAAAATTAGATATAAATTAATTTGTTTAGATTTTATTACAATTTTATCTTTTTAATCTAAGTATTTTTATAGATTATTTATAAGTAATTAAAATTTATTTTATTTAAAACTCCATTGTTGATATTCTTTAAATTTAAAGATTATATCTTTTTAATCTAACTATTTTAATACATTATTTATAAGTAATTAAATTTTATTTAAAATTCTACAAATAAAAAACACTACATATTTTATTTTTGAATCCCTCCAATTATAAAAATAGATATAAATTAATTTGTTTAGATTTTATTACAATTTTATTCTTCATATTCTTGAAACTTAAAGATTTCATCTTTTTAACCTAATTATTTTTATATATTATTTATAAGTAATGAAATATTATTTTATTTAAAACTCAATTGCTAATATTCTTGAAATTTAAAGATTTCATCTTTTTAATCTAACTATTTTTGTAGATTATTTATAAATAATTATATTTTATTTTATTTAAAATCTTAAAAATCAAAACACTACATATATTTTATTTCTGAATCCCTCCAGTTTTGAAATCATTCACGAAATTCAAATCTTTTGACAAGAGAATAATAAATTTTCAATTTTTAAAATTTTAACAGCTATTAGATAACTAAAATATCTATTGTAATAAGCAATTATAATGACAATTGTCGTATAATATATAATTTACATAAGTATTTAAATGGTAATGACAATTGTCATGTAAATGTCTATTCTTATTAAAAATGAAAATAACATGTTTCAAATGCCCGTATAATATACGGGTCATTAACTAGTATATATCAAAGAAGGGTCCTAATTAAAAACGCCTCTTTTTCATGTCTTATCGCTTTACGAAAAAACCCTTGACAACAAACCCTATGTCGTATTTAAAACGTACCACGTGTGGGAGGGAAATTGAGTCCCAAAATCTAAAACAAATATATGTGTGTTGTCCACATCCATTGTCACCTTACATCTTGTACTTATTGATTTAGTAGTAAAGTTTTACATATAACCCTAACTCATTATATTACATACATTTGTTTATTACAAAATAAGTTTCGAAGAAAATAGTGTTCGGACCGATGTAAATTACTACCGTAAGATTTTATTCATTTTAAAACAATTTTATTATATTGTGTCGATGATTATCCATGCCAGGACCTGAAGTGGGGTACGTGGTGCATGTGCTACATTATTATTTGTCTGACAGAGGTAAAAAAAAATTAGTTTTGTAAACGTGTTATTCTATTATTATAGGAACTTTAATGGTTCACTGAAAAACCAAAAAAATTCTCTCGAAATCAACCAAAAAATCGAAAAACTCTCTTAAAATCAACCAAAAACCGAAATATTCTCTTGGAAACAATCAAAAACCCAAAAAAATTTGATTCAACAAAAAATGAAAGAAGTCTATTGAAATTGACAAAAAAAAAAAAAAAAACTTTTGAAATCAACAAAAAAGTTAAAAGAAATAAGTCTCTTCAAATCAATCAAAAATTTAACTACATGGTGCTACCGTTTAAAAAAATATCTTGGATCCATCGTGCAATTATCTAACATTATATACATGCAAAACACTTTAAAATTGTGGAATCGATCTTAACCATCCAAGTCTAAATTCTTCTATTTGCTTTTTAATTAAATAAAACATAGGTTATTTGAACTCTCTACTTGAATTACAAACAGACATTGTTTGGTAAAAATAAGTTAACTTATAAGTTAGTTTCTAAGTCACCTTATAAGTCAAGTACATGTTTGGATGACCATAAGTTAGCTTATAAGTTAGCTTTTTGAAAAGCTACTCTTACCAACCTTTTGGTGACTTATGTGACTTTTTGTTTTTTTATTCCAAATATATCCTTGTTAAGTTTTATACTATTAATTTTTAAACATGTATTTTTTTTTGTCATTTTACAGTCATAAGCTACCTTATCAGCTAGTTTATGCCAAACGTGACTTATTCATCAGCTAGCTTATCAGTCATCAGCTACCTTATCAGTCACCAGCTACTTTATCAGTCACCAACTACCTTATCAGTCATAAGTTACCTTATCAACTAGTTTGCCAAACATAGCCTAAAGCCTCACAAAGATTTTAAATTATAATTAAAATTTGAATTTCAAAAAACTACATAAGACACAACATCTTTATACATATGTTTAAAATATCAATGCTAATTTAATTACTTTATTTTACTATAACCCGTTTGCAATACTATTTTACTATTGTTTTAATATATATATATATATATATATATATAAGGTGAAGTTTATTTAAAAACCAAAACATTAATAAAAACCGTAAAAATTCATGATTTTTTTTGGCATAAATCAACGAAAACTCTTTGTGAAGTAGTCTAATATGATGCAAATGTTTCATATAGTTCATTTTTTGATGAAATTGTTTCATATTTCGGTGTTTTTTTATGTATAATGAAAATGTTTCACACTTTTTTTATTCTTATGAAACTGTTTTCAAATATTTTTTTTAATCCTATGAAAACTTGTCATTTTTACAAAAAAGAACACCAAAAAATGAATTATATGAAACACTTGCATCATATTAAACAACTCCATGAAAAATTTTCGTTGATTTAAGCTATGAAACCATGAGTTTTTACGATTTTTACTAATGTTTTGGTTTTTAAATGAACTTGAATATATATATATATATATATATATATATATATATATATATATAGGGATGAGTTCAAATACAAACCACTTTTTGGTTTTGAACGTGAGGATAACCGAGAGCGCGCCACGTGTCACTCTGAATTTTCGCGACTTAGTGTTATTCAGTATGAATAAAGCGTTATTCAGTATGAATAACACTAAGTCGCCGAAAATTCAGTGACACGCGCGACTAGTAACTAAAAAGCCCGTGACTTAGTGTTATTCAGTCTGAATAACACTATTATTCAGACTGAATAACACTAAGTCGCGGGAAAAGTCGCGCGTGTCAGAAATTTTGTTGCCACGTGTTGCGCTCTGGGTTGTCCTTACGTTCACAATCAAAAAGTGGTTTGTATTTGAACTTTCACCTATATATATATAACATATAAATATGCAACAAATTCATAATTATCACGTCAATCTTAATCATAACTTAACAAAAAAGAAGTTAACGTATGAAAACGACCCTACATGCTTTAAAAGTCATTCAATAATGGCCCCAGATCTTTGCTAGATATATATTTGCCCGTGCTACAATATACAAAAGGTCCCTTGGACTATTTGAATCGCTATTCAAAATTGAATTTTCTTTAAATTTTAAAAAGAACTTACGTTGATGAATCAAGGCCCGTTCCTGACTTTTTATGGGTCTTGGACGAAATTTAAATTGGGCCATAAAAAATTACAATATTTTTCTATATAGTTTTTTTTTTTTTTACTATCATGAATAACATTGAACTGATAATTACAATATCATTTTTATATATTATCGTCAATCCATTCCACCATCAAATACATCATATGATATAACTTTAATATATAGATTAACATCATTTATGATCAAAATGTTGACTATTGAAAGTAACACTCTATAATCCTATAAACTCGTTGGGTTTCCATCTCACCTTATGTTAATACTTTTTACCACCATTTTAAACTTTAAGGTTAAAACAAACTATTTTAGAAATCATCAATCTTAGATTCAAATTCCTATGTTGATTATAGCTTGATTTATATTGTTTTAGAGATATGATAATACTTAAGATTTATGCACATGAGGAAAGTTCAAATGTGAACCACTTTTTGATTGTGAACGTGAGGACAACCGAGAGCGCGACACGTGGCGGCTTTGAGTGTGGTCCCCCTCTTTAATTCAATGCCCTCCCATGAATCGCGCCTAGTCATCCGCCGTGGACTTGACGTGGCGCCTAGTCATCCGCCACGTGTCGCGCTCTCGGTTGTCCTCACGTTCACAACCAAAAGGTGGTTCACATTTGAACCCACCCCTTATGCACATAATATTAAGTAATAGCATGTGATATGTAGTTAGGTTGATAAAGGGTCGAGGTGATGCAAATACAAGACAGGTCCCAAGTTTGTAGCTAAGTTAAAAAGATGTGTCTTCTATTTACTTAACTTTTTAGCTAGTACTGTATGGATGGTATATGCTATAAAAATTTGAGCCCCTATTACCTTTGAGTTGTGGTACGCCTGGCCATCCTCCCCAAGGACATGGAAGGATCATATAAAGGTTTAAGTATTGGGTTTGGTTTATTTACGTGGATATAATGATTTAAACTAAAGAGAAACTCAAACGTGTAGACGCCTACTTAAGATTTGTAGTGAACTAGGTATTAGGGGCCCGGACTTCGCGCCGGGTTTTAAAATGTAATAGATTTTATAATAAATAGTAAGAAGGATTTATAGCAAACATAAGTTTGTACATATATTGTTATATAAAAGCCTAGTTTGATGGACTTCATGTATTGTGGTTTTATGTATAATATAATGAAATTATTTGATTATTTTTTTATTAGAGTTACAATAGTTTATAATTAATTAATATAAAAAAAGGCATTGATAATAATTTACGTCCCCTCCTCTTTAAAAATTGGTTTTTGATCTTATATGGTTTTAATTTTTATTCCATTTTCATTCATTCATCCATCCATCCAAGTTTGTTAAATTAAGTGGTTAACTCGTTCAAAAATGTTTGATTGAATTACATATTGGTTCTTAAACAGAGACGATCCTCGAAGTTCTCTTCTCTGGGGTTGAAAGATCGTGTTGAGTCTCTTAAGTCTTAACTATGGGAAAATAGCATCAGTAGTTTCAGTTGATTACCCAAACTACTTCAATCTACATATTACATACTCTAAGCATCATAATAATAATTAAAAAAATTAGACTCGAAGTTATAAGAATAAAAAAAAAAAAGTCATATTTTGAAGTGTTACCATGCTTAGATTTCGCATTCAAAGTTAATTGGATAAAGCAAATGTATTAAAATGAATAAAAAAAATTGGGCTCAATCTGAATAGAGTCTCCGGCCTAGCACTGCACAAATATGCTCTAGACATATATATCTTATAAACAAATAGTTGGAATGGAAACCCAAAAAGAGGGTGCCCCAACTTAAATGAGATGTGATATCTTCTTTATATTCTAACATTCTTTTTCTATTTTCAACACTTCAGGCAGGTGGCCTAGCTAATACAGCAAAGACTTACACCATATACTCAGTTCCCCTAAGAGACGTGGAATTACACTTTCTCTCTTCTATTTTTTTAGACGGATAACGAAAGAGAGCTCGGATCGAATCAGTATTGCTATCCGAGCTATTCCCTTTCTTTATGACATAGCAATTGAATGCAGTGGTGCAGGGCCTCTAAGATTATGAATAAGCTATTTTTTCATTTATTTATATGCAGGATCGAAGACGCGATTCGCACGGGTCTGTTTTTTTTTTTTAAGAAAGCAAGGAGGTGATTTGTTCGTTGGGCGATTCAGCGAGCCAAATCGCACTAATGCGATTCATGCCTAAAATATCTCCAGGTGATCAAAAGGGCCCCTTTTTCAGTAGATGAGATTAGGATGAAAGGTATTATCTCAACGATGCTTTTCTGTGGCTTACTTTTCAAAATTGCATTTTGGCCTGCAGTAATGTAATCGGGATTTTCCTCTAATTGTATAATAATTTAATTTATTTGAATGTGTAAAACAATTTTGTTTTTTGTTTAGTAAAATTAAGTTAGAGTATTAAAGTTAATAAATAAGAACTTTAAATACTTACAATTTTATAAAAATAAGATTTTAAAAAATCATTTACATATTTTTTATTTGATTTTTAGTTATCTTAAATTAAAAATATTATAAATAAAGTAAACTTGAAATACAAATAATAATTTAATAAATATTTTACAATATAAAATAAAATGATTATAAGGTATAAGTAAAAAATATTAGAAATAATATAAAAAGATTATGGATGGTGGCTCCTCACGTGGAGAGAGTTTTGTAGAGAAGTGAAGGAAGGTTTTAAGAAAAGACAAAAATGGCATATACGTAATTTAGGCAAAATTTAAGGTGAATTTCAATTTTTTCCTGCAAAATGTATGGTAGTATAATAGGGCGGTATGAAATTTTTTAGTATAAATAAAACTATAACTGAAAAGATTTTTATTTGTAACAGGAGAATTCTACTCACTTTATTTACTTGTGTAATTTATAGATTCTTTATTTTCGTGAATGTACACGTTAGCATCATTTCTTTTGTTTAATTTTGGTCTTGTGATCTTCTTAAGGGCAGTAACATCTTGAGGGCATGAGGAGTATCCACTCCTTGGGTTGGTCCAATCATAGACTGGGCGTCCTTTAGTCCAGTCAAAGACTATGGTTTGGCTCTAGGTCCAACGTAAGTTGGGTCAGGACAACGACAGATTAGTGCACTGCCCGTGGATGCCCGATACGGTCGGAGAGGTGTGAATGCTTGTTTGCATGTGCTTGTGGTAGTCGTTCGTTGGTTCAGTACCGCTATGTCTTAAAGGAAAAAAAAGTTGTTGTGACCATCATATGTCATCAACTTTCATTGGATTTTATACACCGTTAAATAACTTGTTATTATGTTAACAATGTTTAAATAATAAACACAGTCTTGACTGAATGTTACAATCTAACTATGTTATCATTTTTCATAAACGAAAACATTTTTCGTTAAAAAATACTACGTTTTATATAGTAAACTATTAATAAAATAATTAAATTTCAAGTTTTTAATAAAATAAATAATATAAAATAAATAAAAAGACTCAAATCCTCTAAGTTAACTAAGTCATCATTAACAAAGTTAATGAGTGAGAGCATACTAATAAAGGGAAGGGTTCAAACGAGAACCCCTCGTATTTGCGAGAATGCGAGAACACTTCTCAACCTCTATTGGTGTCCTTCAAAACCCACAAAAAATCGTTCAAACTTACAACCAATGACTCAATATCACCTTCCTCGTCTTCAAGCATATTCCATACGCTACACTTCTCACACCTCTCCCTCTATTTATATTTGTTAGGATTATGTGCAGAGTTGACAAACCAAGTGATTATATATCCAATGTTACGAGACACTTGAGGGTCACACCTGTGAGGACCTATAAGTCGAACAAGTTAGATGAAACCCCGAAATGGAGAGTTAGGATTTATAATAGTGTATTATAAATCAATTGGGTAATTACAGTCAGAATTACCAAAGTTGGAGGATCATTAATTAATTAGGATATTATATATTTATTAGATAAATAAATATATAATAGTTAATTAATAAGTTTTTATATATATTAGATAAATATATATTTATAATTATCTTATGCAAATTCTTTTCCAGCTATTTAAAAAGGGAAATGATTTGAGATAATTATAATAAGGAAACTGTATTCCATACAAACTGTATTTTTCCTCCATATAAATAAGGCTTATGGGTTAAGGAAAAATCTAAGCTTTAAGCAAAAATCAGTTTTTCAGTTTCCTCTCTCTCCCTCTCTCTCCATCGGCGCCGACCCCCCCCCCCCCCCCGGTTGGATTTCAGTTTTTGTTGTTCGGGTTTCATAAAAGTTCAACTAGAAGAACGTTCGTTGGTCGATCACCGGTGGACTATCATCAAGCAATCCAGGTAAATTGATCTAACCTAAACTATTAGGTTTAGAACTATAAACGATTAAAGATCAATAGGCTTTAATGGGTTTTTAGCTTTTATCGCTTCCGCATGATTAGATCGGAAACAGCGTGTTTCTGATCACGTAGGTTTTATCAGTTTGATTAACCTATGAGATATATCAAACCAGCGAGGTTCGATAGATCTGAGAGAATCCTCGAGTCAGTTTGATCCGAGGATACCCACAAAAACCCAACAGTGGTATCAGAGCCGTTGTTAAAATCGTTTTAGTCTTATCAGTTTATCTGTTTATGCGTGATCCGTTAAATATTATTGTTTCTTGCGTATCAAGTTTAAAAATCTGATTTTTATTAAGTTTATTTATTTTTAGATTTTCGTATTAAGTTGTTATCCGTACGAAAAACCTGGAAAAACCACAACCGGATTAATGATGACTACGTTATCACATTACCACCGCACCACCAGCGTGGTGGTTGCGGCTGGCCACCGTGATCACCGGATCACACACGCCACCAGTTAGGTGGTGGTGGTCAATCCTGTTGCCGCTAAGAGAACCGCCGGGCCACACCACCAGTTAGGTGGTGGTGGCCGAAGCCCTTCGATGCCGTGAAACAACCACAGCCACACCACCAGATGGGTGGTGGCGGGTGATCTCGATTACACGATAGGCGGTGGTGGCGGCGGCTATGGCCGAAGCCGATCACCGCACCACAGATGGTGGTGGCGGTATTATTAACCACCTAAGCCGATTACGACCAAAGTGGTGGCATCAATCGCCGACCGCACCACAAACGGTGGATGCGGCGACGGCTCTGTCACAATCAACCGCCACGCCACCAGATCGGTGGTGATCGGCGGCGATGGTGGCGAACGTTGTTTTCAAACCACACGACGGTGGTGTCGATTAACAATCACGGCCGCCGAATGGCGGCGCCGGTGCGATCAAAAGACAACCAACACACCACCGTATGTGGTGGCGGTGGCATCGATAGTAATTGGTGGTGGAACGGTGGCCGAAGCCAACCGAACCACCTGACCGCGTCGCGCCATGGCCAGCGGTTCACGAATCGCATAGTGGCGGCGAGTGGTGGCGATCGGTAGTGGCAGTGGTGAACCGACCACCGTTGGCTGCCGAGCGGCCGCGCCAAACGGTGGCAAACGCCCAGCCAAACCACCAGCGAGGTGGTGGCGGCGTGTTCGCGACCACCAAGCCGAACCACCATCATGGTGGTGGCGGCGTTTTACAATAGACACGGCCAGACCACCAGTCCGGTGGTGGCCAGCAGTCTCGAGACAAAATACGGTGGCGGCGGTGGCATTCTAGCTGCCGTCGTCATGGTGATTACGCAATAGCCGTTCGACGAACAAACCACCAGCGTGGTGATGGACGTTGATCCTTGATCATGGGTCAAACCTAGGGTTTTTCCGTTCTGGGCCATATTCCCTTATCAAGCCCAAAGCCCAGTTCTTTGGACCTAGCTATGGCCCAAGAGGGGTTTATCAATTTTTGTTGTTTTATCCAAACTAATCTTTTAGGGAAATTAAAATTTTATCTGTTTTTCGAATGAGCCAGTATCTTATAATTGGGTCGATAAAACCCATTTGAAATAATTTTTGGGTAAAAGATTAATTTTTGGGTAAAATGGTTTTAGTTTAGTAAAATAGGATTTATTGTTTATAAACCTCAGTTTTACGTAAAAACCATTTTTCAGTCTAAAGTTTTTGGACTCGTAAGACAGTTTTGTTTTTCGAATCGGTTGTAAAACCAGGTTTTGCAATAATTGAGACAAGATAATTTTAACGGATCCAGGTTTATTTTTCGTAATTATAATATTGCTTTTGTTGCATATATATACATAATTGCGTAATTGCTTGAGCACTATATATGGATTTCAGTTTGATTTTACATATATTTATACATTATAGTATTTGCCAACCTAGACCCTTGACATGAACATGGGGAGGCCTGCGTGTCATTTACAACCCCTTATGTAATAATGACCTTAGGATAGAAAATTTTTCTTTCTTCTTTCGGGATGACGAGGCCAGTGGGAGCTGCTAAAATTCTTCATCCTACCGGAGCTACTAACAAAACATGGCGAGGCCAGTGGGAGCTACGCAAGTTTTGAAGCGTTTGGTGGAATAGGTCATTATTGGTCCCTAGGAAACGTTGGCAAAAACTATAATTGGCTACTATGTGATTGATTGTTTTTTAGTTGCATGGTTGATTGATTATTTGTGATATCTTGCATGATTAGTAGTTTTAAATAAAATTGTTAATTTAAGACTAGGTTGCATCACAAAAGTGTATATAGGTTTTAACAGTTTCTTTAAACTCTTCAAAACAATAGTTTTTATTTTAAGACCTATAGATGATTGTTTTATATAAAAGGCAAGTTGACAAAAACAGTTAGTTTTAATCAACTAGGTGTGCTGTTAAAACAGTTAGTTTTAATTAGCAAGTAATTTTAGAACAGTTGGTTTTAAAATTACGTGTATGTTTGAAACAGTTAGTTTAAAACATAAGTAGCCTTTATAACAATCAGTTTTTCAAAAAACCTGGAAGTAAAGTTTTTCAAAACCCCGAAAATCATAGATCAGTAGTGCAACCCATCTAGGGGCACCTTCGGCGTAAAGTACATAGGCATTGTAAGTGATCACACATTCAACGTCTGTGTTCAAACTGAAGCTGAAGGGGTTACATAACTCTGCGAATTATCTCCGGGTGGTACCGGCCAGAGTATAGTAATCAGGTCCCCAAAATGGTGAGATCTGTTTTGGTACTATAATGTTCACCGGGTGGTACCGGGCCAAAAAGCACTTAGAGGGACTAAAACATGCACAGGTAGTTGCCATGGTCCCGAAAAGATCTAGGAGTCATGTCAGCTAGACATGATTGGTAAAAGTCCTTACCTACCGAAATAAATACGGGTCTGGTGGAGCAAGAACATTACGCACATCAGGACGTATGAAATAAGGATCCTAGTCCAATAAATTGATCATTTAAGGGTTTATTGATATTTTATTGGAAATTAGTCTATTTACAGTTGCTAAAACCAAAAGTTTTATTTTGTGTAGATGGCAAGCACTGTTACCAGCACTAACAATCTTTCCCTCCGCTCTATCCTAGAAAAGGATAAACTGACCGGCTCTAACTTTCTCGACTGGGAGCGCAATCTGATGATTGTGCTCAGACATGAGAGAAAATGGTATGTGCTAGAAGAGCCACTTGGGGAGGCACCTCCGGCAAATGCTCCGGCTGCTGCCAGAAATGCCCACAAGAAGCACTCAGATGATCTCCTTGATGTCGCCTGTCTGATGCTAGCAACTATGAGCCCAGATCTGCAAACAGGGCTCATAAATACAAATGCTTACGACATGATCCGCCAGCTGAGGGACATGTTTCAGACTCAGGCTCGTACAGAACGCTACGATGCCACCAAAGCATTCAATGAGTGCAAGATGGTAAAAGGGACATCAGTAAGTGACCATGTCATGAAAATGAAACGGCACTTAGATCATCTGGAGAGGCTAGGTCATCCTGTTCCGTTGCAGCTAGCAACAGACACCATACTCAATTCACTGTCAGAAGACTACAGGCCCTTCGTAGTCAATTACAATATGAATAACATGGAGAAAACAATAGCAGAATTGCACTCCATGCTAAAGACAGCTGAACTGAATATGGGGAACAAGAACAAGACTAAGGATGTCTTGATGGTGAAAGACGGAGGGGTGAAAAAGAAGAATGGGCAAGCTAGCACCAGTAAAGGAAAAGGACCAGTCCAGGCCATCCAGAGTGCACCCAAGAAAGGCAAGGGCAAGGGCAAGAAGGTTAAGCCAAACAAAGCTAGGACCGAGAATCGCTGCTTCATATGCAATGAGATCGGTCATTGGAGGCAAAACTGCCCTAAGCGTCATGAAGCAGGTATGTAAACCTCAGAAAATTTATGATTGCTTTGACTTGTCACTTCTTACTTGTTGATTTACAAGTATACTGATACCTAGAGCAAATGATTATTGCAGGAGGTCAGAAGTGAAATGCCCAGAGGTTGCTGAGGATCAGAGTACAAGATGATTTAAGTCAAGACATTTTGAATTTATAATTTTAAAACAGTTGTTTTTGGGGATTTATGTTTTAAACAATGTTTGAATAATTATATTTTATAATTCGATATTTTTATTTTCAAAAGTTATTGTCTTGACATAGAAATATCTGATTATGCCTGATATTCTTAAATCTGTATGATCCTAGTTGATGCCTGTTATAATTACTTTAATGAAATTGAAGTAATTTGTATAAAAACTAACAAAACACAAAGATTCTATAGGAATGTGTTTTGAGAATAAAACATTTGTAAATGATAGCTTTGTGATCAAAAGGGAGAATTTAGGATATTAACTCAGATAGCGTTAATAACAGTATTTATAAAACTGGAAAGATTCCAAGTTCTGGAATTAGGATTTGAACAAATCCAGTTAAGTTTTATAAAAGGAAATTCTCAGTATTAAGTAATCAAGTTTGATCAAGTTTTATTGTTCAAATGTTTTAAAAGGAGAATTTAGGATATTAACTCAGATGGCATTAATAACAGTATTTATGAAACTAGAAAGATTCCAAGATCTGGAATTAGGATTTGACCAAATCCAGTTAAGTTTCATAAAGGGAAATTCTCAAGGTTCATTACTTGAAATTAGGATTGACTAATCAAAGTTTTGACAAAGTCAATAGTAAAATTTTGAGTAATAGTTAGTTTTTTATAAGCAAGTGGGAGCCCAATTTATTTTCTATCTAGTCTGAGATAAAGAATAAAAGATGCAATTATTGATGTATCTCGGAATTCATAATCCAGGTAGGATAAGAATTCATAAGATATAATTTACCCTTTTAGTCAAAAGGATAAAAGTTTCAAGACCCATGAAACAAAGGTCGTGACTGACTTTAAAATCAATAGTTAAAGTGTTGGATTAAAATATAGGATTCCAGTAGATTTGCCAGTATTGCAAATGGAATCAGATTTCAGGTAGAAATCATTCATCTACACAGCAGCTAAGGAAAGTTGCAGTCTTACATATTCAGGAACTGGAAGTTAGTCCAGGTTTCCAAGTTCATGGAATATGATAAAAGTCTAGTTATTGTTTTTATAAGGTGTTTGCAGAACAATAATTAGCAGATACAAGTAGATCCTATAAACAAACTTGTATTTTTGGTTATCGCTTTGATTAAAATGGTAAACTTTAATCAAAGGGTTTAAACTGAAGATAGGTGATACTTCATTTTAGACCAATATTTAACAAACGTTAAATAGATATTATGAAAGTTATTAAAGAAAAGACATTCAATCTTGTTATTATTACAGCGTGTAATATGGACTATACAAGATTGATTTCTTTATCACTTTCACATTTTGCATGTTTTAATAAATCCAGGAATGAAATCAGTTTCCGATTTTTCATTCAAAATCTGTCCGTGACAACTTATCAATGTGGGAGCATGATAAGGTGTTAAAGTCATTGTGAACTTTTAGGTAGTTATGATCAGTTGCTGAATAACAGCTACAAGTGTTGTAGACTAAAAGTTGCACAGATATTTGATAGAGTAGCAAATATCGGACGTGATCCGCGGTTGAGATTGCTTCTTGGAGTAAAGTCATAAGTGAATCTCACAGTGGTTGTCCCTATCACCTGAGGTATCTGATTTGATATCATGAGGACTACTGAATTCTTAGTGCACTCAACCGCTACGCCGTAACAGGGTGGCTATAAAGGGTGTAACTAGATTCAGCGGAAGCCGTGGTGTCAAAGGCAGATATGCAAGATGGGATTTGCACCTCTTCTCAGAAGAGAGATATTTCTGGGCCCATCTTGACTGACTAAGTATACTGATGAAGTGCATGGCCATGCCCAAACGAACTGATTAGTTCTTTGTCGTTTACCTATCAGTGAAAGTCAGATAATCAAGAAAACAGAATCTTGAGTATTTAGAGTTAGTACTTTCCAAGCTCATACTCACAGATGAAATATCGCGATGCAAAGGGAAAAGCCAAGATATACCCAATCAATGAACAGTAGTTTCATAGATACCAATTCCTCACGGAATGTTTATATCACCAGTCTGGGTATAAGAGTTCTTGTAACCTGGTCAGCCTAAGTGCCTGTCTAGGGGCCTCCTTAGGTCCGTATAGTCAAAGGTGGTATTGCCAACTTGCACAAGTGGGAGTCTGTTAGGAATTATGTGCAGAGTTGACAAACCAAGTGATTATATATCCAATGTTACGAGACACTTGAGGGTCACACCTGTGAGGACATATAAGTCGAACAAGTTAGATGAAACCCCGAAATGGAGAGTTAGGATTTATAATAGTGTATTATAAATCAATTGGGTAATTACAGTCAGAATTACCAAAGTTGGAGGATCATTAATTAATTAGGATATTATATATTTATTAGATAAATAAATATATAATAGTTAATTAATAAGTTTTTATATATATTAGATAAATATATATTTATAATTATCGTATGCAAATTCTTTTCCAGCTATTTAAAAAGGGAAATGATTTGAGATAATTATAATAAGGAAACTGTATTCCATACAAACTGTATTTTTCCTCCATATAAATAAGGCTTATGGGTTAAGGAAAAATCTAAGCTTTAAGCAAAAATCAGTTTTTCAGTTTCCTCTCTCTCCCTCTCTCTCCATCGGCGCCGACCCCCCCCCCTCGGTTGGATTTCAGTTTTTGTTGTTCGGGTTTCATAAAAGTTCAACTAGAAGAACGTTCGTTGGTCGATCACCGGTGGACTATCATCAAGCAATCCAGGTAAATTGATCTAACCTAAACTATTAGGTTTAGAACTATAAACGATTAAAGATCAATAGGCTTTAATGGGTTTTTAGCTTTTATCGCTTCCGCATGATTAGATCGGAAACAGCGTGTTTCTGATCACGTAGGTTTTATCAGTTTGATTAACCTATGAGATATATCAAACCAGCGAGGTTCGATAGATCTGAGAGAATCCTCGAGTCAGTTTGATCCGAGGATACCCACAAAAACCCAACAATATTTGCATATAAACTGTTTGATTAATTCTAATTTCGTTGAATCGACTATTACTGGTCTCTATGCTGAATAAATTTGAGTTTGTATAAGGGAATTTGAAGTCCAGTTGCTGGAAATTGCAGCAAAATTGGTTCATGATTCGAACTAAATTAGTTCTCTATGCTGACTATTACGTGTGATATCACGACGTTATCACGGGTGATATCACGGCGTTATCACGGGTGATATCAGGGCGTTATCCCATGTGATATCACGGCGTTATCACATGTGATATCACGGCATTATGACGGCGGTGGTCAACGGCGGTTGGCGATGGTCGGCGGTTGGCGATGGTCGGCAGGTGCTAGATGTGGTCGGCGGTTGAGAAAGGCGGAGATTGTAACACCCGTAATTTTGGTGTAATATCGACTCTTTGATAAATATGAATTTTTGAATCTTAGATCAATCGTGCATTTTATGGTCTAATATGTTAGGTAATCTAATTACGAGTCCAACGGTTCTTTCGGAATCAAAAACGGAGCTATAACGAAGAAGTTATGGCCGAAACAAAATAGGACCCATTTCGATCAGATGCTAGCGATCGCTAGCCATGAGCCTAGCGATCGCTAGGTACAAATAGGCATCTGCTGTATTTGCTCGCGATCGGGCTCGCGACCGTGAAAAGAACCAAGCTAGCGATCGCTAGCCATGACACCTAGCGATCGCTAGGTGTCTGCACAATGCAGAAAACGGGTTTTTAACCCTTCTTAACCTCATTTGACTACTCCTCCTTCATTTCTCAACCATTCCACTTGAATTTTCTCTCTACCTTCTCCAAATCCAAAACCCTACAAGGTCTTGAAGTTAAATCCATACTTGGAGCTAGCTAGTTGGAAATCACCCCTCACTCACTTCATCTTCCCCACTCACCCCTTCTCCACCATTGTTGCTCGAAAAGAGGGAAGCTCAAGACTTAGGGTTCTAGCTTGGATCTCACTTGGTAAGCTTCAAATAAACCCTTGTAGGTTGGATCTATGTGTATAATAAAGGTTATGAACTAATCTAGGGTTCGATTTACTTGATTTTAGGTTCGTGCTCGTTATTTGACCTAATCTTGGGATTTGGGGGTTTTTTGTCACAAAACCCTAAGGTGAGTTGCTAAATCTATTTTGTTAAAACTGAGAGCACATCATTTTGATGGAGTCTATTCCTTGCTTATTATGTGAATAAATGTGAATTTGGTATAGATTACTTCTCAGGTTTAGTTGAGGATACTCATGATATGTATGAAGTGCTATACTAGTATGAATGACTTGGATGGTGTTACCCCTTACATGAGATGAAATTACCGTATGCTATTTCGTATGTGTTAATACATGAGATGAAATTACCGTATGCTATTTCGTATGTGTTAAACCTACGGGTTGTATGATAAATGTATTTATACGAAATGCACTACATGATACATGACTTGGGATTATGTAAGAATGGAATTGATACCCGAAATGGGGCATACCCGAAATGATATAAAGGGCTTGAGACCCTCGATACATACCTCTGAAATGATGCTATGCTAAATTCAGTGTCGAGGTTTTGTATGTGATTAATATGGACTAGATGCTATGCTAAATTCAGTATCTAGGTCTTGTGTGGAAATGATATGGACGTGACGCGATGCTAAATTCCGTCTCACGATCCTAAATGATAATAACATGGACGAACCAACGCAATGTGTCCACACCAAACAGTCTTGGGAGGTTCTGAAATAGGAATGCCCCTATGTCGCCGGCCCTCGGGTTGCTCCTTGGTGCGCGGGCCTCGGATGATGTTGCCATGCTAAATTCGGGACATCGAGGTGTTTGGAATCAGTGAATGTCGGGGCATTGGTTGGGGGAAGTGGGTCGCACCCACTGTTTCCACAGATAAAATAATAAACCGGTTTAACATGCTATTTTGTGTTGCTAGCATAATCTTGTATATCTCGCATGTATTATTACGTTCTTCATGTATGGAATTATTTGTACAACTCACTAGGCTCCTTTAGCCTAACACTTGTTTGGTGTCGATGTGTCTCTCAGGTACTAGGGACGCCGCTCCCAAGTAGGCTTCGGGCTTGAGTGAGTTTGGGGGAAGGATGAGAGACCGGTCCTTTAGGCCGCGAGACTTTGGTTGACGATAACCCTTTTGTAGTCTTCCTCCTAGACGGAGTTAGACTAGTTGGTTATTGTAATTCTTTACTTGATTTCAAATGTTGTAATTATTACATACTTATACCCCATTTTCGGAAGAGCTCACGCTATGGCGTTACCTTTTGTATACCACCTTTTGTGCAAATGAAAGTTTTTGTTCGCCCTGATTTTTAGGGTGTTACAAGTTGGTATCAGAGCTTTAGTTTAAGCGAACTAGGTGATCACTGTAGTATGCCTAGACTTAAACTTAGCAAACTAGTAAACACGATACATACCTTGGGTAGAACCTTAGGTGGGGAGAGCAGTAGGTTTGCGAATTCACGTTTATTCAAAGTTGTGGTGATGGTAACGAGGATGCTTATGTATGATTAGTTCATAAATCACCTAGCTACTGTTCTATGAATGCGTTGTACGCGAGTGTTTGAGTAACTGTTATTATGATGATGATAAATGTTGGAGTTCGTAAGTAGCCTTCCTTATCCTATTCTCGTACATTTGTGTGTGACAGATTAGCATGGCGAACACCCGTAGTCAGACGGGCGCCGCAAGAGGACCACCCGACCAAACCGCGTCGACCGCCGACCAACATGTGCGGGTCGAGACGGTTGAGAGTCCACCGAGACTTCCCGTTCTCGGTGGGGGAACGGAGCACATACCAAGGGTCAATCTCGAGGATCCAAACCCAGTCCTAACCGAGGTGACCCCGGAGATGAGGATGTTTGACAACGTCATGAAGGCCGTGAACGAGGCCATGAGCAAACAACAAGAGTCCTTCATGAAGATGTTGGAGGATCGTGATACGAGCAACCGTCGTCATGAGACGGTGGGAGAGAACGCCGCTACGGCGTCGGGAGATGCGGAGGTGGTGGTGGTCACCGAGGAGACCCGAGTCACGGGAGATAAGGAGAAAGAGAAAGGAAAAGCTAAGGGGTGCTCCTACAAGAACTTCCTGGGGTGTAAACCGCCGGAGTTCCGGGGGTGTACCGACCCGGTTGTTTGTTTGAATTGGCTCCGCGAGATGGAGATGGCCTTTGAGGCTAGCGAGTGCGACTCTTCCCAACGAGTCAAGTTCGCATCCCACCTTCTTAAGGGCGAGGCCCTCACGTGGTGGAACTTGACCCGCTCTTCCCTCGCTCCGGAGGTGTACGCTAGGCTCTCTTGGGCCGAATTCAAGAAGAAGACGCTCGAGAAATATTGTAGCGAGCGAGCCCTCGACAAAATCGAGGATGAATTCCGGGCAATGAAGAAAGGCAACAACCCCATTTCCTTCTTCGGAAGGGACTTTTTGGAGAAGCTCGGGATGGTGGAGCACTTGGCTCCCGATGAGAAGTCAAAGATCAAGGCCTACTCTCGTGGGTTACCGGCCGAGATGAGATCGGCGGTGAGGATCGCAAGGGTCACCACCCTACATGAGGCGATCGAAGAGTCTATGCGGATCGAGGATGACATCACCCAAGCCCGGGTAGAAGGTTACCAAGCCGGACAAAAGAGGAAGTTTGAAGAGGCCGCCGCGTCGGCCCGACCGAACAAGACGCCCCAAGACGGGAGGCGGGGCGGATACCGGATAGAGGCA
Organism: Centaurea solstitialis; assembly: GCA_030169165.1. Classification (NCBI taxonomy): domain Eukaryota; kingdom Viridiplantae; phylum Streptophyta; class Magnoliopsida; order Asterales; family Asteraceae; genus Centaurea; species Centaurea solstitialis. Next base: position 94,507,456 of record CM058040.1, on the reverse strand, counting down.
AAATGGTGCAACCGGTGCCGAAGCAAGCATCATGGACCGTGCCGCCGTGAATTGCCGGAGAACCCCACTACTTGTGGGAAGTGCGGGAGGAAGGGCCATGTGGCCCGAGATTGTATGGCCCGGGTAGCGGTGTGCTACGATTGCAAGGAACCGGGGTACTATCGGGATGCTTGCCCGAAATTCAAGAAGGCGATTACCGAGGGTCCAAGCGGATCGGTTGCGAAGGGAGGAAACCCGCCGAAGGTGACTAGCCGAGCCTTTCAGATGACGGCCACGGAGGCGAGAGAGGCATCCGATCTTGTATCGGGTACGTTTCTCGTTAACTCCATGCCTGCGCTTATTCTTTTCGATACGGGTGCCGAGCGCTCTTTTGTGCATGACACTTTAGCTAGGAAATTCACTATGCCTGCCACTCCCTTAACTGATGCGTTAGTAGTAGAAGTAGCGGGCGGATTTCTTGTGACCGTTCGGGATTGCTTTGAGGGGTGCACTATAGAGTTAGATGGAGAACCTTTCTCCGCTACCCTCATACCCATGAATGTCGGTAGCTTCGACGTAGTGCTAGGGATCGATTGGTTGCGCGCACACGACGCCAACATAGGTTGCGGCAAAAAGATGGTCACGTTACCGGCGCCTAGCGGAAAATCGATTACCGTGTATGGGGATAAGAAGGAGGGCGCCTACACGACCATCTCGATGGTTAAGGCAAGGAAGTGCCTAGCCAAGGGATGCACCTCCTTTTTAGCTTACGTCATCGATACGAAGTTAGAGAAGAAAGAGCTCGCCGATGTGAATGTGGTGCGGGAATTTCTGGACGTCTTTCCGGAAGAGTTGCCCGGATTACCACCGGAACGCCAAGTGGAGTTCCACATTGACCTTACACCCGGAGCGGCTCCAATCGCGCACGCTCCATACCGATTAGCTCCGACCGAGATGAAAGAAATGATGACGCAATTGCAAGAACTCTCCGAGAAGGGATTCATCCGACCGAGTTCGTCACCGTGGGGAGCGCCGGTTCTTTTCGTCAAAAAGAAGGATGGCTCCATGAGAATGTGTATCGACTATCGTGAACTAAACAAGAGGACGGTAAAGAACAAATACCCCTTACCTCGAATCGACGACCTCTTCGATCAACTACAAGGTGCCGGGTGCTTCTCGAAGATTGATCTACGATCCGGGTATCACCAAGTTAGGGTGAAGGAGGACGACGTGCCTAAGACAGCTTTTCGAACGAGATATGGGCACTATGAGTTCTTAGTGATGCCGTTTGGTTTAACCAACGCGCCGGCGGTATTCATGGACTTGATGAACCGAGTGTGTAGACCATTCTTAGATAAGTCGGTCATAGTCTTTATCGACGATATCTTGGTCTATTCTAAAGATGAGGCCGAGCACGAGCGACACTTACGAGAGGTATTGAACGTGCTTAGAGACGAGAAATTGTACGCCAAATTCTCAAAGTGCGAGTTTTGGCTCCACGAGGTACAGTTTCTAGGACATGTGGTGTCGCGAGACGGAATCAAAGTGGATCCGGCGAAGATCGAGGCCATGATGAGTTGGAAGTCGCCAACGAACCCGTCAGAAATAAGAAGCTTCTTAGGCTTAGCGGGTTACTACCGGAGGTTTATCCAAGACTTCTCGAAGATTGCTTCGTCGCTCACGGTGCTAACGAAGAAGAACGCCAAGTTTCTATGGACCGACAAGCAAGAAGAGGCCTTCCAGACACTCAAGAAGAAGTTATGTCAAGCGCCGATTTTGTCATTACCGGACGGGACGGAAGACTTCGTAGTCTATAGCGACGCGTCCAAGATGGGACTCGGGTGCGTGCTCATGCAACGAGGCAAGGTGATCTCCTACGCCTCTCGACAGTTGAAGGATCACGAAAGGAATTATCCGGTGCACGATTTGGAGTTAGCGGCGGTGGTGTTTGCTTTGAAGTTGTGGCGACACTACCTTTACGGAACCAAGTGTACACTATACACCGATCACAAGAGTCTCCAACACATTTTCGACCAAAAGGAGCTTAACATGCGGCAAAGGAGGTGGCTCGAGCTACTAAAGGACTATGACTGCGATTTATTGTACCACCCCGGTAAGGCGAACGTAGTCGCCGACGCCTTGAGCCGTAAGAACTATGGTGATAGCGTTGGTGTGACCCTTAACCGGATTAATGTGGTGTCGAGTTTGATGGAAAGGATCAAGACGAGTCAAGCGGAAGCCCTTAGAGAAGAAAACCTCAAGGATGAAGTGATGGTGAAGCAAAAAGAGTTGTTGACCGAGGATAGCCGCGGGCTTAAACTGTTCCAAGGCCGAGTTTGGGTGCCGAAGCTTGGTGGCAACCGGGAATTGCTCTTGGATGATGCCCACAAATCCAAGTATTCCATACATCCCGGGAGCACCAAGATGTACCGGGACTTAAAAATGAACTATTGGTGGCCGGTCATGAAACTTGCCGTGGCTAGTTATGTCGAGAAGTGCGTCACATGCCTTCAAGTCAAGGCTGAACACCAAAAGCCTTATGGTAGTTTGCAACCCCTAGACATCCCGGAATGGAAGTGGGAGCATATTACCATGGACTTCGTGACCAAGCTACCGAGGACCTTGAGGGGTCACGACACTATTTGGGTGATCGTGGACCGACTCACTAAGAGTGCTCACTTCCTTGAGATGCGTGAAACCCTACCCATGGACCAATTGGCCAAACTTTACATAAAAGAGATCGTGAGGAGGCACGGTGTACCGTTATCGATTGTCTCGGATAGAGATAGCCGATTTACTTCCCAGTTTTGGCATGGATTGCAAGAAGGCTTGGGTACGAAACTCAAGTTAAGCACCGCCTACCACCCTCAAACCGACGGACAAAGCGAACGAACGATACAGACACTAGAGGACATGTTGCGGTCGTGCGTGATTGACTTTGGTGGGAATTGGGATACACATCTACCGCTAGTGGAATTTGCATACAACAATAGATTCCACTCTAGCATTGGGATGGCACCGTTCGAGGCGCTATACGGACGGAAGTGTAGAACACCGACGTGTTGGTTGGAGGCGGGTGAAAAGCAATTTGCGGGACCCGAGATCATACAAGAGACGGCGGATAAAGTAAAGGGTATTCGCGAGCGCTTGAAAGCCGCCCAAGACCGTCAAAAGAGCTACGCCGACAAGAAACGTCGCCCCGTAGATTTCCAAGTGGGAGAGCGCGTGATGTTGAAGGTGTCCCCTTGGAAGGGTATTATACGGTTTGGAAAACGGGGGAAACTTAGCCCACGTTTCTTAGGACCGTTTACCATTTTGGAAAGGGTTGGACTACAAGCCTATCGGTTGGAACTACCACCCGAAATGGATGGGATACATCCCACCTTTCACGTATGTTACTTGCGGAAGTGTCTAGCCGAGGAGGAGAGCGTCATTCCATTATCGGAAATCCGAGTCGACACCGGTAACCGATGCATAGAGGAACCGGAAGCCATCCTAGAAAGGAAAACGAAGTAACTACGCCATAAAGAGGTGGCAATGGTCAAAGTCCAATGGAAGCACCACCGAGGTGCTAATGTCACGTGGGAGGCCGAGGAGGACATGAAGCGGAGATACCCCCACTTATTCACGTAGGTGTAACGAATTTCGGGGACGAAATTTTATCTAGGTGGGGAGGATTGTAACACCCGTAATTTTGGTGTAATATCGACTCTTTGATAAATATGAATTTTTGAATCTTAGATCAATCGTGCATTTTATGGTCTAATATGTTAGGTAATCCAATTAAGAGTCCAACGGTTCTTTCGGAATAAAAAACGGAGCTATAACGAAGAAGTTATGGCCGAAACAAAATAGGACCCATTTCGATCAGATGCTAGCGATCGCTAGCCATGAGCCTAGCGATCGCTAGGTACAAATAGGCATCTGCTGTATTTGCTCGCGATCGGGCTCGCGACCGTGAAAAGAACCAAGCTAGCGATCGCTAGCCATGACACCTAGCGATCGCTAGGTGTCTGCACAATGCAGAAAACGGGTTTTTAACCCTTCTTAACCTCATTTGACTACTCCTCCTTCATTTCTCAACCATTCCACTTGAATTTTCTCTCTACCTTCTCCAAATCCAAAACCCTACAAGATCTTGAAGTTAAATCCATACTTGGAGCTAGCTAGTTGGAAATCACCCCTCACTCACTTCATCTTCCCCACTCACCCCTTCTCCACCATTGTTGCTCGAAAAGAGGGAAGCTCAAGACTTAGGGTTCTAGCTTGGATCTCACTTGGTAAGCTTCAAATAAACCCTTGTAGGTTAGATCTATGTGTATAATAAAGGTTATGAACTAATCTAGGGTTCGATTTACTTGATTTTAGGTTCGTGCTCGTTATTTGACCTAATCTTGGGATTTGGGGGTTTTTTGTCACAAAACCCTAAGGTGAGTTGCTAAATCTATTTTGTTAAAACTGAGAGCACATCATTTTGATGGAGTCTATTCCTTGCTTATTATGTGAATAAATGTGAATTTGGTATAGATTACTTCTCAGGTTTAGTTGAGGATACTCATGATATGTATGAAGTGCTATACTAGTATGAATGACTTGGATGGTGTTACCCCTTACATGAGATGAAATTACCGTATGCTATTTCGTATGTGTTAATACATGAGATGAAATTACCGTATGCTATTTCGTATGTGTTAAACCTACGGGTTGTATGATAAATGTATTTATACGAAATGCACTACATGATACATGACTTGGGATTATGTAAGAATGGAATTGATACCCGAAATGGGGCATACCCGAAATGATATAAAGGGCTTGAGACCCTCGATACATACCTCTGAAATGATGCTATGCTAAATTCAGTGTCGAGGTTTTGTATGTGATTAATATGGACTAGATGCTATGCTAAATTCAGTATCTAGGTCTTGTGTGGAAATGATATGGACGTGACGCGATGCTAAATTCCGTCTCACGATCCTAAATGATAATAACATGGACGAACCAACGCAATGTGTCCACACCAAACAGTCTTGGGAGGTTCTGAAATAGGAATGCCCCTATGTCGCCGGCCCTCGGGTTGCTCCTTGGTGCGCGGGCCTCGGATGATGTTGCCATGCTAAATTCGGGACATCGAGGTGTTTGGAATCAGTGAATGTCGGGGCATTGGTTGGGGGAAGTGGGTCGCACCCACTGTTTCCGCAGATAAAATAATAAACCGGTTTAACATGCTATTTTGTGTTGCTAGCATAATCTTGTATATCTCGCATGTATTATTACGTTCTTCATGTATGGAATTATTTGTACAACTCACTAGGCTCCTTTAGCCTAACACTTGTTTGGTGTCGATGTGTCTCTCAGGTACTAGGGACGCCGCTCCCAAGTAGGCTTCGGGCTTGAGTGAGTTTGGGGGAAGGATGAGAGACCGGTCCTTTAGGCCGCGAGACTTTGGTTGACGATAACCCTTTTGTAGTCTTCCTCCTAGACGGAGTTAGACTAGTTGGTTATTGTAATTCTTTACTTGATTTCAAATGTTGTAATTATTACATACTTATACCCCATTTTGGGAAGAGCTCACGCTATGGCGTTACCTTTTGTATACCACCTTTTGTGCAAATGAAAGTTTTTGTTCGCCCTGATTTTTAGGGTGTTACAGAGATGAATGGTGGGTATTAGATTATATAGGTTAATTAAATTGAAGGTTCACAAATGTTTTCGTATTTTCGCAAATAGGAAGGGTTTTTGAACCTCCACCTACTAATAAAACAACAACCACAAATACCAAATCTATTAAGATTTTCAAGTTTAAGGATTTAGTTATAAAGAGACATCTAATTTGAAATTTAAAATAATATGAACGCTTTGAAATGTTTCTAAAATTAGAATTTAGAACTTTATATCAATTAGGGGATAGTTCTCCGAAATGTATTAAACTATCCCCAAAAATCTATTTTGTGTATCCAACTACCAAAATTGCTATTGTGTGTATCAAAGTTTATTTTTTTTACTATTGTGTGTATCAGATGACTTGTAACCTATTTAACAGGTCACCTCCACCGTTCCGCCGCTGAGAACCACCGTTGTCGCTGCCGGAAACCACCGTCGTCGCTGCCGAAAACCACCGAACCGTCGAGAACCATCGCCACACCCACCTCCACCGTCACCCTCTGCCACCCACCTCCACCATCACCCACATCTACCACCCACATCTGCCACCCACCTCCACCGGCGACCTCCACCATCACCCACCTCCACCGTCGCCGCCCATCCCACCACCACCACCACCATCACCATCGAACCATCAACCATCACCGCCACCATCACCATCGAACCGCCACCACCACCATCGGACCACCACCACCATCGGACAACATTCTCAGCAGCCATCTCCAACCACCACCACCAACAAAACCATCGCTGCCGCCGACCTACAACCACCACCATCGTTAACCTTCGATCTCCAACCACCACCATCGTCAATCTCCAACATCCAACCACCACCATCGTCCATCTTCGACCCAAAACCACCACCCAGAAGCACCATCACCTAGAACGACCATCGCCGCCCACACAGCACCTCCGGCCGCCGTCCTAACTGCAGTTGACCGGTTGATGAACGGTTGAACTGGTCACAATACACACAATAGCAAAAAAAAAATAAACTTTGATACACACAATAGCAATTTTGGTAGTTGGATACATACAATAGATTTTTAGGGATAGTTTAATACATTTCGGAAAACTATCCCCTATCAATTATCAAAGAATTTTTGTCCACCTAAATTCCCGTCAATTCTTGCATCATTTAAGGAATACGGTTCAAATTTGATTTATTTTTTAAACTCATTACTTTATACACATAAATGTTGAGTAAAAGTTCATCAAAGAAAATGGGCATAACTACTTTTGCAAGATTTTAATGGTCCAAGAACAAAATTTTCATCATTCTTATTTAGATGAATAAAACTAATAATTTTAATATAAGGGACATGCACTTTAATGAATGTTTACCCGTTTAACATTTATCGGATCATTTATCTTATTGTAATTACTTGGAGAACTGATACATCATGTGTTATTTCAAAAAAAAATTGCATCTAAGAGTTGGATTTAGAATATTGATAAACGTATATTTGTTTCACATGTACTCGTTTTACAATGTGCACATTTTTAACGTGTTTGTGAAACAAAAGGTATACATAAAAAGTTTCACATTGTGAAACAAATATATATGAAACAATCACATTGTCAAACACATATATGTTAATCAATACATTAACTACTATTTTTAGATGAGAAAAATCACATATAACAAAACCATAAGTAGAAGTTCTTACAGATCTCACAAAGTTTAGACTTCTCAAATGAGTAAGCCCAAAATGCCAAAAAATCTTATCTAGTAAGAGCATTGATAAGGATGGAAAGTCTTAACCAACAAATGATAGTGACGACTCTTACCCGAATACCAACTTGTTGCATATGATACTTAGGTGGCGTTTTCTTAGTGGTATCTCAACATACCACTAAGTTGATAAGATGTAGTCTAAGGGGCCGTACTAATCACTTACGGGGTAAATGCTTACCGATATCATTTACCTTATCGATTTAACATGACAATGACCAAGAAGCTTACTTGGGAAGAGACAAGGTAAGAACAAGAGTCTTACTTTGGAAGTTTGAAAAATGACTCTTATGCGGTAAGCATTTACCATGTTTAAAATGCTTAATTACCAATAATCTATTTTCATGACCGAAGATGTTACAGGATAAGCTAAATGAAGTTGAATATCATGCCAATAAATGCTTATCCGTTAAAAATTTGGTAAATGGTCTCTAAATATTTTTTAAGGAGCTATTACAAAAAAATGGGTTTATAGGACACCAACAATTTCTAACTTTACAAGTAGATCACTTTATAGAAGTTAAGCTTATAATACTAAACAATAAAACGTCATATGCAAAGATGTAATAAATTTATCGGAAAATTTTGTATGTCTTAACAAATTTATTAGAACACCTTTTAATATGAAGTGTGATATTATGTATATTCATATGAAACTTTTGTCAATTATCTTAGAGCATCTCCAACAACATTGCTAAAATAAAAAAAATTGGGGTTTTTTTTTCCTAAATTGCTCCAATAGCATTGCTAAAATCGAAAATTTTGAAGTTTACTCTATGTATAGAGATTTCTCTAAAATATCTAATTAACGAGAAAAATATTATTTTAATAATATACATGATGATAGATTTTTTAAAATATCAAAGTTGATAAAGATCAAAAAAAAGTTTTAGAGATTTTGATCTTCTATTCTCCATTTTAGAAAAAATATAGCAAAGTTGTTGAAGATGCTCTTATGAACATGCATTGGTATGGTACACTTGTTTTTGTAAGACACACTTTTAAATTGCGTTTTATAAAATAATAACATGATTTTTTATGAAAATCTTTTAGAATACAACGCCCTAAATGGACTATCAATTTATTACAACATCTTCAAATATGACATTTCATTGTTTAATCCTATAAATAAAATCTTAAGAAACAACTTGTTATAATGTTAAAACGTTTTTTTTTACATCCTATAAACCCAACTTTATATTAATCTTCTTAACAATAAAACTACTCTTCTTGTGTACAATCACCTTTTTTTTTAATTTGTTTGATTTGAAATTGAGTCGTGAGATACCTTAATATTTGGAGATTTGTTTCTTTATTTATTAATATTTATATTTATTTCTAACATTTTAAAGTTACTTTGAATTTTTTGAGCCATTACTTTGTTGTTAAATTATTTATATTTCTTTTAATTATAAAAGAAGTTCAAATAAAAACATTTTTATTTTACGAAAAAGCTGAAACATCTTTTAATCTAGTATATATATGGCATGCAGACTAAATTCAATCAGAGATGTGGCTGACCCTTTGACACATACTAAGTTGCCCTCACACTACTACTCTTTCACAAGTACAATGAGATGAAATAAAGGTGTTCTTGATGCATTACTATAATCCATAACTTTTTACACCAAATTATATATACAGACGACCTTTGGTGTGACCTACGTCTCAGGTCACATCGTTGGCACACCAACAAGTCCCTCAAGTGTATGATCACATTAGCTAAGGGTGTTCTCATATTTTTATATTATAGGCAACTTTTTAAGAAACTTTAACTTTTTCATTGCACCCTATGTAGGTGCGGGGTGCAACTGGTAATTGATTTATAAACCCACTCTAAGGATCAATGCACTCTACTCTATATCAATTATAACCTAATAATACAATCTTAATATATTTGATTGGTCAGTTAAATCATCAAAAAAACTAAAAGAAGTTAATTGAATTTAATATAGTCAAACCAAAAAAACCAAAAGAAATTAATTGCGTTTAATATAGTCAAACATCAAAAACCTAAAAGAAATTAATTGAATTTGTTTTATTAATGTTAAATAAAACCAAACAAAGAATTAGTTGCTATAAATCTTGTTAAACATCAGATTAAATTTCAGATTAAAGCAAACAACAAAGATGAACATTGTATTAAATTTCAGGTCGACAATTTTGCCACCTTCCGATAACCTTCGAACTGCCAACTCCACTGTTCGGCAACCTCCACATAGCCAACAACCACCACCGATCATCGCCACCAACAACCACCACCACCGATCATCGCCGCCAACAACCACCATCTAACACCACTGTCGGTGAGGTAACAACTTTTCATTCCACATATTTTCCACTTTTCTTCAAGATGGTGGAAGGTAGAGAGCGAGAGAGCGTAGAGAGATAGCTTATATATTGTTGTATTTTGAATTTTTTTAGCATTTTTATATTGACTATTTTTAATGGTTATATATTTTAATTAAAAAATTTAATGTTTATAATTAATTAATCTATATTTAGAAAGAAAAAAGGTGGAACCATATGAAGAAATATAAAAATAAATAATAAATGAAAAAGATAAAATCATTAATGAAAGTAAAATAGTAATAATTATATTATAATTAAATAATGAAAAAAGAAAATCATTAATGAATTTAGATTAGATAAAGAATAATATAGAGTGAGGTGTCTCTCTCAACACTCGGTGCAAATAACAATCCTCTTTCTTAATTTGACTATACACTAACTACATGAATAATCATTTTTTTTTATTTAAATAATTGGTTGTTTATTTTTAGCATTAATATTTATGAAGTGATCCCTTTAATTGTATTTAAGACAAATTTTGCTTTTTTTTTTTGTTTTAGCATTTGTATAAAACTAGTTATCAAGAGTCCCCGGCTTCGTGCCGGGTTATAAACTGTAATAGATTTTATCATTAGTAGTAACATGGATTTATATGAAACATAAAGTTTATACATATGTTGTCAAACGAAAGGTTAATATGACGGATTTTATGCATTGTGTTGGGTATTTAACTATATGCTTACAATAAAAAGAGTTATCCAACTGATGTCTATTTTATGTGGTTGTTAGCATGCAGATAACGTGAGTGTGTGTGTGTGTGGGGGGGGGGGGCGAAAAGCGTTATAAATATCAAACCACAGAGACGAAAGTCGTACTTTCTTCTTATACCTTACTATTTATCTTCGTTTCAAATGATAGTACATATAATATGATGAATGTGTAGAGTTAAAAATAGAAAACTATAAAATAAAAAATAAAATGAAATACGTTTAAAATACATATATAATCGTAGTATATATGATATATAATAAAATTATTACATAAAAAAATATTCAATATTAGGCTCGTTTCGAACGTATCGACGAAACAATTATAATGATGTATTTTTGTTAAAATTAAAACCTATTTTTTAACATATTTCAGTCAATATTCAATATATAACTAAAACGTAAATTGAAATATAGAAAACTAAAAAATATAAAGTGAATAAATAATATAAGCTTAGGGAGCTAAAATGAAAATATTGCAAATCAGTGTTGATACTTCCTAGCAAATGTTGGTATGTATAATAACCATAAAATGTTATGAGTTTGAATACCTACTAGTAGGGGTGAGCAAAAAAACCGATCCCCAAAACCCCGACCCGAAAAACTCGACCTTGAAAAAACCCGACCCCGAATTCCCCGAAAACCGAAATCCCCAAAGATTGGTCGGGGTCGGGGTAGGGTGCGAAAAGTCGTGCCCCGAAACCTGAAAAATCCGTCCGAAAAACCCAATTTTTGATTTTTTTATATATTTTGTATGTTTCCAAATCAACTCATTTAGTTGAATGTTTCATTGATTATTTGAGTGTTAGATTAGATAGTTTGAGTAGTTAACTACTTAAATTGATTTGAGTCTTGAACTCTTGATTACTTGAGTTTGCAATAAACTTTGTGTTTTTAAAAAAAGTAAAAAAAAATCGGGTGCCCCGAAAACTCGCCCCGAAAACCCCGTAACCCGAAAAACCCGACCCCTCGAAAATCGGGTATCGGGGCCTCCATTTTCCCCCGAAACCCGAAATCCCCAAAACCCGAAAAACCCGTCTGATGCTCACCCCTACCTACTAGAGAAGAAAAAAAGAGCAGAGTTTAGATATAATGTTCAATGTATCTCACCTTCAATTGAACCAAGATGAGATACATTTGTGTTTATGATGTTCCAAAATCAAATATACTTGAAGGATGCGATCAGTTAAATCTAAGTGGTTATGTCGAGTTTGACCTTGAATTTTATATATTTGATATGTGAAAAAAAATAAACACAGCCATAAAATTGGGATTGTGCGATGAGAAATAATGTTGAACATGAAACAAAATTATTTTATCGAGTTATCGGTGTTAAATTCAAGATGATTCGCACAACAATGCACGGGCATGTATCTAGTACATGTAAAATGACTGAAAAATTGATAAGTTGTTTCAAATAAGTCAATAAGTTCAAATGAAATAACTTATCAGAAACTTCTTAATGAAGTCAACATTATCTTATTGTCTTCGATCTTTTAGTTTTTCAACCACGATTTAATAATTCAATAATCTCGTGTCCAAATATATAAAAGAAGACGATAGATATGATCAGTTCTTGTCGATTGGTAAGAATTCCACAATCATTGTACTTTCATGAAATACACTTATCATAACCTTCACTTGATTAGAATCTATCATTGCACATGCAATTCTTATTGCGCATGGTTGCATTCATAGGTATTATAACTAGTCTTTATTATTTTTTGATTTAAAGGCATTTTTAAAAATTAAAACAACATAAAGATCACTATAAACTTTTACTGTCATTTAAGATCATTGTGAACATGATTAATTATATATCACTATAAGGTTCAGGTTTCAGTTGGGAACCTAATTTTTGTTTCAAACGGGGTACAAAATAGAGCATGTCAAACTGCCATGTTTTTCGGCTATTTATAAGATATTTATCATGATTGATGTAACATTCATTATGAATATAGTAAAAAAATTATGTCTTTTATTCATGATGAATGAAAACATGTATCATACTCTCATTTGTTATTCGATCCACAATAAAACATGTGTACAAATGATGTTTCTTCTAAGATACAAATACTATTAGGAATAAAGGCTTCTATCCACTTCCTTGTTGCTCATGCACATCATCAATCATGGACCTCAAAATTTAATGTTTGCATGAATGTAGTATTAAAACCCTCTTTAATTAGTACAAAAGGTTTTTTAAGTTATTTGTTTATGTGCTACCTACACAAAAAGATATATTAAAATTTTATATCATCATTATATTTTTGATCCAGCAAAGAAACTAAAGGGGAGTTTGGTTGGATCCCGATAAAATGGGAAAGAATTAGAATAACTAAGAGTAGTTTATCAATAAAATCCGGAAGAATCGGAATAATTAAGAGTCGTTTATCAATAAAATCCGGAAGAATCGAAATAATTAAGAGTCGTTTATCTGCTTACAGGATAAGTATTTATCGTTAAGAATCAACATCATCATTTATCTTACTAACTACTAAGTACCATTTTTCTTAACAAAATAGATTGTTGGTAATCATCTTTTACTTGATTAGTGCTTACCAGGTAATTACCATGTAAGATTATTGATTATTATTACATCAATTATTGGTAAGATTTCCGGTTCATATCATGCTCACTTGATAAAGTAAATGACACCCGATAAACATTTAGCAAATAAATATTCCGCTGCTTTGTCATTATTTCATTACAATTATTAGTTACACTTCAAACAATAAATATTCCGCTGCTTTGACATTATTTCCTTACAATTCTAAATGATCTATTAGTATTTTATTTAAACTAAAGTATCATAATAAGTATTCCGTTTCTTTATCATTATTTCATTACAATTCTAAATGTATAGTTTACGAATTGAATAGATAGAACACATATCCGTATTCATTTGACTATTCCATTATATTATTGTCAATTAAAACCATGGTTCTAAATAACTTGTTATGACGCATTACGGCGTCAAGGCTTGAGGTTGCATCCACGTTAACCCTTATGGCTCCACTCTAATACTTGGCTTGCATTATGTTAGTGCAAGTGTTATAACCAAGTTGAGGGATTGGATGTGTTTATAACGCATTATATTGTAAGGCTTGCGGTTACTTTTATATATAATTTGTAGGATAAATGATAACTATTTACAAGACTAAAACTTAAATAAACATAAAAAGAAAACATTTAAACTAAAACCTTAAATAGGTAAATACTTAATCTCATTATCGTACATGGACAATTGAACATGAATTCTCTGAAAATTGAAGAAAGTACTGCATAGAGATTCAAGAGATCGATTTAATTTTGATTTTGCACTCTTTATATCATTTTTATAAGCTTTTTAAATATTGTATAAATGGTTATTTTGTATGTATTTTTAGTTTTATTGCTTGATATGAATTTAGTTTGTTCTTTAATATTATTCAAAACACTAATATACACAAGTACGAGTATGTATATGCCTCCTTAGGGCACGTCTTGAGACTTGACCTTACCGTACACCACCCCTCATGTCATTTACAACCTTGATCAAAACATTTTGCCAACCAAACATGAAAATGAAATCTTACTTAAAAACAATGACAAAAAGATAAGTTTTAAACTTTTTTCTTATAATAGATATTTGGTAGGCCTATTTGCGCTTTTGGGCCAAACTATAAACCGCATAGCGAACTGCAGAATGGTTAATGTGCTTTATACCCAACACACTTTATGTTTACAATTCAGTAGTTATAAGCTTTAAACTTCATTTAAAATCAATGATAAAATGATCATAATCCAAACAACTAAAAAGTTCAAATACGTTTGTCTCAAATACATATTACATAGTTGTCCTCTCTGATCCGTCCTAGCAGTAAATGTGTGGTTGTAATCCATATGTGTGACATCCCGTGTTAAAGTCATGGGCACTGCACCTTTGCCAATGGGATGCATCCGATGATTTACCTCCCCATGATGACCGTGGGATCGGTGCAGTGGGGGCGCCCCAGAGGGTGTGTATACTCTTAATTGATCCGGTGCATTGGATCATAATGTGCATCCAATTCTCATCCAACTATTGATAAGTGCTTCTTACGCTTCTCAAGTTAACTTCAACTTCTCATTGGAACCCAACTCTTATCTTATATACATGTTATGTAAAAATTAAACCCCCCACCCACCCACCCACACACAAACACAAACACACACAAACATACACACACACACACACACACACACACACACATATATATATAATATGCAGTGTGATACAAGTTGAACCGCGATTTGCTAACTCAATATTGCAAACGACACCACATGGTGCAGTTTGGTAAAAACCCAAGCTGCCAACTAAACTACATATGCTCTAAACCATGCTTGTAATGCAATACAATACGGTCTGGACACTTTATATAGTTTAACGGTTTAGATGAATATTCTTGTATTGAAGTTACAAATATAAAACTTTAATTCACTAAAACATTTTTATAGGGGTTGGAGGGAGCTAGGATGTCTTGCTGGATCCACGTATCCAACCCCTCACCAATGTCATCATACCTAACAATCTTGAACAACATGTACATCATCTACCTTCATTTTGAACAAAAACATATCAACATAAATGAGTGATGCTTAGGTGCACCTATATGATATTACGTGTAACATCCAAGATTTAACATTAAAAAACGAGGTTCAAGTTCTTATAGCTTTCATTATACCATAGAAAGTTAGTCATTTTAAGTTAGCTATATAGGTGGTTATAGTTAGTCACTTTAAGGTTGTGAGATGTATTAAACTCTAATACAATGGATCCATACATATATGTTAGGAGCGATTTTCTCACATAACTTACACAACTCAGAATATTAAAGTAACTTGCGGAAAAGTAAGCTTTAACAATGAATGAAACACAATGGAATAAACACAAACTGTTTTGTATATTTCAATATTGCTTACAAACCTAAAGCCCCAATCTGATGATCACAAGAGAATCACCAGACATGCAAAACTTCTCTAATGCAGGGATTAAAAACCTTGAGGCTAAGAATTCTATAAACAATAAAGATCAAAAAGTATCTCAAATCGTATGACTTTACTCAGGCTATATACTGCTAAGAGTTACAGATAAGTTCTAAATCAAAACAGACTTAATCCAAACTTTAGCCTTATCTGCAACCTCTTCAAAGATTATCTTCAACCATTAACTTGAGCCTTAAGTAATTCTCCGATTTTTATCTTCACCACAATCCTTATCTTCCAAAAACACTTTAAATTTCTTCAGCAGTACTTTGAGTCATAAGCAGTAGAGTTAATGACTTAGCAGCAGTTTCACCAACCTGCTGCTAGTTTGAGCCAGCAGTAGTTTCACTTTGCTGCTTAAACCCAACAATCTCCCCCTAACTTAACTTCTTTTAAGGAGTTAAGTTTTGGAGTTGATTAAGTACCTTTCTCACCAAATCAGCACCCATTTCTGAACTTCTGCTGCAGCTCAGTCCCTTTTCAATCATCTTTTGCAGCTTCACCAAACTGTGATTGTATTCTCCATCAACCAAACAGTATTCACACTTTGATCCATCACAGACCAAACTGTAAACACCACACCTTTCATACAGCTTCCATTGATTTATTACTTCAACATCTTGAACAAATAAATGTTGTACCCTGTTCACATCAAACAACATACACAGCCACTCAAGGGCTTTCTTGATCTTGTCAACCATTGCATCCTCCACCTCCTCTTCATTCAAAATTTCTCCATACACATTCATCCCAAACTCAAAGATTTCCTTCAAATTCTCCCTGGAGCAGTGATCCACAACATCAGAAAAATGCTTCCAGTAATCTTTATATCCATCCCTTCTGTCTAGCTTGTAGTACAACTGATTACTTTGGCTTATCACACTCCAGCTTTCCACCTTTCCTAGAGAATTATATTCTTCTTCCTTTTGCTCAGCTCCTCCTACCATTCTTCTTCTTACTTCCTTCATCCTGGCCACATACTGTCTTTCCAGCTCATTCAACCTCAGATGCTTGTTGCTCTTCCTCAAAACCCCTTCAACTTTCAAGAGAGTCATTTGATATTCTTTCTCAAACAAATGATACTCAATGGTTCCATCCAATAATTTCAACATCACCACCTGTGATGTAGGGAATACCTTCCAAATCTTCAGATCAGCACCCTTTGGAGTCATTGACTTTGGATCATACATGTATTGAAAACACTCCATGATGACCTTGGTCATTGTGCTCATTTTCACTCTGCCTCCTCCATAGAGTCTATTTCCAACCTCATGCATATCATCCAAATCCCTTCTAGAAAACTTTTCTGCTATCTTCTCAAGATCTGGATGAATTTCTTCTTTCCCATTACTTCTGGTCACTCTGATTGCATGATTTTGTCAAATCATGAAGGTTTCCCAGTGCACAATCCTTGGATCCTCTTCTTCCTCATTTACCACCTCAACTCTCCTTTTCTTAGCTGACTTGACAGCTATTGATTTCTTTCTCTTCATGGTGGCAATCACAGCATGCATATCTGGATCCTCGTCTCCTCTTTCACTTCCCTGTTCTTCAGCCATAATTCCACTAATTGTTGCCATAGATATCTGATGTTCTATTTCAACTGGAATTGTTGGTTTCTTTATGCTCACTTCTTCTTCTATCATCTTTCCTTTCCCCTTATCCATCCTGCTGCTCCCCTGTTCTGCTGGTGTCTGTTCTGCTGGTGGTTGTTCTGCTGGTGTTTCTTCCATTTCTTTCTTCTCAGCAAAGAAAATGCCTTTATTTGGTAAACCAACCAGCAGCACCTCCACAGCATCTTTCTCTACATCACTTCTTCCTTCAGACTCATTCTTAGCAATCTGCTGCTCAATCACTTTCTCAATTTGATAGTCATGTTGCTCTCCATTCTGCTGTTCAGGACCTTGAGAACTCTCCCTCTTGGCTTGAGAACTCTCCCCCTTTGAGAAAGTTGAGTGAGCTGCTTGAAAAGGATGTCTTTTCTTTTGAGCAATGAAGGAGTACAACATCCTTCTAAGAATTGAAATTTGCAGATTCTGAGACATGATCTTGGATGCTTGAATTGCCAACCGGTTATCATGCTCCTGCAGTAGAGTGTCTCCGGCCTGCATCAATTTCTGCTGTACCTTGACCACCTTTTGGAGATCAGCAATTATAGTGGCTTGAGATTTAGCAAGACTCAATGCCTCAGAGCAGTCTGCTGCCGGTTATCACGTTCACGTGGCAACTTTGAGTGTGGTCCCCCCCTTTAATTCAATGCCCTCCCATGAATCGCGCCTAGTCACCCGTCGTGGACCTGACGTGGCGCCTAGTCATCCGCCACATGTCGCGCTCTCGGCTGTCCTCACGTTCACAACCAAAAAGTGGTTCACATTTGAACCCACCCCTATATATATATATATATATCAAATGTCAATTTCACATCTTAATGACATATCATTTTAATAAAAAGAAAGTTGAATTTCTTGCATTTGTATAAAGAGTTACATCAGAAAAACCTAGCTAAAACGTGCGTATATATGAATTACCATACTTAATAATTGGAATTACATAACCTTGTTCTATCACCACTTTAAGGATGTAATTCCTTTTACAACTCCACATCAGACTTTGATCCAAACTATCTCTTGCTAACTAGTGAGCTTGAAACCCATATATCTTCACAAGGAACATAATGTACATTATTTGGGATTCTAAAGTCACTAACATTTGATGCTTAATTAACACAAAACCAGACTGAAATTCCAAACTCAGTTCACAAGGGACAAAACAAGTAGTTTGGTGACATCTAGGTTGTTTTCTAATAACTTTTTGGGCAAAACAATAGAAACCCTAATCATTGTCCCTTTTATTAGCGAAAAGGACAAATTTAAATGTGCAAAAAGCCGTAAACCATTGAAAGTTTTATGATTGTTGTATGGTTGATTACAGATTCTATTAAAATGATTTTATAAAATATGTAGTTATGTTTTTAATTACAATTGTATTAACCAACACATTATCTTAACGATATGAACAAACACATTATCTTAATGAACGTACATAAACACATAAAATTTTGTTCATATATCGTTCGTGTTCATTCGTCTGTTCGATTAAGTTAAACGAATAAACACAAAAAGGCCTAAATATGTTCAGAAAGAAAATTTAAAATTAAAATCTTAAAAAATAGTTAAATACATTCAGATTTAATAACCTATTATTTTTAAGATTACAATATTATATATATTATTAAAATATTCAATAACCTATTATTTTTATCACATAAACATTTAATTTCAGAATTTTTATTCAAGATAATAAGAAAGATGTTTTTGTTTTTATTAGTAATTTTTCTTAAAAGTTCTCTAAATCGTAAATTTCGATTCTATTGTCTTCATTTTAAGGAAAATTTTAAATAATTTATTCTAGCAAAAAAAAAATCTAACTTTCTCTAATTTAAAGAATCTGTTATATAGAATAGATGATCATCACCTTTACATGAAAAATATAATAGAATAAAAGTAATTATAATTATAGAGTATTAAATTATATTTGAGGATAAAGTATCTCCGTTAGATGCGTAAACGGCAGGAGGGGTAAAAGGAACCTTTATTCATACGTCAGGTACCGTATAAGCTAACATTACCAACTGCAATTTACTTAAATACCCCTTCACCTTAAATTGCCTTCTAAACTTGCCAATTATAAACTATACACGATTCTTAAATCCAACTTTTGATATCTATTTTAGAGTAAATTGCAAATTTCGTCCTTGTAATTTATTGAAATTTTGGATTATTTCCCTCAAGTGAAATAATTTTAAGGATGGTCATTATAGTTTCATTTTTGTTATAGATCAGGTCCCTTATATTAACAAACGTTTAAAATCTCAGTTAACTTAGAAACATTTTTCATATTTTATTATGAAAACTTTCATTGCTTTAAGGACATACTTTTATCAAATATCTAAAATTTAATAACAATAATAATAATAAAGAGAAAAAGAAAAATCAATAATACCTGCAACTTATTTCCATCACCTCAACCATTAGGTCTTGGCCTAGTGGCCACCTCCTTCCACAAACGCCTTGTCCTGGGCATGCCCACCTGGGTTTGATTCCAGGGGAGGACAAGATGTTTTTACCGGTGCTTGCTTATGAGACATGGCAAGAAGGGTTCACAATATGTGGACCACGAGGCTATAGGTTCTCGCCAATAAACCTTTTTTTTTTTTTCCGTGCCCCTCACCTTTAGGCCTCTCCATCTTCGATTTATTAACACAAAGGTTGCACCAATATCAAAACAAAAGACAAGAAGCTTCACAAAATAAAAGTACAGATAAAGTCAATCTAGAAACGAGAAATCCAACCATCATTTCTAGTGAATCATTGGGTTGAAGAAATTGAAGAAAGCACTATGAAATCAAAGGCTTTTCGAAAATCAACTAAAATTAAATGTTCTACATCTTCTTCATCTTATTTTCTGTGATTTTTGGGTTTTGATTAGGGTTTTGGAATGGTTTATATGGTTAGGGGTTTTATTTACATTTAGGATTCTAGATGTTGTGCTTTTGATGAGTTATAAACAAATTTAAGGTTGTTGATGAATTTAAATTTTCTTGTGTACTTGATTCAATAAGAATTTTTTTTCTTTGGATTGAAATGGATGGAAAACCAATTATATAAATTCCAATTTGCACAAACGATTTTAAAAATAGGTTTTGTCTTTAATTTGTTATTAAAAAATTGGGGTCTGATTTTTATTTATTATTAAAATAGGTTTGTATTGTGGCCTTTATTATTCAAAAATAGATTTGTATTGTTGATTATGTTCTTAAAAACGGGCTTAAGCTATTGATTTTTTTCAATTATTTTTCTCTTCATTGGAATCGTTGTTTATGTTTGAATTTGCGTATGCTTTTTCATTTTGATTTTTGTTCATGGAAATATGGGGTAGAGCGGTAAGGTTTTGAGTTAAGAAGAGATTGGTAAAATAGGTAAAAGTAATTACAAGTTCATAACATAGTAAAATTTTGAAAATGTTATTAAGTTAATTGAGATTTTGAATAGATGTTAACATGAGGAACCTGATCTAAATAAAATAAACCCTAGCGACCATCCTTGCAATATTTTATTCGAGGGTTTAATCCAAAATTTCAAAACCCTGAGATGAAATTTGTAATTTACTCTGTATTTATATATACTGAAAGGTATGAGCAATATTGCGAGTCAAATCTCGATTTAATATTTCATTGG